>JAJJMC010020972.1:11966596-12080925 GCA_023531435.1 Papaver californicum | reverse complement strand
TTTTTGAGCTTCCTGTTTACGTGATTCTCCTGATTGTGAGCAATTCTAAGCTTCCCAATTGTTTTCTCCCCCCATTGGACTGTCTAGCATCCTCTATTTATACTACCCATCACCAAATCATCCCAATCTTTCCTTTAATTCTCAATTGATTCATCGATCATGACTTCCAAAAAAAACTTGATTATTTTCTTTCCTGATTTCGATTCTTTCTCTGATTCTTGATCCTATTAAGAGAAGAAATTGATCTATTTCTCTTTTTAATTCTTTCCCAAACAATTCAGTTTCCTAAGTTAAGAAAATTCCATAAACAAAACTTGTTTCTAAATTTGTTGTTACCTGAAAAGGGAATTTTTCTTCCCGCCCAAAACGTGCATTCAAAATGTTGGGTGCTTTAACTTGGGTGCCTTGATCCAAAGAGTGGGTGCCTTAATCCAATGTGAAGGTGCCTTTATCAATTCTCCAAAAATACCTAAAAAGCAATAAAAACCATAATAAGTACAAAAATTAAATACCAACAATATATAAAATTGAGATTAAATCGGACACAAAAATGTGTCTATCAGAGGGTCCTTCGAACTGCTGACTTGTTGAATTTTCTTGACTCTTGCTACTTTCTCTTAACTCATTTGCTGACTTTTGTTCGATGTTCCTTTTCAAATACTGATTGATTTCATCTTCCTTTGCTTCGGACCTACGATTTTTCTTCCTTTCACGTTGTTGTTGTTCCTGCTCTTCATGCATTCTTACCTCCGCCATTATACAAAACTTAGCATCATCTTGATCTCCATTGATCTCCATTTCGCCTTGTGGTGTTGGAAATCGCAAATATTGATGATAAGTGGAAATTACACCCTTTAATTGGTGCACCCAACGTCTCCCAATTATTGCATTGTACGGAGATGGAGCATCTACTACACTGAATTTTGTTAAAATGTTGATCGGTCTAACTGATACTTGCAAGTCTATATCTCCTTCTTGTCTTGAGGCCATTCCATTGAATCCATAAATTACATACCGGGAGGGGAGTAATTGATCTTTTGTGAGTGCCATTTTGTAAAATGTGTCATGAAATAAAACGTTCAATGAGCTGCCCCCATCCATAAGAATTTTTCTAACATTCCATCCTGACATTGGCAATGTGAGGACTAAAGGATCATTGTGCATCTCAATTTCTTGATTTACTTCCCGTGCTGAGAAAGTTAAAGGAGATGCCATCCAGTCTTCCCAGGCTTCCGTTATCCTTCCCGATACCTTACAAGTTACATGATTTCGAATCCTTTTACACAACTTTTTATTAATTGCAGCATTCATATCTGTATCTCGTTTTTCTGAGAATGATATCATATTAATGGTGTGTTCGTTATACGGAATATGCACTGCTTTTCCTTTGTCGGGTCTGGCTATTGTTTCGGCCCTTTGAATATATTCTTTTAACTCTCCTGCATCTATCATTTTTTGTACCAGCATAATAAAATTCCTACAATTTTCTGTTGCGTGTCCTTTATAACAGTGGTACTCACAATAATCTTTTGATCGTTGCGTAAACTCAGGTTGATTGCCTTTCGATGATGGCCATTGAAAATCTGGTTTAGCTTTTATGATTTCAAATAATTCAGTATATGAGATGTTGAGTTTTGTAAACACTCTTTCTTGAAATCGTTGCACAAAAGTTTTATTATCCCCTTGTCGTGGGCGCTTTGATTCCTTTGGTTCTGATTTATGAGGAAATTTCTTTTTCTGTTCTGGTGATACCTCAATTGAATTTGTCCTTTTCATGTTTCCCTGATTTCGTGAACTGCTTCTTGGACCTTGTTCCTGGACATCTTGTAATCTTGCACATGTTTCTATTATCTCTCTGAGCTGTCCCTCGGTCTTGGGGATTATTACGATGAATTTCAATAAAAAGCTGACATCTCCGGTCAGCGATTCCCCACTTGTAATGATTTATTGCTGTACTTGAGTCAACATCTCCAATTGCTTGACAAACCGTATGCCATCGGGTTATATAAGACCGGATCGTTTCTTCTGGCCACGATGTGAGGGAATACAATCTATATATTCCCGAATCAACGGGTTTGTTGTACATATAAGCTTCAAGGAATTTCCTCACTAATTGTGAATAACATTCAATGGAACTCTCTGGCAATCTATCATACCATAGTAATGCTGAACCTGTTAAACTTGAGGGGAAACATCGGCACATAATTGCTTCATGTCCATCCCATTGTGACATCACTCGATTGTAATACTTTAAATGTGAGGTTGGGTCCTTTGTACCATCATAATATTCAAATACAGGGATACTGTACTCTCTTGGCAATGGAACATTCGTCAACCGTTGAGCCAGCGGTGTGCGCTTAGCCTCTTTCAACACTTCTTCTATTCTCCCCCCTTCTTTATTTTTTAGTCCTTTTATTTCTTCTTTCATTTGCTCCATCGCTTCCATACACCTTTTCCATTGTGCACGTTGAATTTCTTGATTTCCTCGATGTCTCCTGGCTCGTGATGATGATCCTACTAATACCATCCTCTGATCCTGATTTTCTCTTTCGTTTCTGGGTGCACGCCTTCTGGAAATTTTTTCTGGACTTCGTGATCCAGTTGCAGCCTGTCTCTGTTCACGTCGAATTGCATTTTTTAAAACTTGATTTTCTCTGGTTAATAATTCAATTTTATCATGACTGGCCCTCTGTTCTCTCCTTATTTCATTTATTTCTCTCATCAGATTTTGAAGATAATTTACATCATTTCCTGAGTTCTCATGATGTGACAGCTGATTTTGTGATAAGGCATTTGGTGTTAACTCATGGATAGGTGAATGATTTCCCACATCACTCTGTTGTTGTTCTGGATCACTCTCAACTTCCCTTTGTCTGAAACTTTGCCTATCGTTACTGTCTTGATTCGCAGAGCCTGCTTCTTGAGACATTTTTCTTCTGGATTTGCTGATAATTTGCTTTCTCCTCTTGATTTCTAATAATCTTTCAAAAGTTAGCCAAATAATCTTTCAACAGATTATTAAAAAGGAAAGTGACAGAAACTAGCTTTATGATTTTCTTAAAATATGTTTTATGATCAAACATTTAAACAGACCCATTTAAACTTAAAAATCTTTTTCTTTCCAATGAGATACCATTTCCATTTTTTCAAATTAAATAAAGGTAATTATGTGACATTAATAATAGAAAAATTCATTTTTCAAGAACAGGTAGGATAAATCCTTTAACCCAGTCCCTGTTTCTAGCGCCAATTGTTTATGCCAATTTTCCCATTGACATTAACAACCAATGATTTAATAATTATACAATAAACATAAAATTTTAACTAATGAACTGATACACAGAATCCTCTTTAAGAACAATGATTTGATAAACATTTTAACAATTCAATCATTTACAGATCATAAATCTGATCAAAACTACAGTTACAAATCCACCATCTTTAAAAAGCAAGAAAATGAATCATGACTGTCCTATCTTTTCGATCTAATCATCCACAGTACATACCTAATAATCTTTCTCCTTCTGCTTTGATAAATCTTCCTTAGCCTTTTTTCTCTTTGATTTTCCGACCCCCTCTCCGTTGAATGCTCTCTTCTATTTATAGATTTATTAGTGGGTCCCTCTTGTCCCGATACCTTCTATCGTTCTCATTATTATATTAGGATCGGGATGTTTATAAGATTGACAGGTCATGCCTTTTGCTTTTTGGTCCGTTACCTTGTATGGTTTACACGTGTTCTTCGTTCCTTGAGAATCAGCTTTGTCCCGATCATACGTGTCATTCGTATGATAAAAGTAATTATCGCCTTACTTTCCCGCTCCATGTTCATCATTATTCTTACTTTCCCGCTCCATGCTCATCATTACTCCTACTTTCCCGATCGATACGCATTTAATGCTATCTGTTTCGATCAGTGTGATGTTACTTTCCCGATCTTAGGTGTCAATCATGCAGAAATTTGCTCAGTCTTTCACATCTGTCCCGTTCTGATCCTTCGATACGGCTTTGATTGTGTGCTTCTCATTCTTCTTAATTTCATTGTTTCCTTCTTTAATCGCCTTACACGTGTCGCTCTTCTTTTATTTCCCAACATACATATTACCGCATCTCAACAGAGAGGAGCTAACCAACCTTCACAGTTGGCATCAAGCCATTACCATTAGGTGTCTACACCGGCAGAAGAAAATGAGCAAGTTAGATTTTTGGCTTGTTGTTTGGTTTGATTTCTTGTTTTGTTTTCTTTATTTTTATTTTTATTTTTCATAAAATTTAATATTATGTGTAGCTAAATTTATTAATTAAGGATGATTTCAATGTTCCGGGTGTATTATTAGTTATTAATTTATTTGGAGTTTTAATTATTTATCGATTGTCTTTACCGAATCCAATATTTATGGGTAGTTTTTAGATTGTTCGGAGCGCACACTAAATTAATCTATTGATCCCTCTAAGACTAGTATATAGTTGTGCGATCCGTAATTGTCGAGCATCTCCTACACAAATAGAAAACGTGAGACCTGGCAGATGAATTCTTTGGAGCAATCGTGTGTGAAGACAAAACCAGTAAGTGAACCGAGCGTACTGAGTTTAACTGTTGGGATCAAACCTAAATTCACAAACCTCAAAGAGTTCGATTGAGTTACATCTTGTAAGCAAACCTCAAGGTGGCTCAGTTGGATAGAATACGGTGACTAAGCGTACCTGTTATCCTGTGATATAAGGAGTTTTGGGGATAGCTAAGCATACTTGCTATTCTACGGTTGGTGATAACTGATTCTGACGAACGATAGATGAGTATACTATTTCAGTCAACGTTTGGTAACGACGAATGACTCCTTAATCATATTTCTTTCTTATTAATTTATTTATTGTTATTTTTAGTTAATTAATTCACAATCCCCCCCTTTTTTCAGTATTTGCTATAGTTTTGCTAATTTAAATAACAACTCAATTACACATCTCTCTGTGGGAACGATCCTTACTACCGCTATATTACCAGCTAATTAGCGGGAAATAATTGATTAATTTTTCGCACTTACAACAGCATCAAATTTTGACGCCGCTTGGGGGAGCAGTGGTTAATTGATTTGTTATTCGTTTTAGCTTATTTTAGTAGTTTAAGAATTTTTCACGTTTTTCTTTAGTGTTTTTCATATTTTTAGGTTTTCGTGGTGTTAAACAACTCGTTGAAGGTGTAAGCGGGAGGTAAATTCTGAAAACAGGTTGTAAGTATCACTTTTGTTTTTGTTTTTGTTTTTTTTATTTTATTTAGGTTTTAGTTGGATTTTCTTGTTCTTGTGAGTCGTCATGTTTCCACTCAGAAATAACATATACGGTGCACAAGATCAATCATATTATAGTGATGATCAATACGGTTTTCAATCTCAATCTTATGACAACTACCAACCATACCAAGAGTATAATCAAAACCAATCATTTGGTTACGACCAATACCCTACGGAACCTTATGGTTATTCTCATGCATACCAACTACCTTATAGTGGGTATTTAAGTGAACAATCACAAGGATGGGAGGATAATTATGTTTCTAATAATTTCTCTAGTACCACAGATTCTACTTGTGCCAAGTTAGACGAACTCCAAAGGCTAATAGAGCAATTTATTCAACAACAAGATGAGCACAGTCGAGAGTTAGATAAGTTGCAACAACAACATCAGCAACAATATAATTGGGAAGAGTCACATTAAGAAATTCAAAGGAATTCAGAAAAATTATACAAACAAATTTCTCAATTAGGTAAAAATAGGGATGAGGAAGAAGTATGGCCTCAAAACCACAACAATTCTGAAATTCCTGAGAATGATAAAGACTATTATGAAGATGAGCAACCTTTGGAAATTTCTTGCAATGATGATGAAGTTATTCCAACTTCGGATCAAAATAATAATCATTCGCCTATTCAAAAGGAGGAGCCTTGGTATAATAGAACCATTGTTATAAACATCTTCCCTATATATGTCTTAATAGCATTTCAACAAGTAAAAAAATAAAGGTAAAGGGTATCCATCGAATGCCACCACCAGTTATGCATCCTCGAGTATGCATCACAGCATAATAGTGCCTTAGCACTATAATGCATTCTCAGGTAAGCAGCATTCGTTAATGTTGCATTCCTTGGTAAAGGTCAGGCGTAATGATGTCGTAGCATCATAATGCTTCCACTAGCAAACAACATTGAAAAATATTGTATCCCAAGATATGTAAACCATAACTTCGACACAAAGGCATCTAAGAGTATATCTAATAGCTAGAGAAAATCTTAATTTTAGTCGCCATGTAAGATTTAAATCCCAATATTCTTGAAAATAAATCTCCAATAGTTGGTTCCTTAAGTTTAGGAGTGATTACATGGAATTAAAAAGGTCTTAGAGAAATTCTTAACTACACTTTCGGTTATGCCCTCCATGTCTTTTTTTCCATATTTTTTCTTTAATAATTATTTAAAATAAAACTAATTAAGATTTTATAATATGAGATATTATGAGATTTAAATTATATACTATTGGAGATAGTTTATTAGCCTTTCCAATTTGAGGGCTGATGAAAACCAATTTGGGGATACTAATAAAACAAAATAGGGTCACTAAAAGTAATATCTAAAATCCCTTATCCACCAATTTTTATAATGGCTAATATACCCTTGATTAATTAGTGATAATGTTGGTTAATTAGTTAGTAATTATTGATTATAGATTATATAGTTAGTGTGATATAAAATCATTAGAGTTTATTTTTTTTTGAGGAGAAATTTTATGTTAGAGAAGAAGAAGAAGAAGTTAGGAAACCTTTGAATCAAAACTAAGTTTTGGTGATTTCAGTAACGCAAATGGATGAGTATGAAGAAGAAAAAGTATCTTTACATAATGTTATCGGTTTAATAACATTTAAAGATGACGATTTGGTATATTTGTTGGATAATCCAAATTTTTGTAATGAAAGAAAATGAAGAATCACATCAAAATGAAGATAATAATGCATCAAACAAACATGTATTGTGTTAAGAAACTCAAAAACCCACTTTGTATTCGTTTGTATGTGTTCGTTAGCAGGAAAAACTCCATTTTTGCATGCATATTAATGTTGTTGACGTCCCAATATTGGTAGATAATTGAGTACATTACCTATCGATTATGAAGTCCGACTCAATATTATTGTATAATTGGTAGTTTCGATAAAATCGATTACTGTCGATTATACTATAAGCCCCAAATTGAGAAAATTTCCCAATTTCAAAGTATTCTTCTTTCATAATAGGTAGTTTAGTCAAATTTTATATCTACCAAGTGTACACTTCAGTTCCAAAATCATTACATAAGATTACTACGAATTATATAATAATCCCCAAATTAATTGTTCTTCCCAATTGTGATATCGATTACACGATGTACTACGTCGGTTGAATAGATAACCTTGGCCTAGGAATCTTTATATCCAAATAAAAAATTTCCTCTATCACTTGGTAACCCAGGGATTTGGCCTTCTATAATACCCTTCATCATCAAAGAGGAGTGGGGAAAGTGTCATCCTTTCTTCTTGATTTGCTTTATTTGCCCTTTCCCTTTCCCTTTCCCTTGTCATTCTCCTTCCGAAGCACTTGGTTATTCTTTTTCTAAACTTGGTTGACTCGGTTTTCGTGCACTAGATGTTAGTTTTTGACCCCCGACATGATGAGGCTGTGTAACATCTTTATCATATCCTTTCTTAGTTCATCTTTCCCTAATAAACAAAATAAAGATCAATCAATTTAAGTTGATAATTTTTGAAAAAAATTGACTTAAAGTTTATGAGTTCTCTATACATTATAATCGGTAGAAATGATAGAAAAACAACAACCAATTATTCATAAACGGTAGTTCGGGTTCACTATTATCCTCTGATTAAAAACAATCGGTAGGTAGGGTCCAATGTTATTTACCGTAATGCATCATTTTTTAACATAAAATTTATTAATGTTGAGGCCACCATAATAGGTAGATAAATAACCACACATTACTACCGATTACAATGTAGCCCTCAAATTTTTCATTTTTAAAAATTATAATCGGTAGCTAGTCTTATAACTTATTTATCGATTAAGTCAGTTCTTTGTTCTTCTACATCTTCTAATCCTCTAAATCAGTAGATAAAAAATAAAATTATCTACCGATTACAACTAATTTTTTGATAGAAAAGAAAATACCAGACATAATCGGTAGATAGTTATCAATCATATCTACCAAATATAGTCGATGTTCTTGAGAAATGAAGGACATGATCATAATCGATAGTAAGTTCCATTACAAAACTACTGATTATGTTGCGTAACTGAAAACCCTATAAATTATTTTGACAAATTCATTCAATTCAAGCAATAGAGACCCAAAAATTGGTAGTTACTTACCTTATAGGCCATCTGATATTGGCGAAGAGTCTAATCGTCAGATTCAATGGACGAATCTATATCACGGTCATCATCATCTTCGTGTTCTTCGAGTTCTTCACGTTCTTCATCTTTTCATTAAGAATCTCTTTTTGTTCTGTTTTCTTCCCAAACTTTGGATCACTTGTACTATCAAATTCATGACTTGTATATTTCATTCGAGTCATTGTTATATAGAAGAATCGACGATGATTTGGTTCAGCGATTAACGATGAGACGATTAACTGGTTTCGAGTATTTAACGAGGGATTTTTTTTTTCTCTCAAATTGGTAGAGAAGAAGATGGGAAGAAGAAGAGGAATAGGTAGAAAAATAAATGAATTCAAAGAGACTAAATTAGGTTTAAGTTTAATGAAAGGGTATATATGGTATTTACTACTAGAACATCCCATAGCCACCTTATTGGATGGGTATAAATAAGGAGCCCCAAATTAGTTTTCATCAACCCTTAAATTGGGAAGGTTTATTAGTCTGGGTAATTTGAGGCCTACCCATTTTATTTCAGGGCTACCCAATTTCGCTCCCAAATAGAGAGTAGGATAAGTGGTGACTAATTAGATATTATCAAAAATACTAAACTACCCTCTACTCATTAATTAATCCAAATACTTAAATCATAATATAAATAGAAAATTCTTTCCTTATTTCATTAAATTCCAAATCTAACAAAATCTAAATAAAAAAAAAAATTCTATTTTCATCAAACTTTCCAAATTCTAAAAACCCTAACCCTAACTTTCCAAAAATAAAATTTGATCATCCGGAGTGGACTACAAGGTAAATCTCTACAAACTCTTTCTTATAATAGTATTTTCTAACGATCTATGTGTAGAAATCTTCATTTCGTGAATCAAATTCCTGATTTTTTTCAAGAATCGTTTGATGTGGATCCAACATATCCACCGATCTGGTTATGTTTTTCATGAACATGAAGAACATGCAACAGAACCGTTGGATACGATGGATACATATCGAACGATTCTAGTTTCATATTACTCGTACATAGTTACCATTACCATAATCGTTCGATACGGCAGATCATATCCAACGATTGTACCTTTTTATTTTTATTTTACTTTTTCTATATTTGAATTGCTGGATAAGACAACTTATTATCCAAAAATTCTGTCTTTTATTTATTTTACTTTTTTTGTATTGGAATCATTGGATAAGGCACCTGTTTATCCGTCGATTCCCTTGCTTTCATGTTTTTACTACTACCTGATAAGAATCGTCTGATACGACAGACCATATCTAGCGATTCTGGATATGATAATTTTTGTATTTTATCAGTAAGAAAAATCTGTATATAAACATGCTACCTAACCAACGATTCTTACTTAGTGTTTTTCTGTTAGCTTTTACAGTTAGAATCGGTGGATAAACATGATCTTATCCACCGATTCTGTTCTGTTCATTTTAGAGGTTAAACTTTTGTTAGAAATTGAATTAGAGATTATTGATTGCTTGAATTTCTAGTAGTTGTGTTCATTTTAATTAGGATGTTGTGATGAATAATCTTTGTTATTGGATTTTTTGAATCTTTAGTGATACTTATGTTTGTTATTCAATTTGTTTATTTGTATAACCATTATGGACTGTCGCAAGAGAGGGTACAGTCCAACCCGACAGTGCGACATCGACAGGAAGCCATGGGAAAACGTTAGTCGCGACCTTTGTTTCCCACCCAAACCAAATTGGATGAAGTCATGGAACTCATGCGTCAGTTAGAAAATGAGGAGATTGATTAGTTGATTGAAGTCGCATCCCATATAAGAGAGGATATTGCTCGTTGGAAAGCCCAAGATGAAATCCTTGAAGAGGTTGCTGCTGAAGATTCTGCTTCCGCCGCTTATGGTGGGCCTGACGTTGCTGATCCCGCTGATAATGATGGTGTTGTTCCTCCTGCTGGTGATATCTAATACCTGTTTTTAAGACTTGTTGGCTAAACTAAACTAAGACTTCTTGTTGCGTTAACTAGTTTATGTTGTTTTATTCGGATACTTCTTCTTTGTGGATGTATATGGTTTAATATGTTATACTAATGGTTTTTTGAAGTTCACTTTACCTTTTACGTTATATGATTGGTGGTAAACAATATCAAATTTCTTGCAATTGTGATCCATAATCGGTGGATAATACACATATGTGTCCACCGATTCTAGCTGACCCTCCTGTGAAAATTTCAGGTTTTTCCAATAGATTCAGAATCGGTGGATACGACACATATGTATCCACCGATTCTGAATGACTTTCTGGTAAGTGTGCTTCGAAATTGTTCAATACGTATATGTTGTATCCACCGATTCTGAAACACTCATTTTTAATTCTAATTGTAATTGTTTTTGTTTTTTAAAAGAATTCTAACAAGAATTCAAAGTAACCAAAAAGCATATCTATTTCATTCATTAAAAGTGGTTGTTCAAGATATGAAAGCTACAAATCATGGACATCTGATAGTTCATTTGTTAACAAAATCCAAATACTTAATTCAACACGATTATACCCTTGATTTGATCCGGCTCGTCCAATTCATCTCAAAGTTTCATGTTAGGCTCATATTTTTTCAGTCATTCCTTAGCGGTGTTGTTGGTGAAACCTGGAAAATAGTTCCCGAGTTAGTTTACTAAGACGCTCATCTTCAGCCTGTAGTATGCTCTGATGTTACATTGTATGTGCCATGTACAAAGAAATTGTTTGGCATCTGGAAAAACCATCTCTATTGCATTCATTAGTGTTTTATCTTTATCTGTCACTATGACCCTATGCATTTGATCACTACGGTAAATCTCTTTCAAGGTTTCCAGCATCCAAATAAAACTCACCTCATTCTCCAGATCCAAAAAAACCCAGCCACCGTGAAAGTATGCTTGTCCGAAGTGTGGCCACATATGCTTAACAACGACATGTTGTACTTGTTTGTCTTGTAAGTGCAATCTATCAACAAAACATGATAGAAGCATTGAGCCAATTGGATCATCTTCGGATGTGCCAAGAAAATACGAGTCACTTTGTTGTCCACTACCTGCTTCTTCATTGTGTAGTTGTGTTGCTCGGCTAACCACTGAAATTGTTCCATAACCACTCTACCATCTCATTCCGTCCTACTGATGCTTTCTCTTGTCCCGTAGATTTGCCTCAAAGTGGTTTTTAGGATCATCCTCCTTGATCTTCCTAAGGATATTACTTGATTTACTTGCCTTCATTGACTTTACCGTTGTTTTTTTATGTGGTTTTAACCATAAACGGCAGAGTGTCCGATAAGAGATTCTGGATCATCATGATTATGATAACCTATAGAGATTATATATACCATCGGGTCTATGCATTGCAATCTTAAGTGGGCGCTCACGCTTCTTTGATTTAGTAATATAGACTTTCACCGTCTTCTTCACATACACTTTGTCCTTTGCAACGTGACATTCAATCTTGACACTTCTCTCGTAAAACTTTTCCAAACGTTCACACCTCGGACGACGGCCTAAGACTAATGCACATTTTATCTCCATGCCTTTTTCCACAAACCATTGTTTTGCACCGTCCCTCTTTTCCCAAACCAAATCAGTGTAGTAATGGTCAGAAGTATCAGGACCAATCTGAGACAAAGGTTTAGGTTG
Organism: Papaver californicum; assembly: GCA_023531435.1. Classification (NCBI taxonomy): domain Eukaryota; kingdom Viridiplantae; phylum Streptophyta; class Magnoliopsida; order Ranunculales; family Papaveraceae; genus Papaver; species Papaver californicum. Next base: position 12,068,864 of record JAJJMC010020972.1, on the reverse strand, counting down.
ATTGTCGTCGAGCGCTTGAAAAATCTACAATATATATCAAAAAAGTTAGGCCAATGGAACCGGTGGATATGGAACGATCGTGTTGAACGATTCTAAAGAATCGGCCAAAAGGTCCATATTTATCCACCGATTCTGCATGGTCTTGATTTTTGAAAAAAAAAACACTGGAATCGGTACACGTGAACTGACTTGTGTGTCAATTCTAGCATTAAGCAAAGTGGAACTTCATGTACACTTTTTCGATTAGAATCGCGCACAGCGCAACACATATTAACCAATTGTATTCTTCGTGAATTTTGGAAATCTCCAAGTTACATAATCGGTGGATGTGTGAGTCCATAACAACCGATTTTTTACCTAACAATTCCGCCAAAATGTATACCAGAATCCGTCATTGTTCATGACCAGAAATAGGTCAAAATTTAGGGAAAAAAATCCTCTTTTAGGAGATTATAAGGTTCGAAAACGTGTTTCGAGATCCTTAGAACGTATACCTGACGATTGGAAGCATTGAAATCTTCATTTTCCCGGTTAGGTTTTTCGTTTGTTTGAGTAAATTCATCAAATATGCGTGATTTAGACGTTCTTGTTCATCCAACGAATAATCCAAATTGGTAGGATCAAACTCATTATAACCTGATTGGTGATACATAGATACACCCATTTCTTCATCACCACCAGAATCTTCATCGTCACTATAAATTTTCATTTTTACTATCAAATCATAAAACCCTAGTTTTTCCCAACTTTTTCTTCTTCTTTTACAATTTTCAAAAAAAATTCTACTCTAGTTCTTACCATCTAATACTAACTATAATCCAATTTTAATCACCAACTAATTTAACTAACATTTGAATTAATTAACATTATTAAGCATATTAGCTAATAACACAAATAGTTGGATAACGGGGTTTTGATTTTTTTCATAACAACCCTATTTTAACTTTTAGTGGTAGGCCCAAAATAAAATGGGTAGGCCCAAAATTAGCCAGGTTTATTAGTTATGGAGTCCTATATTTTCTACATGTGTAAAAATTCTCCTAAGTAACAACACATGCAACTCAAAACTTGTTTTTAATTGAAGATATAAATAATAAACATATTCCTGCAATGGTAAAGGGTATGGATATAAGTGTTCATCGTAATCACAAGGGAATATTGTCTCAAAACGTTCTAAATGCATTCAATTTAAAATTTAAATTTAGTAATATAAACAAAAAAATTCTTTATAAATCACAATGACTTTATACAAATCAACTATTTTTTTCTCTATAATTTACATTGACTCTCTAAAATACTCTCACAAAATCCCTTAAAATCTCTAGATTTCTAGAGAATCTTCGAGAGTCACTGAAATCATATCTCTTTGAATATCCTTGAAATTCTCATTTGACTACCTCCCTGTTAATAAGACTTCCATACCACATAATTTTTTTTGCACCTATTATTGAAAATGCCCTTAATAATTAAACATGGCTTAATTGGGGGCTTGTAAAATTAATATGGGGTTATAGGAAAAGAAAAAATAGAATTACCCAAAAGTAATTCCTAGAACCCCTTAGTCATATATTTTTTATAAATGACTAAACTACCCCCATTTGATTAGCCCTAATACATGATTAGTTTAGTTAATTAATTAAATTAAATTAGTTATATAGATTATGGTTAGGATTAAAGTTATAGATTTTTTTATGAGTAGAGAAGAAGAGAGGATTTTGGAGGGGAAAAAAGTGAAAAATAAAATGAAGAACTAATAACTCAAAAGACTCAAGTTAACTACCAATAGCTTACTGATGCTTGAATTTTTTATTAAAATCATCGAATCATTGTGGGAAATCAAACACACAGTGTAAGGGTCGTCGTGGTCATAACATCCAACACTGCCAACCTTTATCTGCACCTTTACCAGACTATGAAAAATCGTCATGGTCGATAAAAAATAGACCATGACGAAGCTAACTATACCATCTTTATTTTTTTCTGGATGTTTTGGTGTGATAGGGTTGTATCGGTTCACACCCTAAACCATGACGACTCTAATCTACTATTATTTGGGGTGAAGTTGGAGTCATCATGGTCAACACCAATAGACAATGACGACCCACTTAGACTATGAGGTCGTTATATCGAAGGGTCGTCACATATTATATGAATAAGGACGTCATGGTTTTAGGTAAAAACCGATGCGACCCTAAATAAACTCTTCGTCTTCATAAAATAACCAGTAAGGGTCGTCATGGTCGAAAATCAAAAACCATGATGATTTTTTATAATTTTAACATGCATATGAAAAGTCGTCATGGTCTAAGATTTGGGACCATGACGATTACGACGATGATTTGATTTTAAAAAAATGGAGGAATAAGGGTTGTTAGGGAGAGGAGAATAGGAAAGGATGAATGATTTTAGGTTTTGATTTTAGAATATAAAGGGGGTTGATGGGTTTAAAGGTATCAAGATTTTAAGTTTAGTTATTAGGGAAAGGATAAAATAATATTTCTACCAACATTTGGCTCCCCTTATAATTCATGGTGTGTGAATAAATTTAGCATAGCCCCTATTAATTCCACAAGCCCCCATTAAATCAGGCAATTAAACCTTAGATAACTAGGTTTATAACTAGAAATTAATTCTTTCCATAAAATAAATTAACACTACGGAATACTTCTAGAGTCGCTTTTCATTGAGATTGAGTGACTGAATCGCTTTTTATCGAGTGGCCAACTAAATTTCCTGAATCGCTTTTCTTCGAGTGACCCAATGTAGTCCATACTGGATTTCGATTCGTACCGGTCGAGAGCGATACACTGGTACGCCTTTGTACCGGAGAAATTTTGGTTTCAAATATCGGCGAAATATCGGTCCACATATTTTATACATATAATTATTATATCAAACGTCTTTTTTCATATTGGACCTATTAAGATATAAAACTAGTACTCATTTTTCTAAAATACCATAAAAACATGAGTAACAATTGAAAACCCTAGAACAATGATAAGAAATTTTTCTTCTTTTTTTGGTTCTTTTTTTAATTTAAAACCGGCCGTACCGGTTCATATCGATCATTTCGGTCATTTCGTACCGGTCAATATCGACCGATATTTTCGGGTAAAAACCGTTCCACCGGTATAGGCTATTTCGTATCGGATGATGTCCGATACTAATAAAACCGGTAATATTTCGGGTGTACCGACCGGTATGGACTACATACATTGGAGTGACCAACTAAATTTCCTATTCCGATTAGGAACTTACAATCTCGATCAGATGTTATAGACTTCCTTAAACACAAAATTCACATTAATTAGAATTCAGCTAAACCAGATCAAGAACTGTATAACTCACTCTTAAGGGTTTTAGACAGAAGTCTACCGGAACTCGCCTTGCAGCACAGGTCACTCAAGGGTTAGGAAGAGAGATTCAGAGTTTAATGGCGATTCCATCTTCCTCCTCCTCGGTAACACGATTTGTAACAACCCCATATCAAAAAGATCGTATCCTTTCGTTAGGCAACAACATCAAGTTTAACAGTAACAACAGGAGGAATAACAAGTTATGTATAAATGCATCTTCTTCTGCTTCTGCTGCTAAGAAATCTATTAAAGAAGTCACTCTTGATTCAAAGGTAATACAAGCATCTCAAAGACCCCGCTTCATTTATCATAGTAATGCTTGTTTTATTGGTATTCGCTTTTACACACTGCACATTAGTTGTTTGGTTATATACCTCAATGAAATGTCGCGAGTCCAATGCTTGTCTGTGTATGGAGTCCTATGGACCAGAGGTACTGCTGTCCAGTTATTGAGTTTATCACCTTTAGAAGTTCATAAGTTTCACACAAATGTACTAATCAATTGCTGGGGTTGACTTTGGGCTTAATGAAATGTCGCAAGAACTAAACACTATCAGTGGCATTGCAGATGCACTCTTACCTGTTTGAGTGAAATGACAACTCTAGAATATGTTTACATTTTGAGACCAGACATAGTCCAGGTATCTACTGTAGATGAATGTGTCAATCTAATGCAATAGTAGGGACCTTTACAAAGTCTGGCAAAGCAAACAAAGAGACTAGTAAAATCAGCTCTTGAGATGGCTTGGCATTTATCTGGTGCTGGATTGACGCCTCTTTTAGGTGTCTATCGATTGCTCGATAATCTGCTTTCATGATTAATGGAGTTACATTTGGACTCCACATTCTAATGCAGTTTTTTCTTTTCTTTTCGTCGTTGTTTATGATTTGGGTACAATTCAATAATTATTAAAGGTTTTAGCATAAATGAAGATGTTTCTTGTCCCTTTAGTTGCACTTAACGCTTAGTGCCTTACCGATTGAATGAAAAGAAGTAAGCCGTAAGGATGATAGTCTGTTCATTAAATTTTACTTTGTCTTCGATTTAGTTGTATGCTGATTCTGTACATGGGTTTTGTTGAGATAATGTACGAAAATGTCAAAATCTGTTTATATTGTTGTCTCAAGTGAAGTCATGAGCTGGTACTTTTCATCTGGACTTTAGGTGGAGATGTTGTTGGACAGTGTGAAGTGGGATGATAAAGGTTTGGCAGTTGCAATAGCTCAAAATGTGGATACTGGAGCCATTCTAATGCAAGGTTTTGCTAATAGGGAGGCACTAGCAAATACCATTTCATCACGTAAAGCAACCTTTTTTAGCCGGTCAAGGTCATCTTTGTGGACTAAGGGGGAGACTTCCAACAATTTCATTAATGTTCATGACGTCTTTCTTGACTGTGATCGCGATTCTGTATGCTTCTCTACAAACTGCTTCTCTTAGAACACGCTCATTTAGCTTGTCAAATTAGTTGTTTTTAATTTAATTTTGTCAGATAATATACCTCGGAAAGCCTGACGGTCCCACATGCCACACGGGGTCAGAGACTTGCTATTATTCATCGGTTAATAATTTCCTCAAACATTCAGAGGTGCATTATCTTGTCCTCTCATATGATGATTTTTTTGTAAGCCCATTTATCTGTCTTTTCTTTTTTATGACTGGTTGGTGGGTCATCGTCCCTAATAAAACATAATTTTGGAAGGTAGAAGATTCTAGTTTGGCATTAACAACCTTGTACTCATTAGAGTCTACTATCTCCCAAAGGAAAGCTGAAATAGAAGCAAATGATAGTGGGAAGCCTTCATGGACGAAGCGGCTATTGCTTGACAAGAAGTTATTGTGCTCTAAAATCAGGTAACGCAATAGTTTATGCGTGATTAAACATTTTTATCAATCAACTGCAGCAGTCTATTTGGTACACGTTCTATATGTTTATGCATGGCCAACAATTCTAAAGGTAAAAAGTCACTTGCCTCCTTACTTTTGCTAAGTGTTCAAGATCTTTCAGTCTTGTCCTTGTAAATAAGTGGCAAATGCCATATGTTGCCTTCTTTTGTATTGTAATCAAGAAGTGACAGGACAAGTCTGCACAAGAGGGGTTATTGTTAAAATTGTCCAAATGTCTGGTCTTGTAAGATAATTGCTAGTAGGTCTAGTTAGTGATCCTGTGCTTCTTCCGTTGCTGTCTCACATAATGTCTGATTTGAACTAAAATTCTTGTTGCTAATATCTGTTTCTGCAATGGTGTGTACAGGGAAGAGGCAGATGAGTTATGCCGGACATTGGAGGAAAATGAGGATCAGTCTCGTGCAGCTTCAGAGATGGCAGATGTGCTCTATCATGCCATGGTTCTATTAGCACTTAAGAATGTAAAAGCCGAAGAAGTTCTTGAGGTTCTAAGGCTGAGATTCACCAAATCTGGTATTGAGGAAAAGAGCAGCCGGAAATGACACAAACCGAATGGAAGTTTCCTACTATTCTGCTGCTGTCTTTTTTGTGGGTGCTTTGTGAGTTAATGCGGATGAACAGGATTGTGGGCAGAAAACAAACCCATCAGCAGAACCTGTGTAGATTGGGTAGTTTCAGATCACCAACTAATGGCTTGTGTAACTAAAATCTTGATGTGTGTTATTTCAGATTTACTCCCGTATTTTACGTCTGAGAACATTTGTTGTATTTTTATTTTTATTTTTATTTTTGTTATTGAATTCGATATTTCGATCAAAGAGTGACATTTCTAGTTACAGGAAAAATGAAGCAAATTCCAGCTTCTGGTTTTGCTGGAAATAGTATTACCACTGATTCTAGCAGTTCAAGCTTCAGACTCAGAGTCTATGTTCATGAAAGACAGTAGGGAGAAATCCACATTTTCTAGTCACCTAATTTTGTGGGGAGAGCAGGATCTGTTGGTAACAAATTTACTGTAATATCGAGTTTCCAAGAGGACCAGTCATATAGCTAGCTACGAAGGAGTTCAAGGCGGAAGTAGTTGACTCTGGGAATCCTGTTCCTCTGCATGAAACTACTTATCTTCACCACTAGATAATTTTAAGATACAGAATCTCTGGAGGGGAATGGTCTCAATAAACCTCACCCAAAAGAGAACAATATCCCGAGATGAAACGATGGTGTTGATGATGATAAAATATAGCTAGTGGGATTATTAGAGAAAAAAAAACCCTACAGAAATCAATGAGAAGTGCAGGTTCATATAGAACTACACAGCTGAGTCAAGACCCTGCACCATTTTTTTACTACCGACTTATTAGATAAAAAAATAGTTTCCCTTTTATACCCTCGATATTCCTGAGCCAATTCCCAATAGACCCTGTGTAGTTTTGTAGCGGTTCAGATACCTCGAAGAAAAGTATTCCCATCATCTAACGGATGTTAAAAGAAAACCAAACCAAAACAGAAATACAAAAGAGAAAAACCCTAATCTTTCTTTACTTCCATTCATCTTCTTTCATCCCCAGCATTTTTTTTTTCTCCTGAAACCTTGAAATAATTATATCTCCTTCAGATCTTGCGAGGTTTTCCTTATCTGAGGTAAGTGGTTCATAAAAATTAACTAATCCCTTGAAAATTTGATTCAATTTGGAGCAATTTGATTTATATATATTTTTCAATTCTTCGAATTTTGATAGAATAAAAAACCCAAGCTAATCAAACCGATAAGTATGCCATTGAAGTGAAGAAAGCATCAAGTTAGTATTGTTATATTTGTAATCTATGGATTTCAGGTTGATGACTACATCAAAACTCTTGATTAGTAAATCTTCAATTGCTTAGCTATTTGGGGACTCCTTGATGTTTCTGAAAGTTTGCTTTACTAAATTAAAGACTGAAGGTTACAACTGTATACATGCGTATTGATACTGTACCTATGGACTCCTCTCAAAGAGAGTAGTTTTGTTCTTCACCTTTGGATTGTCTGTTGGTTTGTTGTGATTGTAAGTATTTTCAGTTTATTGAGGTGCAAATTGTTTTAACTTTTGACCTAGAATTTCTTTTAGCAAGAGGAATCGTGTTTCCAAATCACAAATAGAAAACAATTATCAATTCTATACTTCATTTTCATTATCTCTTCTACTAGGAAAATAAGATTTTCCTATGCAAATAGCTTGCCGTCTCTATTGCATTTGGAGGTTCAATCTGACCTTTTTCTTAGTATTTCCCACTTGGTTTTAATATTGTTCACATAACTTGATGTTTTTTCTTTTATTTTCATCTATAATGTTGTGCTAAGGGATAGATTTTCTTTCCTATAGCAGTTTCTTTCAATATTCTGTAGTGCAAATCGTGTCAGTATGTGAAGTGGCTGTTGTTGTCTTTACTTTGTGATTTTGAAATATTGTGTACTTAATACAAATTTACACCACAGGAGGTGTTTATCGGTGAAGCTGTATAGATTAGCAAAGCCATGAAGTAAATGTAGTTTGCTGGTGTTTTGGCTCAAATGTCTGTTCATTATTTTCCATTACTAATCATATCATATAAGTCAACAATTGTTTAGTATTGAATATATGATTGGTGTTATTTTTGTTTGATTTGTATTGGTAAACCTCAGACTAAATTAATATAGACTTTTACAAAGTGTTGAAGATAGGTTAATAGTTTGGACTTGACTGTGCATACAATGCCTCCGGTGGTTTTTGTTCTCATTTAGCAAGATGACCTTCTGTCTGCATTTCAGTGGTCTTGTTAGTATTAGAATATCACTCTTGATTTTATCTTTTGTGTAGATTTATTATTTTGTTAACTAAATGCTGTATTTATAGCTAATAAGTTTACTTGTTTGATGCAGATTAGGAAACTGTCAATTTTGGGGGCTGAAATTTTATTAAAGCTTGTGGAGTTTGCTTTCCTTCAGTTAGTGAACTCTGCTGCAAATAATATGGTGACCCAACTGAAGCATCGTCTTATTTGTTACTCGAAGGAACTCGTTGATGGACAACCAATATATGTTTCATCAAATGCTCTTCCTGCTAAGTTAAATCGTGAACCAGCAGGGCTTTCATTCCACTCTGCAGCACTTCTACTCCTTGGTTTTGGTAAGGAGGAAGAAGAAGAGGTACAGTCTGATGATCAAAATGCGTCTGGCTACAAGGGTCAGTCGTACTTTGCATCTTCGGAGTCTTATAGCAGCAAAGGGAAAAAAAAATCTGGTAGCAGAAAGGATCAGCACGACCACTATGCTTTGTTGGGTTTGGGGCATCTGCGGTTTCTAGCTACTGAAGAACAGATTAGAAAGAGTTACAGGGAGACTGCATTGAAGCATCACCCTGACAAACAAGCTTCCCTTCTACTTGCGGAGGAAACTGAAGCTGCAAAGGAAGCAAAGAAAGATGATATAGAAAACCATTTTAAAGCCATCCAAGAAGCTTATGAAATCCTGATGGATCCTGTGAGGAGAAGGCTTTATGACTCCACAGATGAATTTGATGATGAAGTCCCTACTGACTGTTCTCCGCAAGACTTCTTTAAGGTATTTGGTCCAGCTTTTATGCGGAATGGTAGGTGGTCAGTTATCCAACCAGTTCCATCCTTGGGGGAAGACAATAGTTCCCTGAAAGAAGTAGATAGTTTCTACGATTTTTGGTACAGCTTTAAGAGCTGGAGGGAGTTTCCCCATGCAGATGAGTTTGATCTTGAGCAAGCCGAGACTCGCGACCATAAGAGATGGATGGAAAGGCAAAATTCAAAACTTAGAGAGAAGGCGAGGAAGGAAGAACATGCACGTGTTCGTTCTCTCATAGATAATGCCTATAAGAAGGATCCAAGAATTGCGAGAAGAAAGGAAGAGGAAAAAGCAGAGAAACAAAGGAGGAAGGAAGCTAAGTACTTGGCAAAGAAGTTGCAGGAGGAAGAAGCAGCTAAGGCTGCTGAAGAGGAGAGGCTCCGGAAAGAGGAAGAGGATAAACAAGCCGCAAAAGATGCTTTGAACCAGAAGAAGATTAAGGAGAAAGAAAAGAAGCTATTGCGTAAAGAGCGCGCTCGTCTTCGTACAGTATCAGCATTGGTTGTTTCAGAACGGTCATCTGGTGTCAGTGAAGATGATGTTGAGAGTCTGTGCATGTCATTTGATATTGATCAATTAAGGAGTCTTTGCAGTGATCTCGAACAAAAATCAGGAGATGATCGTAACCGAGTTCTTAAAGAAGCCCTAGGGAAGAGTAATGATGACTGCAATGATATGAAGAAAGATGGGAAGAAGAACCAGCAACCAAATGGTTCTCACGAGGCCAGTGTAAGTGGTCCAAGTGTGCAAGCTAAGGTGGACAATCCATTACAAAGCTATGAGAAGAAAGAGAAACCTTGGAGCAAAGAAGAGATTGAACTCTTAAGAAAAGGAATTCAGAAATACCAAAAAGGAACTTCTCGGAGGTGGGAAGTTATTTCAGAGTATATTGGTACAGGAAGATCCGTAGAAGAGATTCTCAAGGCGACCAAGACGGTACTTCTCCAGAAGCCTGACTCTGCAAAAGCTTTTGATTCTTTCCTTGAGAAGAGAAAACCTGCGCCATCTATTGCATCCCCATTAAGTACCAGACAGGAAACTGATGGGATAGTGAGTAATGGGCCAGAAGCTAATGGTTCCAAAATTGTCAGTCCTGAAAAGTCTTCAGGTAGTAGTAATGGAGGTCAGCAAAGTGCTGACGCTGCAGTTGTTTCAAGTGGGGTCTCTTCGAGTGTGGAGCCCGATGCTTGGTCTGCTGTTCAAGAAAGGGCTTTGGTTCAGGCGCTAAAAACATTTCCTAAAGAAACCAATCAGCGTTGGGAACGCGTCTCAGCGGCAGTTCCAGGGAAGTCTGTGCTTCAGTGCAAAAAGAAATTTGCAATGATGAAAGAGAATTTCCGAAACAAAAAAAGCTAATTTGGGTTGTTTGTTTGGGTTGCTAATTGGGGTGATTTGGTGTGAAAGCTAAGTGAAGCTTTTCTAGAAGTTTTGCCGTGGTCATAATCTCCTTAATATGGTATCACTCACACCTCTTATTCTTCTCAAATTTTGTATTCCCAATGGAAGAAGCCGATTTTGTAGACAAGTGTCTGTCTGCCCAAAGGAACTCTGCCAATGGAAGAAGCCGATTTCGTAGACAAGTGTCTATACCCCCCCCCCCCCCTGCACTATTTGGGTACTATCTATATAATGTTTTTGTCTGAGTGGATTACAGTCTATCTTTAGAGAAGTATAGCTGATCAAATTATTGTTAAACAAAGAGGCAGAGCTTTCTCTGAGTTACAAATATATTGAGAAATAATTGAGCAGGTTTTTCATTTCTGTTTTTACGTGGTTTAATTTTATAAAAACAATACTTGTGAACGGTGAACTAGGTGGTGCATGTTATCGTAGATGGAAATTTATCTTAAACAGCTGGTTTTGTCAATTACACTAGGCTAGCTTGCTTTTGGGAGGTGAACTGCTGTTCTTGCATTAGAAATGGGCGAAGAAGATTCATGGGCACTCTTTGAAATTTGGATTGGAATCATCTCTTTCATTCTATTGTCTATTTCATGTGTAAGCTTCCTGGAAAAGTGTATTGGCACACACCCATTCAACCGTGCGCACTTTGTGAGTTTTTAAGATGTACCTACGTTGTTCTGTGTTTGAACTACAAATTAAGGGTACATATAAGGTAGATTAATCAGAAAGCCCCACCTATGAATTTCTAAGGTTCTCTTAAATATAGCCTATTGTCACGGGCTTATATTTTGGACTAGACCGTGCGGCACTTGAACTCTTCAAGTAAGCCTAAAAGAACACAAGAGAATTGGAGACTTAGAGACTTAGAGATTTTAAGTGGGAGAGAGTATTTGATTATTGAAGAGAGAGCATTACAATGCTTAGAGAGCTTGTTGGTGGATGATTTGAGCAAATGAGCTCTCCACCTTATATAGTATGCTATGGAGGATTCTAGAACATGTTCTAGAATCATCATCTTCTAGATTATTCTATACTTTACAAGAATATATAAGGGAATATTCCTTATCCAAGAATATTCTAGAATATATGGGTTTCTCTAATCTTCTAGGCTCTTCTAGTGGACCTAGACTCTTGTCATGGGCCAACCCAATATGTGGGAAATGGGTGGGCCGTGACATTCTCCCCCACCTATTCTCACGACGTCCTCGTCGCGGCTTGATTGTGAAACTGGTTGATCGCATCCTTGAATTGCCAGAGAGACGCTTCGGGCTCCCATGTTCCTTCTTGTATGGATGCATCTTTCCACGTCACTAAGTATTCTTTGCAAGGCGGCACTCCCTTCCTTCGAACAATCCGGTCAGCTAGTATCTCGTTTACAGCTTTGTCGAAAGAAGTTGTAATGGGAGGTGCACGTCTTGATACTCTCCGACTCTCGTCTTCCTCGTCCTTGTTGAACGCCTTTAGATTACTCGCGTGGAAGACGGGATTTATCTTTGATGGGGGCTCCACTCTGTAAGAAGCTTTACCCACTTTGGCTAGTACTTTGGATGACCCTTCGTACTTGCGTAACAAGTCTTTGTGTAGCGGCCGAGTGTACTTGAATTGTTGGGGCAGAAGCTTGAAAAACACCATGTCACCAGCTTGGAACTCCACATGCCGCCTCTTTTCGACCCATTTCTTCATTTTCTTAGCCGCCTTCATCAATTGGGCGTGTGCTAAGTCTCTTTGCTGCTGCCAATCCTTCGCGGTCTTGTATGCTCCGGGGCAAGCACCTGCATAAGAAGTGACCAAAGTACTTGGCGTCAAGGGTTGCTTCTTCAATTTAGTCACCTTCGGTGGGGACCTTTGATAAGGTGCTTTTGTGGGAGGCTTAGCGCCAGGCTCCAGCTCGATCGCATGATCGATCTCCCTTCTTAGCGGCAACTTCTTGGGAAGCTCCTTCGGCATCGCGTCCTCGAACTCTTCGAGAACCTTCTTCATGCCTTTTGGAACTTCTTCAACTTGGGTAGTCGGTTCCTCCTCCTTCATTGTTGCCATGAAGGTTACCTCACCCTTCTTAAACCCTTCTGAAAGTTGTAGCGCCGACAGCACCGTGGTCTTCTTGTTCTCCCTAGTCACCGGGATAAGGTGTGTTGATTTTTCTCCGAGTATACACAAGGAGTCAAAATGTGGCATTGGAATGGCACGTTGTTCGCACATGAACTCCATCCCCAACACCATGTCAAGTCATCCATAGGGATCACCGAGAAATTGATAGATCCCGCCAACTTGTCGAGATGCATCTCCACACCACGTGCCACGCCTACTAGTGGCTTCGCATCTGAGTTCACCGCCTTCACGGTACCTCCTCCTTTAGCGAACTTCATGCCTAGCCGCAATGCTTCTTTCTTGGACACGAAGTTGTGTGTGGCTCCCGTATCCACTAAGGCGCGGGAGGTCTTCCCATTCACCTTAACGTCTACGAACATGAGAGTCTTGTCCTTGCTCTTGGATTTCTCCATCTTAGCTTGGACACTGCTTAACACTTGGAGCGAACTTATCATGGAATCCCGTTCCTCGTCGGATCCATTTTCCTCCATCAACGCACTAAGTTTACCTTTCATCGGGCAATCACGGACTTTATGATCTCCATCACATAAGAAGCAAGAGTAGGAGGTCTTACCTTTATCTTTATGCTCGGGAGTTTTATTTTTCCACGAAAGATACTTTTTTGAGGTATACTTGTCTCTATCCTCCTTCGCTTCCCCACCTTTGGCATGGTGACTTCTTGAAGTTTCTCCTCTTTCTTCGAAGTTTGTACTCCTTGAAGTCCTCCCTCTTTCTTCGAAGCTTGGCCTTGTATTCTCGATCAAGGTCTCGGCTACAGCTATTGCCTCGGTCAGTGTTTGCACACGACGGCGATCCAGCTCTTGTTTTACCCATGGCTTTGCTCCGCACAAGAAGTTAAAGAACTTCTCTTCCTCAGACAGGTTGGGTATTTCTAGCAACAAGTTTGTATACGTCTCGGTATACTCTTTGGTAGTACCCGTTTGACGAAGATACTTCAACTTCGCTCTTGCCTCATAAGACGCATTCTCCGGGTAAAAGAACTTCTTAAGATCGACTTTAAAATCTGACCAAGTAGCGATAGTAGCCTTACCTTGCTGAATCTCTTGGCTTCGAAGTCTCCACCATGCTAAGGCGTTCTCCGTGAGAAACACCGTAGATCTTTTTATCTTCCTTGCATCATCCTCCATCTCCAGGTGTTCGAAATACCTTTCGCAACTCCATATGAAAGTATCAATCTCCTTCGCGTCTCTTTTCCCATTATACGGTATTGGCTTGAGAGCATCCTCTCTTCAGAGTCTGCTTGGCCCCTCGTGCATGGCTTGATTATGGCAGCCCTTTTGCACAATAACAATTCTCCTTTCACCGCTTCTAGCTCTTGCTCAACTGACAGCAATTTGGCCTTCACCTCCTCCACGCTATCATCCACTGCGTATTGGATCCGAACTTCTACGTCTATTTTGATACCATCCACCGCCTTGCTTATGGCCTCCTCGAAAGTATCTTTCCACCCTTCAAGAGTCTCCTTCGTTAGGAACTCTTCCTCGGCGCGCATAAGGAAATCGCTTACTCGCTTTTCCATGCGTACCATTCTTGCCTCAAGACTTGTTTGCGTATCCTTGGACTTGCCCCTTTTCTTGGCCTGGCCATCGACACCTTTCTCCATGGTGTTGTTGCTATTAACGTCAGCCATTCTTGAGTCTTAAGATTCGCTCTGATACCAACTGTCACGGGCTTAGATTTTGGACTAGACCGTGCAACACTTGAACTCTTCAAGTAAGCCTAAAAGAACACAAGAGAATTGAAGACTTAGAGATTTTAAGTGGGAGAGAGTATTTGATTATTGAAGAGAGAGTATTACAATGCTTAGAGAGCTTGTTGGTGGATGATTTGAGCAAATGAGTTCTCCACCTTATATAATATGCTATGGAGGAATCTAGAACATGTTCTAGAATCATCATCTTCTAGAGTATTCTATACTTTACAAGAATATACAAGGGAATATTCCTTATCCAAGAATATTCTAGAATATGTGGACTTCTCTAATCTTCTAGGCTCTTCTAATGGACCTAGACTCTTGTCATGGGCCAACCTAATATGTGGGAAAATGGGTGGGCCGTGACACTATGGTTTTTTAACTATAACCCATGATTTTTTTTAATTTATTAATTAATCATAGTCCAAATCATAACTCATAATACATTTACTGAATTAGAAATAGTTCACAACTAAATAGGCTCGTTGAGTTGAAATATACCCGATCTAGACAAGTTAACTAAAGCCCGATTCCTCCCTTTCTAGAAACACAAATCGAGTCTTACAGGGGTTAGTGGATTGAGAATTATAAGGAGTTTCAGAGAGATCTTAAATCACATGCTAGTCGTTAGAGACTTTGAAAGAGTCTCTAAAACACCCTTGTTAGTGGATAAAGACTTTCTTTAAGTTCCTGAAATTCTCAAAAACTCTTTATTATTGGTTAGGGAGTGTTAGAAAGTTTTTTAAATGCCCATGTTATTGGTTATCGACTTGAAAGTTATGAATTTGTAATTTTGAGAGACTTTGAGAGACTTTTATGCAAAAATAGGCATGGCAAAAGTCTCTCCATAATAGATGATATTTTGGTAGACTTTAATACTAGTGTTTATTTATTTATTTTTTTGCAAATGCTTTTTTTTTCTTTTATGTATCGAACTTTTAAACTAATGATTAATCAAGCTATGTTGTATTATCTTCAAATAAACCATAATTAATTATATATAAGACGAGTTATTAGAAAAATAAGGAATCTGAAATACGTGGATTTTTAATTAAATTTAAGTTGTTAAGTACCATTCGAAAAAAAATTCGGTGATCATGGAATTTAAGTTATTTTATACGAACACATGTGTGGACAATATATATTGTAGTATTTTCAGTAGTCTTAGTAGAATGTGTCACAATGAAGAAGAACGGACAAACCAGTCCACCAGGTGATTATATACAGTGATTAGAACTAGGTTGTATGTCTTGGATAATAGTCTCATATCAACAATTCCTATGTGGTTTCTTGGATTGCTCCACCCACTCCCAGTTGATTTTCTTTTAAAATAAATGATTAAAACAAACTCACTATGATCACATTTATTATCTCTATTAGGGCTGCACAAACCCGACCCAGACCCGCCACTCGACCCGCACCCGCCAGTTTTGACCTGACCCGCACCCGACTCGTCGAGAAACGGGTCGGGTGCGGGTGACAATTTCCTTTACCCGCCTTCTGGCAGGGCGGGTACGGGTGACACCTTCTTTCACCCGACCCACCCACCCAACCCGCCAGATACCTATTTAACTCATCTCCTACTTCATTATTTGTCGTCGTTTCTTTCTCTATTTTTTTCTCTCTAAGTTCTGCTACAATGGTGATTGAATGAATGATCGGTTTCAAGTGAGATTTATCATCAACATTGAGGGTTTTGTCCACATAGTTCGTGTTTATGGTTTGGTTTATCTTTTTTGGTATTATATAACTTGTACTGATTGAAAAGAAGCTCTCGCTGGTTGTTGAGGTGGTATATTTTCTATGAAAAGAGCGTCAACATGTCTACAAACATTATGAGGTTGGTAATCACAAGCCAATTTCTTTCTTTTCGAATTATTTTTAGAAACCCTAATTTTTCGAATTTGGGGATTTTTTCATAAACCCTAATTTATGAAAATTGGAGATTAATACTAAATGTTAACTGTTATAATTATTTCTAGTGTTGATAATTGATTGTGTCAATTGTATATATATATATATGTGTGTTTGTGCGGGAAATATGTGAAGAACCCCGTTAGAAGTTTTAGGGTTGAAGTTACTTCTACTAATAAGGTGGTTAACTGGTTATTATAACCAGGATTCACTTTGCATTATTGAATGATTTGATTTTCATGTTAACAATAATTGCCAGTTCCACAAAAATCAAATTTTGACCATATATTGATTCTTCGGAGATCTTGATAATCACTATCCACGGGTGGAGTATCTAGATGCAAAAACCTTTAAGATGACAACCATCTACCGTTTTTTCTTTTCTTTTTCGCGTATTATTGTTATTATTATTGTTTTTTATTACTTTGAAGTTTCCTTAGGTTAACTGCAACATCAATTAATAAAACTATTCTCTTGCCAGATTGTTTTCTATCTAATTTTATTTTCTTTGGGTCTAAGCATATCTTTTGTTCGAAGTAGTTAAATGAAGGATTACGATGCATCTGTTGTTAGTTTGAACTAACCTGAAAATCTGTCTGAACTTCAGCTTACATTCAATTTAAGTTGATTTATGCATGTTCCTAAACTTATCCCTGATACGGATGCTTTTTATTGGTAGGTTGACGTGGATCACACTGTAAATGAGTTCCTTGATCTTGTACATTATTGTGTAAAAAGATGTCAAGCTGCAAATGCAGATACATGTAGCGATGTTGCCAAATATCTGGACAGAATGGCATCCAATTTTGTTCAGAATGGCACCCAATTTTGGAGATTAATACTAAATGTTAACTGTTATAATTGTTTCTAGTGTTGATAATTGATTGTCAATTGTATTTATATATGTGTTTGTGCAGGAAACATGTGAAGAATCCAGTTAAAAGTTTTAGGGTTGAAGTTCCTTCTATTATAAGGTTATGTTTTTTGATAATGTTGATGTGAACAATTTTTATATTGAATCTGGGCGGGTGACGCACACTCGACCCGCCGAAATGGTGGGTCATACCTGACCCGTCCTACGGCGGGTTGGGTGTGGGTGAATACTTCAGTCACCCGCCAACTGGCGGGTCGGGTGCGGGTGGGGCCAAACCCGACCCACCCGATCCGATGTGCAGCCCTAACTCTCTATAAATTACAAAAACTTCATAAAAATCCACTATTTAGTTTTTGAAAATCACAAAAAGTCTTTAAAACACTCTTATAAAATCACTTGATATCTCTAGATTTTTAGAGAATCTCCAAAAATCACTCAAATAAAAAATCTCTTAAAATCCACGTAATTCTCTTTTGACCACCCTTGTTAGGTTAACCAGAACCCAATTCCTCCCTTTCTTCCTCACAGTCGTGTCTCGAACCCTAGAAAACAAAATTCTACATTTTGAGAGAATCAATCAAGCGAATCATCATGGGACGATCTAAAAGAAGCAAATCACCTGTACAAGATGCCTCAAGGTTAGTAGATTTTAATTTAATAACAAAAACCCTAGTGAGTTTTTATTTGGGGTTTTTTAATTTAACTTTTAGTTAAGAATTTAATCTATGATTTTGATCATGTGCAATTCGATTCCATTACTGGTACTCCAGTTGCGATTTCGTATGGGGCTCTTGGACTGTTGGTACAAGTATTAGACTCTAAGCTGGGATAAAATTGGTTGATAAAGACAACTCTGGTCATATACTTGGGTGCCAATAACCTAAGTTTGTATACATAGATTGAGTTATAACTTGAGGAAATAACCAACCAGCATATATAGATTGTAGGTAATGGAGAATTACCTTGTTGTTCACAGACTGATGCATTGTTAATGGCATAAAATACAAACTGAAAGTGCAATACTGTTTGTTTGAGCTCATTTAAGGTGTGCCAAATTAAAAGTGCTTAGTACATGTATATTACCATCACATCCAATTACAACCTATTATCCAAAAAAAAAACAAAAACAGATTTTGCATTCATATGAATTACAATGTGTCTCACGAAATCAAGGAATTTCCCGTTTTTTTTAAGTGCCTTAAAATTGAATTGTGTAATGCTTGTTGGTATAATTATCATTTCAAAGTGATTGATTTCTTAAACCTTTGAGTCTTAGTAGCTGATCAATCAACTGGGGGCTAACTATTGTTCACTGTTGTAATTCAATATAGTGTTGCTCATCAGCCAGTATCTTAGGGAGGGGTATTGAAGGGCCAACAGGGTACACAGGTACAGGAAGTACTTCCATTAAAGCTTTTGTAACTTAAGGCTCTAATTCATAGTAGGTCGTAAAAACAAGACAGTGTGTTTTACGAACTGCAGAGACAGATTCCGCAAGAGTGAAGTCTCGTTTGCGAGACCGATCTAATGTCGCTGGCATGTCAGCTAATATTATGGGTGGAACTCCAGGAATATAGTCTATTATCTCATCTGCACGTCCAAATACATGTATGCACAGATTATTGTCGACTACATAATAATTAGATGTTTTCGGCTAACTCAAGCTCAAAAATAGAATTAGTACCTGAAGAGAAATCAACTGGGTCAAGACCATTCTGCGCAAGAAGATCAGTGTGATAGATAATAGAGAATACCGAAGGTGACATCGGCCAAAGAGAAACCACTGGATTACTCATCCGGTTCCCAACAGAAACTTCTCATGGCAATATGGTGTCAACTATAATAGTTGTGAGCACCACACCAACATCACCCTCTTGTTGTAACTGGTCCAGGAACTGCTCAAATAGATTTTCCATATTTGTTTAGACAGATTGAAGAAAACCACTATGGACCAATCCTCGCACCAATTCAGACGGTATCTAGGAGAAATTTCAAGATGTAAATGATATTCAGTTTACTAATGGATCTATTCTGGCTTTGCCGGCCAAATTTTGTTTTCTGTTGTGACTTCATATAAACACTAGCCACATGTAACTGGAATTTTGATCGAATAAAATGAAATTATGCAATAGTTCCTTTTAAATTTAAAGTATGTTTTCTATCCTGAGCAAAATTAAACAAGAGGCTAAAAAATAATAATTGTCACCGAGTTACTGAGTTCCTGACTCACTGGTTTAGTGACTCAGATACCTAGTCTATGGGCTATGGTTAATAATCGAAAAAGGTCAAACTCAAAAGTATTATCAAACTATACTGACCAAAGTCAAATGAGCTACCGTTAACAAAAACGAGGGCTATATTTACCTGGTTATATTTGGGTCTACTCCCGTTATTTTAGACCTACATAATTTTGCTCCCACAGTCCCACCTAAGTGAGGGAATAAGAGATGTCTAATTAGATATTATAAAAAATACTAAATTATCCTTCATTAATTAATTAATCCTACTACTTAAATTAAAATATAAACCATTTTCCACTAATTCCAAATCTAACAAAACCCTAAACAAAACAAAAAAAAACTTTATATTTTCATCAAATCCTAAAAATCCTAATCCAATTTTTACAAAAAAAAAACTCGGATCTCCTATCTCACTCGATCTACAAGGTAAACCTACGTAAACCCGTACTTCTAATAGAATTTTTGATTGATCTAAGTGTTTTGATCTTACTTTTGGTGAATCAAATTCCTGATTTTTTACCAGAATCGTTCGATGTTGATGCATCGTATCCAACAATTCCGGTTGTGTTCTTCATGAGCATGAAGAACATGCAGCAGAATCGTTGGATACGATGGATACTCATCAAACAATTCTAGCACATATCACTCACAGATAATTACCATGTCCAGATCATTGAATACAACAGATCGTATCCAATGATTCTACTTTTTTGTTTTACTTTTTCTCATTTTGGAATCGTTAGATACGATCTGCTGTATCCAACAATTCTACCTTATCATTTTTTTTACCTCTCTGAGATGGAATCGCTGGATAAGAACCTGAACGTACCATATAGAATCGTTTGATAAGACAGCCTTTATCCATCGATTCTTCTGCAACGATTCTTGACAGGATTCATCCTTACTCGTTTTGCCATACATTTTTATGGTTAGAATCGACGGATAAATATTATCTTAACCACCGATTCTGTTGAGTTCATATTATTTCCTTTCTGATTTTGTTGTTAATTGAATTAGTGATTGTTGATTTTTATTTGTCTTTAGCCATACTTATCTTTTTTTTCTTTATTTTTTTTCGCAAACATGGAGAACAATGGCAAGAGTACTAGCTATTATACATAAATCCGCGAGTGTGATGTGTTTAGAAAGTCGGAGCCACCTATTGTGCCAAACCAATATAAGTTTGGTTTTCCACTTGGAAGAGAGACAAGTTGGAGCAAGTCAAGAGGCTTCTTGGAGAGCTCTCTTTGGAAGAACTTGATGAGATCATTAATATTGCAAAACTCAGAACCGAAATCATTGTTTTGTGGAGGGAGTTTCATGAGGCATTAGATGCTAAGGAAGCCGTTGAAGCTGATCAAGCTGATCAGTAAGAGGATGCTGAAAATGTCTTGTTATGTTTACGGATGTTTATTTATATCCAAAACAATAGTTTATGTTTATTTAGAACGGATTGTTATGTTTGGGTCGTAGTGACTATAAGGTTTAATTTGTCTTCGAACTAAGGTTTTAACGGCTAATTTTTTTTTCCATTGCACATGGTCAACGACTAGATTTTTGAATTTTATTAAAAATATAGTCGTTGCTCCCTTTATGCTTATAAATAGGATAACCCATTCTCCATCATACACTATTTCATTCAAGCAAATTCTTTCTCAACATTCACTGCTTCCTTCAAAGTAAACTCTTTTGCAATGACAAGTCCATCATCAACTACCAATTCAACTGAAGAGATACTCAGAAGATGCAAACGAATTTCATTATCATCATCATCATCATCATCAACTACCAAGTCAATTAGGGCTATGGAAGAAGAGACACGCAAAAGAAGTAAACCAATGACTGTCATGGAAAAAGAGGAACTCAAGAAACGAGGTCACGACCAATTCCAACTAAGGGCAAGGTTAAAGTCCATTGTGGATGAGACAGAATGGGTTAGGAATTATTACACCGTCATGGATTTTCAAGAAGAAGATCGGGATGAGCGTATATTTTGGCTACAAGTAAAAACAGGACCTTACGTATCCAAGTCGGGCGCGAAGTGGAAGGGTCCACGCTTTGATTACAGGGACGACTATGTTGCTGATAAGTTCTTTCATGTTAAGAAGTTGTGCATCAAGTACAACGAGTTTCTCGCTAGGAACAGAGAGTGTAGGTTTGCGGCACAGGATGCATATACCAAATGGAGAGGAGAGTCGTTTTATCATTTTGAAGCTACCAAAATAATTGAGGATCACACCGAGAAAAAGAATATCTCATAATTTTAAGTTTTTATCTGTTAGTGAAAAAATGATAAATATGTATTTTTAAGTTTTTATCTATTAATGAAAAAATGTCTTACTTTAATTTTCGAATAATTCGATTAACATTAATTGTGATTATGACAACCATTATTCACTTTATAAGGTTTATATACACCATTGGCATCATTGACTATATTCACTATAATCTTAAAGGGACAATCATGCTTCTTTGACTTTGACTTACTCGTGTAGACCCTCGATGTCCTCTTCACATACTGTTTGTCCTTTGCTAGGTGACTTTCATGCTTGCCACTTCTCTCGCAAACAATTTCCAAACGATCACGCCTCGTACGACGACCTAAGACCAATGCCCATTTGATCTCCTTGCCTTTGTCCATAAACCATTTCCTTGCATCTTCTTTATTATTCCACACCAAATCGGTATAGTAATGGGCAGAAGTATCATGCCCCATCTGATCCACGGGTTCAGGTTGGTCGTCGACCGCTTGAACGATCTACATTATAAATCAAAAAATTAGTCCAAAAGAATCGGCGGATAGGTAATGATCGTGTCGTAAGATTCTACAGAATCGTCCTTTAGGTCCTCTCATATCCACCGATTCTACCTAGTCTTGATTTTGGGAAAAAATCCCTAAATGTTAGAATCATCATACGTGAACTGACTTGTTTCACGATTCTAGCATTCAGCAAAACACAGTTGTTCTGGACACTTTTTCGACTAGAATAGTTACATAGAGAAACACACGTCGAACGATTATTCCACCTACCAATTCCCCCAAAACTGAATCAGAATCGGTCGCTGTTCATGACCATAACCAACGATTCTGGTTCGTAATTTCTGAGAAGAGGTAGAACGTGTACCTAACGTTTGGAAACATTAAGGTCTTCATTTTTCCGGGTTGAATCTTCATTTGTGTGATTGAAATCCTCATTTATGCTTTGGTTCACACGTTCTTGTTTGACCAACAAAAAACCCAAATCGTGCGGATTAAAAACACGATAATCTGATTTGCGTTACATAGATGCACCCACTTCTTCTTCACCACTAGAATATACGTTGATAAAATCAGATTTCATTTTTGCTATCAAAACCCCAAAACCCTAGTTCTCCTCAAGTTATTCTCCTTCTTCTTCAAAATCTCAAGAAAAACTCTACTCTAATTCTTACAATCTAACATTAACTATAATCAAATTTTAATCATCAACTAAATTTAATTAACATTCAAATTAACTAACACTAAGCATATTAATTAATATTCAAATTAACTAACACTAAACATATTAATTAATAACATAAATAGTTGGATAACGGATTTTTATTTTTATTTTATAATAATTCTATTTTGTCTGGTGGTAGGTCTATAATAATTAAAATAAACCCCAATATAACCAGGTATTTAAGAGAAGCCTTTCTTACAGCACCAGGTATTTAAGAGAAGCCTTTCTTACAGCACCTAGGAGGGCAAAAGTTAAACGATGTAAAAGACGAAAATCATCTCCAGAATGGAGTCAGATTAACAAAAATTACCATCTTTTCCTAGATCATGCTTTATAAATCCACCATAAAAGGTAGTTGTGAGTCCAAACATATGAATAGTACCAAGATACTGATGCCTTTTTAAGAAAAGAAGAATTTAGTGCCATGTCCAAGCTGTTGACAATACTATATTACACAGAAGTCTACCTTTTTCTATATGACGACCGAAAATTAGATTTAGGAACGAATCCTCATGTACAACGGAACTAAAAAGAAAGAAACAATATGAAATCAAGGAACTGTCAACCGACCACCGTTGTGTTCCAAAGACTTCCAAGAAGATTCAATTCGTAACAAGTGCAA
The DNA here is from genome assembly GCA_023531435.1 of Papaver californicum. Taxonomy (NCBI): domain Eukaryota; kingdom Viridiplantae; phylum Streptophyta; class Magnoliopsida; order Ranunculales; family Papaveraceae; genus Papaver; species Papaver californicum. The sequence goes on along the minus strand of JAJJMC010020972.1, from coordinate 12,045,648 downwards.
TTTCTCAACAAATGGCTCCAGAACTTCTGCCTCTTCTACAGGTGCAAACGCCATGCAAATGCTTAGCTCTTGGACAGCTTCCACATATTTCCTGCATTAGGGTGATAAAAAAAGGTTCAGGCATACAGCAGGATTTACTGCGTGCATTACGAATAAATATGCAGTTAGCATCATTGTCCTGTTTAAAGTTGTAACCATCTTTACCTGCTGTAGAATAAAAGCATGCCATGGTCTCTTCTTAATGCCCAATTATGTGGTTGGAGAAGCAACAATCTTTCAGATGCCATGATAGCCAACCTAAAAGAGAAAAGGTCAGCATAAGCACCAGATAACATCTAAAAAGCCTACATACGTACCGCGTTTCCAACCTTGAGCAAATTAAAAGTTCTATGCATTCTAATGTTTACAAAAAATAATTTGGATGGTTTGAGATTAGAGAATCAACACAAAACTAATGCTCTTTTTAGAAATACAATCTGTGGAGAAGTTATAGTATGAAGGAAAATGGAGGCGAGAGAATTACTGGATTTGGGAATAGGGTGCCATGGATAACAATTATCAAACAACCATGTGACAATTAAATGTCACTACTCTACAGTCCCCTGGCTGAGAAGAGGAGGCAAACAATTTACAAGTGATATATGAAAATGAAGTCTACAGGAAATACGTGTTAAGAAAGTAAACAAAAACACTAGTGAATAAGGCAAGAAACATAATCACTGGAACTCAGTAATGAACCACAACAAAAGCTCACGCACACCCACCCACCTCCTGCTTGATATTACCCTCTTGAAAGCGTCTTTAAGATGGAAAAATTAGGTTAAGAACCACAGGGCTAGGCTACATAAATATATAACCAGATGAACTGTGTACTGGAGTCTGCAGAGATCTGATAAAGAAATACTGATTTGTGATAATGCGCACTAATCTTGAAACCCGGGATATATTTGATAGCTCGAGTTTTTATTAAAATATAGGAAACAACTCAGAGAACTCTAAAGATTATTTAAATTTTATAATTTGAGTTAAGCTAGTAAAAAGCCCAGAACACTTGCTAAGAGCTAACACTAATTTGTCATTTAAAATCTAACAAGCCCCAAATAAAGGCCCTACTTTGCTCACACATGTATTGCTGTTGTAGAATGAGGAAGATCAGTTGAGAACCAAAAAAAGTCACCTGGCTGCCGCTCAGACTGTAGATTGAGTATAATTCATAGTTGGAGATATAACACAAGGACTTAGTTGTATACCTAGTTACAGGTTTGTACAGGGTCTAATTTAAAAGCTTTTGAAGACCCACATATATGTTAACTTGTGCTCTATTAAAAGACACCTCTGGAAACCACAAAGCTAAAGTACATATTCTTAAAACTCCAAAACAGACTGGTAACAATTGAGGAAAATCTGTTGCAGCATTAACAACCAATTCCTTTTCACATCTCAAAAGATACAGCAACCAAGGGTGTATAACTAGGTGGACCTGTAGACTCCTGACGTGACTCAAACAAGCTATTCTTAATGTTACACCAGATACATGAACCTAAACCACAAGAGATCCTGCTACGATACTACATTTAAAACCAATTACTGTAAAACTGCGGATTTGCATAGAGAGGTATAACGTTGTGCATAAAGAAGGTAGATGGATCTAACAAAGACTGGTGAGATACCTAACAGCCAATAGAGTGATCACTTTCTTTCTTACTTATTTCTTTTTTTGATGGAAATATAACATGATCACTTACACTAGCTCTTATTAGGACCCTGGTGCCTATTTCCTGCCTTGGGTAATTGTCAAAACACAAATGAAGGCTATGACACTTGATTTGGAAGGATAATGGATGGTCTCACCTAAAAAGATAGAATTGATGATAGCTGCAAACATTAAGCGATCAAGTATCTAGCTTTGAAAGAAAGTAGCAAAGTATGCTCTTCTCAATGTGGCAGTGGCACTTTGATTTTTATTAGAGATACTTTATACCGGAAGTGGTTGTTGCCTTACTAATGACCTTGTTGTAACGAGAGATCGAACGAGAACAATAATAGAGATCGAGACACAGAGATTTACGTGGTTCACTAACTGTTTTGTTAGCTACATCCACAACAGAGAAAGCAGAGTTTTATTATAGAGCAGAATACTGAGATACACATTCTAGGTACAACGTATGTATATATATAGGGCAAAGAAATAAACCCTAATTCGACTAGAAAACGGAAAATGATTGATTCAAGGCATATCAACAGACCTCTATACATGTAACGACCACTCTGGTTAAGTTTTTGTAAGACAATTTTCATTTAGTTAACTCCAAAGGAAGGAATAAAGGAAATCTATTTCCTACTGGTAGGAAAATGTCATTTTGGATGATTCTCACAAGTCTAATGCACTTACTAAATACTTATGAAGATGATGTTCACAAAAATGCGACCAGTCATTCAATAGCATTACACACATGGCTTGAAGTGGAGAAGTCAAAAAATCTACAAACAGAAAAAGAGTGTTCACAAGAAATCAACCTTAACTCAAGAGGGCGCAATAAAGGGTGCTTTGAATCATCAAACTTTTTAAATTTTTCATTTGCCTCGCCAACACGTCTGAGTGGAGATGTCAGCATTAACCCATTGTTCATCCTTGAAGCACGTTTCCAGTGAAGTCTCTGCGGATAGGGAAGAGGATAATGAAGAAAGAAATAAGCACCAAAACAAGAAAAAATATGAACATGAATAAAATAAGGTGCAGAGGAAGTGGTCGCTACAGGAATAAGATAGCTTACAATCAAATTAGCCAAAGCGATCCCAATGATATCTTTGTCAGTTGCAATATCAAGTCCCAAAAGTGATTTACTTTTCAAGTCGGAAGCCTTTGAGCTTGGATCCTCTACGCACTTTCCATTAACTACAGAAAACAGGCTATGCCCTGATGTCACTTTGAAAAGTTCCTGCACGGGAAGGAAAAAAAATGAATACCACCATGTGGTATAGAAGGATAAAAGATAAACAATGCTACCGAAGGAGGAAATATTTAATTATTAAGACACGGGCTGCTATGATGTATAAATACACAGATACAACTTCAGATACATACAACAGAATAGAACATTGATCAGAAAACAACTTTGGATGTTATCATACCTCAGGGTTCTCTGTCTGAGGCCATATCAAAAATTCTTCCCCAACTCGAGATCCAACAATTGTCACACCAATTCTTCGGCATACTTCAATATAGATAACGCTTAGCAATATGGCTGTCAATTGGATACATTAAGATGTATTAGACAGCAAAAATTACTTAGCATGAGTTGAATAGAAGAGTTATGCTTTAATAAAATTGAGTGAATATAATATACCATAGATATGCCTGGCAAACATAGAAGAGAGATAATCTGTTGTGGATTTCAACTTACCACTGCTGTGACCAGAGCTTAATACCGTATGCAAATACGAAAACTTAGAATCAACAAGGGTAGGAAACCTTCTGAATCCCCTGTACTCCAAAAGTACAAAATTCACTGCCTCCATAACTTCCATCAAATCGCAACCTATATCTCTTGGAATTAGTTCTGCTTCAACTTCTTTGGCAATGTTGTCCAACTCAGCCAACCATTCAGACATACTTTTGCCAGCCAAAGGCATTGTCTCCAAGCCAGACCAGTCATCTTTAGGTCTAAACAATGTAGAATCTTCTCTCTGTTCACTTCGGATAGAATTTGAATCCATCTCTCGATTAATGGCCATGAAAGCTTCATCTTCAGCTGCAACATATAGCAAAGCCTGCAATTACATAGTGGATGAAGAGAAAATAGGTTCAGATAAGCACCAAGTAGCTGAAATGGAAGCACTATAAGCATGGAAACAAAAGTACCAATCTTATCTTTGAATTTTCACACTAACAGAGAGTTACGCATGAAGACATAAATTAAAATTCCACAAAGGAAAATATACCAATTTTTACCTCTAAAGAATGATAATGAAATGGCAATTGATTAAACATATAATACAGTAAGGGAGAACAACTGGCATCGATTAATTGATTTGTTATGACATCTAATGCATGCTGTTACTCATTGTGACGTGGGCTAATTTGGCTCCGCTCTTTCATCGGGGAATTTGATAAATTGCTTCAACTGAATGTTTTTAAGGAAAAGGGAATATGGTAGTTGCTATTGTGAGTTCTTCTCTATCAAAACGCTAAGTAAGAAGTAGTACCTTGGCGAAAGAATCCTATTACCTTAGCAAGAGAAAAGTATCCCTTGTCTTTGGAGCAGCGAGAGATCTCATGGGTAAACTTTTCCCTGGCGCCCTCCAAAACCTGCTTGTCGATCCATTATTGAGTAATAGGTTGACAGATAGTTTTGTGAAAGATTAAACATGGAGTACACTGCATGAATTTTTTTACACCTTAATAAGTGAATAAAGGGAGACAAATGAACAAACCTCTAGACATAAATTGGAGTGCACTTGATCTTTACTAGCCGATGTCTGACTACCAGATAGAGACGCCAATGGGGGAGTATAACTTGTATACATACTCCTCCCCTTTCGAATATTACAAGTCCAACCACATCCAGACAACCTACCAAGCGAAATCAGTTTTCCTCTTTTAGCACTTGCCATTTGATTAAACAAAATTGTAACACTTGAAAGAAAGATAATTTAGACATAATATTTAGCTTGTATTACCTGACACGTGAGCCTTCACCACCGTGACAGTGACCAACACTTAAGAAAGGAGCCGTCATATTCATAAACGCCGAAGCTGCATTTGTTTGCACATTACGATGACAAACGGAGGAGGAGATTACGGTAGTGGTGAATGACAAAAGCATCATTTTAATAATGGTTATGATGATGGGGTTCAAAATGACAGGGGGAGGTGGGGAATTCACTAAAGGAAAGCAGAGAGTGTGATGATGTCGGCAGGTTGTTTTTTCAATCTAGTAATCAAATCAAAAAGATGGGTGTTGGTAAATTGAACAGGATTATATGATTGTAGATTACTAACAATAAAAGATGATGATGATGATGATGATGGCGACGGCAACAACAGCGAGTTTATATGTTGGTTGACATAGCCATCATCCATGGCCTTGAATGGCAATGATGATGAAAATCTGACAATAATATTGTAACTCAAAAAGCTAATAGCAGGAACAACAAGAAAAATACTCCTCCTAGTTAAAAGAAGTTCAACCATTAGTGTTCTACTAGGCATACATAGAATCAACACAAGAAGCTAGAAGCAGAAGAAGAAGACGTCAATAGACAAAGAATGAAAGAAGAAGCTCTTGAATCATTATAATCATAATAATCATCAAAATGACAATTTAGGCTTATGAAAAGAAAAAAACAATACTAATTTGTTGTCACTCACTGTACTTAAATACAAATTCCTCTTCCATCTTTCCTTCCTTCCCCTTTGGAAAGAGAAGAAAGAAGGAATGCAATAATTATGCACAAGAAATAAATAAAAAAAAATGAAAGAATACTTCTTCTTCTTCTTCAATTGATTTGATTTGATTTATTAGACGGTGAATCACGAGTGGGGTTGGATGGATAGATGGATAGTTGGAAGCGAAAGTGATGTTGTTATATTTTTGTATGTAGACCTGCTCTAGGCTCTAAAGTCTAGATTGATAGATTACTTTGTCTCTGTCTTTGTCTTAAACAAGACACAAAAACAAAACTAAAAGAAAAAGAAAAGAAAGTAATAAGAGTCTGTGTGTGAGAGAGAAAGAGAGGATAAGGTTAGGTAAGGCTTTAGATCATAGCCCCCTCTTTCTTGCTTCCTTCTTTCTTCTTCATCCATTCAAATTTATTAAATAAGTAAATAAAATACATGTCATGACGAAACTGACGATTTGTGACTACCAGACGGCAGCAAGCAACCATTAACTTTCTTTCCTTCCGTCCTTTATTTTTCTTGGAATCCAACTCATCCTCCTGCTATAAAATTTGGACTTACCTCCTTCGCCCTTGGGAGTTGGGACCAAGCATGGAAGGGACTCCTCAGAACGCTCAATGTTTGGCATTTGCGGCATTTCACGTGCATTATGCAGAAGGAACACATGCTGGCGCTGGATGTACTTAGCCCATGTGATTACCACGTTTACACACCTCAGACACAAGCCTAGCATATCTCGGTTAGTAAGGGAGTACTTTGTGTTAGTGAACAGCCCTTATCCTAGCTATGGGTGTACTCATCATTATATGTCTCAACTGTCAGGTGTAAGAGTCGGCGACTCTTTCTGTTATTTTCTAGTTCACGTCCTGTAATATTCTACATCTGTCTATTATAGCTTTTGCATAAATACTCTTTGTACTTCTTACTTTCTAAATAATAAGATAAGATCATTTCTGTTTCACCATTTCTCTATTGGTCACCATAAAACACACACCCACAATATCAAAGATGCATCTCGGCTCCGTAAATAAATTAACTACATTCGTTTTAGCAAAACTGTTACTATTATTTTTTATTTTAATCTATTTTTAGATTAAAATGAAAAAATAATAGTAACACTTTTGTTAAAACGGATGAAGTATAAATCATATCCTGCGCAATCCCATGTTTCACGGAAGAATCTTCCATTTACCATTGGGGCATCAGGCCCGAAGGAATTTCGGTAAAACTCCATGGGTTTTGGCACATGCTGTGTCCAGTCTTCACACTAGACAAACGCAACAAGGAAAGGAAATGAACGAAAGGAATAATCAAGGATTACGCATTTGGACTCTCACATTCACGAGACAAGAGATAAGAGCTTCTCCAATGGATTGTGTGTGGATAAAAAAATCTTAATCCATATAGGATATACAACCATATTTCTAAAAATTTATCTCAAACCCATTGATGTGAAGATGATATAGACCTTTAATTTTAAACATTCACTTGGAGTTGTTTTCCCACTTTTATTAACAAAAATAATTGAAAAAATAAAAATAGAAATAATTTTAACAAATTATATACTAACAGATGAGTAAAAGAATGATCGAAAATATTATGGGTTGGCCTAATATTTTGGATTTTATAAGATGGTGTCTTAAAAGTGATGCCACGTATAAAACATCCACATTCATAACATAAGTTTAATAGAATCTTGATTATATCCTCACTGATTACATGTGCTAAAAATTACCCTTGGAATATTCATACCGTTACATTCTTGATTGTCTCCTGAGCTTATAATTTTGTGATTAATTACAAAAAGTACAAACGAATCATGGTTTGGTGTGTTATCAAATGCCCATCAGGTGAGCAGGTGATGTATCCATTTCTCTACGATAGCAGGTGAGCCATACCAAGGATTCTGTGTGTCATCTGAACCAACTGGTGAGTGATAAACTCCGTCCAAGGTAATGTTCATGGCACCTTCAAGATGAGCAGATGCTTCAGGCACTACACCATCACCCCAAACATCTGCTTTCCCACACACCTGCATGCTTATGGACACCGTATTGTTATTTCATCCAAACCACGAGTATGCAATAATAGATTATTTCGTACATCCCATGTTGAAACAGGATACAGAATGTGGTAAGCTGTACCCAGAACAGAAATGGGTATATGGCAATGATCAAAATAGAAATGGAAAACTATACGAAGAAACATAAACTTGGAACTCTCCTTGTCTATGTACCAGAGGTCTGAGTCCAGCTATGATTTTTCAGGTTGGTTGCATTTTGTATCAACATTGTTGTTGAAATTACTGGTATATGCTCATATTTATTAGCATGACGTGTCAGACTAGTGAGACTCACACAAGCCAGTCTCAGACTCTAAATTAAAAACTAATGCCGCTTAACTTGATAGCATTGGAGAACAAACTGGCCTGCATGCCTAATTTCTGGTCTCAACTGCATGAAAACCTACCATTGCAAACCCTGCCAGGTGCATGTACATCATGGTTGTAAACCATGGACAATTTTAGATGCTATAATCTCAAGTGAAAACTATTACAGCTCGTCCTTGCTTATGCTAAACCAATAGTTCGTTATGGAGCCCATTCTCATCAAAGATGAAGAATTAATGTGAAACAACACCACATACAGGTGCAAGCACCTGGGCATGCAACAAGACATGTCAAACATCGTTTTACAATTATTAATAATATGTGTTAGTATAAGTCAGTTAGTTGTGAGTTGTGACACAGTTGTATTCTTTTTCCTTACACAAGTAAAACGGTGCAATTTGAAGATAGAAATTAAATATCACACATTGAAATACGAGCTCATGGTAGAACGAAAAAATAACTTTTGGATGATCACCTGTTTGTACCCTTGACCAACAATGCGGGAACGAGTGGTGGTTTCAGTAGCAATTGATGTTGATGTAGTCTTATTCCGAAGAGTCGCTTCCTCGGAGTCCTCCGACATGGACTGTTGTAAATCACTTCCAGTCGGAATTTCCATCAAGTTACTAGATTCCCCATTTGAGTTTAAAAAGAAGCGAGCACCTTTAATATATCTGTTACATTGAGACCTTAGTCAAGAATTAGAATGCAAAGAGAAACCAACCTTACAAGCCACAATAACCCTGGTCAAAGATCCAAGCACCAAGCAACAACTTGTGGGGGTGGATGCAGATTAGATTTAGCAACTCATAATTACAAAGACAAGAAAAACTGTAGCCTGGTATGTAATTGAACATACCGTATTTACAGTTCTATAAGAAATGAAATGGATAAATTAATGTGCTTGAACCAGCACGTTGTTGTGACGGTGATGAAACAAAGGGGAATAAAACGTAAGTGCACTGACCATGCATGTCACAAGAAGGCACCAATGGACGCCGTTAAGCAACAAAACCAAATCAAACTGACAAATGTGGAAGTGAAGTAGATAAAAGCAACATTAGTGCTAAAGAGTAAAGACCTGTCTGCTGACAACAGAGACACTTATGAATTTCATTAGAGTGAGATTTTTCCTTTTAACTTTACCTCCCTGCAACACATACGTATCTCAACTCCGTAGTATAAACAGCTGGTGCGCAATGTCTTTCGACATACTCTAAGAGGCCCCTAGTTTGATCAATTACTCCAGGTAAATCCTTTGGAGGAGGACTGAAAGCAAATTGTAACTGTTGTCAGTCTTTGCAAAGTAGACAGTACCTCATGAACCAAATTCTTAAATTGGTTACAAAGTTTAAATTGTAATTCGAAAGAAACTGCAGAGTACAAAATAAAATTTGTATTTCTCAAGTAAATGAATTGAATTAGTATTTATTGTAATACAGTTATCAGGAATTGGAGCCAATATGTTGAACCAAACATGCAACAAGAGAAATATATATTTTCACATAGATAGTGTAGAGAGTAAACCAATGGAGCCGTTAAATAAAATGAAAGTCATTTCAGGTAAGGAAGTGGATTATTGTAAACGTTTCAGTAAGAGTATCAAGATGTCTAAGGGTTATACAATTGTGGACAATCCTGAAATGATTTATCCATGGAACTACTAAGAAATCTGTATAAAGGGAAGTTAGAGGCATACGAGAGAGGAGATCCAAGAGTCAACAGTAAGGAAATATTAGAGGTTCCGAATTCTTCCATGTAGAGACGAGCAAGCCATCCTCCAGCAGAATGTCCAACTAATGACACACACCCACCACCTCCATCTACAAGGCGTGTAGTAACAATAGCTCGTAAGTGGCATTGGTTTCATTACATTCTAACAAACAATATATTACTAGTAAGTGTTCATTAAAGAATTAAAACCATAGCAATCGACATTTTTGAGCAATTAACAGTCTGATTGCAGACTATTGTATTTTGAACATTAGTAATGTTACATTACTGACCTGCTTCTTGAGCAAGTAGCATAGCCTGGCTTACAGCTTCATGAGTTCTCTCTAGATACCAATCGAGAACAGGGCGGGGGCGAAGAGTTCCACGCCAGTAATTCGGATCGATAAGACCAGCAGCATTGCGAAGCCAATCAAGTCGAGAGACTTTAGGTACAACAGAGGGAACACCGTATACTTGTTTAAGTGTCACCTGTAACTTTTCATAATCACTTGAATTGTTTCCAAGTCCCTTCATTTCAGTTCAACATTTTGAGTAAGAAAAAGAAAAGCAATAGAAGAGGGAAAAAAAACTATGAGATTATTTGAAATGATGATGATGAAGAAGAAGAACTCAACTGGTAAGATGATGGCAGGACGATAGTTAAGGATTGTTGGTTGCTTTGATGATGATGAAGTTGAAAGTTTACTTGATATTGATGGAACTACTGTTGCTGCTACTGCTGCCATCTATATTTCTATTAAAAAATTATAGAGAGAATCCCTCTCTCTAATTTCAGATATCAGAATCCAAGGAAAGTATAGGATGACGATGAGAGACAGAAAGAGGAATACACACGTGCCATTTGATGTTTGTGGTCGAGCCTACAGATGGGTGGATCTCGTTCCACCGGAGACATCAATGGTACGTGTTTTGCTCGTCACTACGGAATGGAATTTTGTGCCGATTTTTTCTTTTTCTATTTTTTTGAAGGTTGATATAGGGGTTCCAAAATCCTTGAGGGTTTCTCTAACAGACGAAATATAAACATTTTGAAGTAAAACTCAAAAACGCTTTATCCATAATAATTTCACAATGTCTAAACCACCCTTGATTAGTTAATCTTAATTACATTAATTAATAAATAAATTAAGCTACATGATTAATTAAACATAATCTTTTACTTAATCAAATGATTTAAATTATTTTTTTTTGAATTTGTGTTTGGTGGGAAGAAAAACTAGATGAAATTTAAGAAAATTTTGTCTTTTTTTTAAACCCTAGATTTTGATTCAATAAACCATAGTAGCATTGAGTATACCTCTAGCTTAAACTCTTGATCTTTTTATGGCTCAAATTTGATGAAATCACGATTTGAAAGATTGATTTTTTGTTATTCAGAGAAACTTACGGTTGGGTTTCATGTCGAACCCAACCGTAACACCAAGAACACCCCAGATTTACGGTTGGGTTTTCAACCAGACCCAACCGTAAGTAGTACAAAAAGGAAGAACACCATTCTTTTCCATAGTTACGGTTGGGTTTTTAACCAGACCCAACCATAAGTAGAAGAAAAATGATGAACACCATTTTTTCCCATAGTTACGGTTGGGTTTAAGGTAAAACCCAACCGTAACACATCCTTTTGAGCATTGATTTTTTTGGTCAAATTTGAGTTTTAAAATCAAAATTTTGAAATAATTCAATCATTTTAACTAGATTGAAGGTAAATTGGGTCATTCAAACAAAGAAAAACCGAAAAACACACAAATTAGATAATCCAAATTTGTGTTATCCAATAGAATTTGCGGTTGGGTTTTGGCTTATAACCCAACTGTAACTTATTCTGTTAATTTTTGTTACAATTTCAACACAGGGTTACGGTTGGGTTTTGCCTTAAAACCCAACCGTAACACATCCTTTTGAGCATTTATTTTTTAGGTCAAATTTGAGTTTTAAATTCAAAATTTTGAAATTATTCAATCATTTTAACTAGATTGAAGGTAAATTTGGTCATTCAAACAAAGAAAAACCGAAAAACACACAAATTAGAGAATCCAAATTTGAGTTTACAGTAGAATTTACGGTTGAGTTTTGCTAAAAACCCAACCGTAACTTATTGTGTTAAAGTTACGGTTGGGTTTTAAGACAAAACCCAACCGTAAACCTGGAACATTTTCATTTTGCCAGAGTTAAGGTTAGGTCTTCAGCCAAAACCCAACCGTAACAATCCTTTTGAGCATTGACTTTTAAGGTAAAATTTGAGTTTGAAAATCAAAATTTTGAAATTATTCAATCATATTAACTAGATTGAATGTAAATTGGGTCATTCAGACAAAGAAAAACCGAAAAACACACAAATTAGAGAATCCAAATTTAAGTTAACAATAAAATTTACGGTTGGGTTTTGCTTAAAACCCAACCGTAACTTATTGTGTTAAAGTTACGGTTGGGTTTTAAGCAAAAACCCAACCGTAAATTCTGGAGTATGAAAATGTGAACATATTACGGTTGGGTTTTCAGCCAAAACCCAACCGTAAACCTGCAACATTTTCATTTTGCCAGAGTTACGGTTGGGTCTTCATCCAAAACCCAACCGTAACAATCCTTTTGAGCATTGAGTTTTAAGGTAAAATTTGAGTTTTAAAATCAAAATTTTGAAATGTAAATTGGGTCATGTAGTACACAAATTTAAAGTTAAATTTTTATAATTAACATGAAAGTTAAATTTAAACTTCAAATTCAAATTCACATCAAAGTTATAAGTAATTCACCCACAAAGGAAAAAAACCACAGACAGAGAGTTAGGGAGAAGTAGGAGGTATAGATTGACGACGTCTTTTTTTGATAGTATGATTACGATGAGCACCACCGCCACGAGTTCGAGCACCAACACGACCGCCTCGAGTACGATCACCACGTACCGCATCCGAGACTTCATCATGTGTCTCTTCATCCGATGGATGCGGCTCTCTTCTAGTAGTTCTCGCATCTATTGTAGCGGCTCTACTCCTCTTTAAAGTCCGGTCCACATCCTTGGCTTCATGATGAATCTCCCTAATGTTGGCTTTCAGTTGGTCACGCGTCCTAACATCAACAGTGCTTATGCATGGAGTTATAGACTCTGCTAATGCAAAGGCTTTCTTTTACTATTCACATATGAAAATAAAAGTTGGATGAGTGTTTAGTAATAAATCTTAAAAACATTAATAACAATAATAATGTACGTACCATACTGAAATATGCCTTCTTCCAGAAACCATCCCCTGTGTTTTTGGGCATACTCTGATGACCATCTTCTGTGTTTTGGGGCATAGTCTCAGGACCATTGATGATGATAGTTGGATGACCAAAATGTCGATACCAATCCAAGTAATCTTCTGCAGCCTATTTTGTGCCCACAGATGGAATTAACTCATTCCTTTGGATTTGGTATTCTGGATCATTGCGGTTATTCCAAACCGCGACCGAAGCTGTTGGGTCGTAGTTTAACACGATGTTTGGCCCTTCGATCATCGACCCATTCACGCACAATTTAAACATTTTGCGTGTCACCGTTGTTTGGACATATCCATATTGCCGGAGCGTTTGGCGGGGGTTGCACATCACGTACCCAAACGGATGGTACAAGGGGCCGTTGTAGCCTGTCACGTCCGACAATACACGCAGATCCTCAACATCTCCATCATCCTCTATGTTAATCCTTGCATAAGGATCAAAAATAACATCTTCAACCGTGAAACCATCAATTTCAGTTCTCATCTTCGCTATGAGAACTTCCTTACGTTTTGCCTGGGTCCCAGTGAAGATGTATTTCTTTCCCGTAGGTCCACTACCATCACCGCTCGACATCGTTGATGGAGCCAGTGTGGGAAAGTGATCATATACCCATGCCTCTGAAGATAAAATATTAATATAAGATAATGCGCAAATAAAAGATAAAAGAATTAAACATTTAAATTCAAACAATAAATTACCTGAAGAAGGCCGGTATTCCCGTAAATCTCAGTTCCCCTAACCCTAGAAGATTTTCTAAGGTTATCAAGAAGGTAAGCCAGGGTGGCCGTCCCCCACGAGTATTGGTGTGTGTTTCCGAGATTACCATTCAACCACTGTAGATAGTGGACGTTGACCCTGTTGCCCGAGTTGTCTGCAAAGAAGATGGTGCCGAGCATATATAGCAGATACGCTCTGGTTGTTCGAATAGCTCTGGTGTCATCTATGACGACCCCATCCTTTTCCATCTTTGCGGTTCCTCCAAACTTCTCTCTAAGTGAACGCAACAACAATTTCTTGGTCATACTTCTCTTCGGGGCCTTCCCCGGTTTATCTTCACTCACCAATTTAAACTCGTCTTCGGCTTCGCTCTTCTGCCATCCGAGTGTCTCTTGCACAAGTGCAAAAATCTCAGTCCAGGACAGGTTATTGTTAAACCCTCATAAAGAGATCTACCGTCCACCTACAGGCCAAGGATGGATTGGACATCATCCGGCGTTATTGTCATCTCGCGGAAAGGTAGATGAAACGTATCGGTTTCAGGCCAATAACATTCCCTGAAAATGCTGCGCAAACGACGCTATCATACTCCCCTATCGAATTGGTAATTCCGGGAGCTAACCCGGTACCAATTACCAGAAGTTGTACGGCCGTACATTCATCCGCTAAGGGCCAATGTTGAGACCTTTGACGAACCAATTTCTTGATCGCCTGGGTATGATCCTACAAACAATAAAAACAAATTTGTTTTCTTACAAAAGTTAACAAACAAAAATTTAACATAACAAGAGAAGTGTTTTGATTAATACCTTGGTCTGTGCAACTTTGGCAGCCCATGAATGGGGATAACTAAATAATATTGCAGATTTGTCTGGGGCCTCACCCCAAAGTCTTCCATTCCTCCTCTTAGGCCACTGTTCAGGTTCGGCCTTCTCTTTGGGAATTTGTTTGGAAACCGTTTTATTTTCCATTCTTTGCTTTTGTTGAGGTCCGGCAGAAGCAACAAGAATTCCTTTACCTTTGGCTTGAGGGACATGTTGTTCTATGTCCCTCTCATCATCTTCGCTTTGTTGCTCTTGTGGTGGTTCTCGAATCATAACACCACCTCTATGTAACGGTAGATCTTCCAAGCCTTGGAACATCGTATAATCCTCTTCTGCAATATGAGGAACACTACCACATTCTACCCCAAAAGAAGGATTATGAGTTTTACTCAAGCTTCTCTTCTGAACCCCTAAATGCTTTCCGTGTCGAGGGGTTGGAGTGTGAGAAATTGGAGTTAAGTTATTACCCCTTTTATTCTTCCTACAACACACAAGCAGTACAAGTTAGATAATTTCAAAGCAATTCAACTTCAACAAAAAAAAATTGACTACACAAGAAAACTTACGGTTGGGTTATGAGAAAAACCCAACCGTAAATTTCCAGTTGAAAATTTTCAATAGAAGTTACGGTTAGGTTTTAACAAAAACCCAACCGTAACTTTCACTCACCAAAATGTGCACACTCTTCTTACGGTTGGGTTATGAGAAAAACCCAACCGTAAAATTTCCAGTTGAAATTTTTCAATAAAAGTTACGGTTAGGTTTTAACAAAAACCCAACCGTAACTTTGCTTACGGTTGGGTTATGAGAAAAATCCAACCGTAAATTCTTAGTTGAAATCTTTGAAAGAAAGTTACGGTTAGGTTTAAAAAAAACAACCGTAATTTTTTTTGAAAAATAGCGCACATTTTGTTACGGTTGGGTTCAAAATCAAACCCAACCGTAATATCTGTAACTCTTCATCTTCTTCCCTGAGTTTTACGGTTGGGTTTTCACAGGAACCTAACCGTAAATTCTACTGTGTACATTTTTTTAAAACCCAATTCATAATCAAACATGCAATTCAATCAGTTAGAAGTTCTAAGAATAACATGGGTTTTGTTCAATACCTTATATACACCATTGTTGGACTTTCCAGTGATTGATTTTGCTCGATTTCTTCTTGAATCTCTTGATTAGGTTGAAACGAGGATGGTTGAGTGCCATCACTGCTACCTTGAACACCTTTAGTATGGTTCTTCATCTCGAATTGTTGAGTTTAATCGACAAAGATTTTTGTTAATCGGCGATGAATTTTGAAGAATTCGGTTACGGTTGGTTTTGGTTAGGATTTGGAGAATTTTTGAAGAAGTTAATGAAATGAATAGTGTTAAGGGTGTTTAAGTTTTAATTGGGTTAAGGGTAAAATAGACATTTGATTTGCCCCTAGAACACCCCTTAACCAAGACCCAAGGTTATTAAGGATCATTTTGGAGCCCCTCCAGGATATGGGAGCCCCTATATCATCCTTCATTTTTTTTTACTCAATCAGTAAGGAAATTTTACTGATAAAAATAGTAGTACAAAAATTTCTACCCCTCAAATGGATGGAACAAAACAACCAACAGTCAAATAGTAATTGTTGTGTATTTGTTGATTTGTTCTGATGTTGTGATAGGAAAATATCTGGTAGTTATGTGGAGTAATTATAGGGTGTCAGTAACACAAAAAGATAACACCAAGAAATATGAAAATGGAGTTGAAAAGTTATCATCCGTATTTCGAGATATCTACCACCAAACGCCAGATGAAGACATATGGAAAGCATCTTGATTACATCTACGGTCAAGTTTGAATTAGGGAACAAGAGCATTAAATGCGAAAGACAGGCGTGCAGAGTTGGATTTTGTCAGACTCGGGCAAAGGGAGACGACAAGACAGTTTCAAGAATTTCGGGAGATATACGAGCAATACGAGAGAAAGAAGACACACGAAGATCGAGAAATACCCGACGATGATTCGTACGAACTACGTAGTCCACAAGCACGAGTCAATACTCGTGCGAAGAGATTGTAAAAGATAAAATTTCCACATCACAAAAGATACACCATGTGATATTAAGTTCAAATGTATAAGCACTTCTGTCTATATATACTTAGATAGTTTTCAGTAGAAGGTTAAGGTTTTTCTTCCAAGGAAGAGTGATACAAAGACTACTATTGATAGTTTAGAACTAGAAGTTGTAATCATCATCTTCACCGTTAATAAAGATCTTGGATTTTTACATAATACTTAGGTAAGGCATCATATATTACTATGATTCAGTAAATACTATCTCATTCAGAGTTATTGTTTAATGTCTTGGATCCATATTATTGTGTAGCTAGAAAAGTGGCTACTACAATTTGGCGCTAGAAACAGGGATGAGTTATAAATCTGAGGAGTACCTTGTGGTTCATAGTCATTAGCTCTTGCTTTCTTTAATGTTATCTTATGTTCATATCTTAAACCCTAATAGTGAACGTAGGAATCAACTCATCCTTAACATAAGATCGAAAGAGTAGCAGTATACAAACAATATACTTACAAACGCTCGATAAAGACTTATGAGGATTTGAAGCAGAGTTCTGAACGCAAGAGTCACATTACCTAGAATATCTTCTTAATTGTTAGAGATATCTAAGCTTCAAAGACCTGTGAGTTTCTTGATTCTTCAAAGAAAAGTGCAGATCTGGTTGTAACCTGTATTAAAATCTCATTTACTTTTAGGGAGAAAAACCCTAAAAGAAAAAAGATGAACAAAAAACCCAACCCCAACTTGAAAGAAGGGGCCACTAAAAACGGAGGCTGATATGTCGGCTAAAAGTTTTTATGTTTTCAAGAAAAAATATGTTTTGAAAACGTTTTATGACAAAAGTGAAGTTACGTTTATGATTTAATAAAAGACTGTCAGTTTTCTTTAACTAACTTCTGAGAAAAGGTGAAGAATTCACTTAATAGAAACCAAAAACCAGCCATGAGCCTGACATATCAGACGAGGAAAGGCTTGTGCAGCCTTTTTTATTTTTTTTGTCGGTTATTAAAAAACGTGTACAAGCAAGAGATTAGCTCGAACACGGTGTAGTAAACCTTGCTTTCTCTTTTATGTGATTACTTAGGTGAAAGATGAGTGCAGAAGAAGGAGTCGTAAGAGTAAAAACCTATAAACGAAGCAAAAAGACAATGGACATGAACCAGAAAGATCCATCGCTGGAGAGATACTCGAAGAAGTACATATGAGTTCAGAGACAGAGTTAGATGGAGAAGACAACGATGCTCTAGAGAAACCAAAGGACGACGAAACGACAAAGGAAAACGAGAACGTAGGAAAATACGATAGAATTCCAGAAACTCCACCAACAAGCGGAAATGATAAAGTTACCAATACCGAAGAAACCACAATGATGGAGGAATCCGTAAAAATTCAAAAGTAGCAAGAAGAAAATATCCGAGAGTTGGAAGCAAAGACCCAAAGCCTAGAGTGGGAGAATCAAGACATCCGAGGTAAGAAGGTATAATGGAACGAGTCTATATCAGTGAAGATGAAATGTTATGAGATCTAGAACCAAAGCATGCACAAGGAAGAAAGTACAAGTGCAGGGAGTGTTGCGAAGAACCCTTCGAGAAGAAAGAAGAAGAACGAAATTGACAAAATGGAGGCGATGTATAATGAGATGCGGGGCCTAAAGCAAGGGAACCGACTCTCCAAAGTCATGACGAAGCAGAACAAACTTCATTCACGAAGGAGCTAATGCAAACTCCATTCCCACCAAAGTGTTCGATAGTATTTACATCTATATTCGATGGAACCACCGATTCAGTCCAACATATCTGAGTATACAGAAGAGTATTGCTACCATGGAGTCAATACGATGTGGTTCTATGGAAGTTTTTCCCCTCTAACCTGAAGGAAGAAGCTTTCGCATGGTTTGATGCATTGCCAAAATGATTCATTTCCAGTTTCGAGAAACTATCCGAAACCTTCTTGGAGGCCTACATGCATAACAGTTCGTTGAGACTAGGTGTTGGTCAAATTTATGCACTTCGAAAGGGAGATGATAAAAGCCTGCGAAGTCTCATGAATAGGTGGAAAAAGCTATACGCCGAGGTAGGTAAAGTATCCGAAGAAATCAAATCCTAGGTTTCTAGGCAGCCTTAAGAAGGATGATCCGATCTTTGTCAAGCTGTTTAACAATGTCCCAACGAAACTGGGAGCTCTGCGAAAAATCCAGGAACATTACATCGCGCTAGATGAAGTACATGCATTAGCATCAAAGCCATCAACAAGAAATGTTTGAGATAACCTTGTAGAACCATCCCCAACAGCATCAGCAGCTTCGGCAAACCACGTGAATAGGCCTCTGTCGCAAGGCACGTATACACCAAGAAATAAAGGATATTAACCCCATCATAGATTCCAAAAAAGAGGAGGAGGACGAAATAAGATTTGGAGACGCCCTCAATCTGAAGACAAAACATACATCATTTTCAATGCATCACCCAGCGAAATTCTAGTCGAGCTCGAGAAAAGGAACAATATAATCTACCCCTTCAATCAAGGAACAATACCCCCTACTCCTGGAAAAGATCGCAGATGGTGTGAGTTCTACAGAAATGCAGGGCATGCCACGAACAATTGTAGTAACCTGAAGAACGAAATCCAGTGTCTGATAGATAGAGGGAGCCTGTAGCAATTCATCAGCAAACTCGATCAAGATAATCAAGTTCACCACGTCACCATTGGAGGAGAAGTTACATACCTTGGATGCAACACCATCACACACTCCGAAGTGACAAAGCCAACTTTCGAAAGCACGATCATGACAAGAATTCACAAGCGAAATCGCCAAGGTGAGAAAATTTTCAGTGTTGCTACAGACGGACCAATGGAGCCATAGATGATACAGCCAGTTTACTTCTCGGCCCGAGATGTACTCTTGAACGGGAAAAGCCATAATGACCCCTTAGTGGTCACGATGAAAATTGAAAGCATTGTCATGACAAAGATCCTGGTAGATGAAGGAAGTTCGGTCAAGATCCTCTTCTACGATACGTTCAAGCAAATGAGGCTCACATATGAAGATTTGATACCATCAACCTACACGGTCTATGGATTCAATGGGGCAACATCAAATCCAAAAGGAAAGATAACTCTGAAGATTGACTTAGGGATAGTGAAAACCATCACCACATTCTGCGTAGTAGATGTCAAATCATCATATCATGCCATCATCGGACGATCGTGGGTAGCCAACATCAAAGGAGTCGCTTCAACATGCCACCAACACATATGATTTCCTACGCCTGGAGGGATAACTGAATTCCTCAGAGATACAGAAGAAGCAAGGTACTGCAACCAGATGAATACCCAAATACACGAAGGAGCGAAAGAAGAAAAGTGACGATTCGAAAAAAGATGAGAAACGAGCGAGAGAAAGCAGAGATTGATGCAGCTATCACCAAGTCCCTGGAAGACCAAATCAACAAGAAGGATGAACCATGCAACAACCGAGAAGAAAGCTCACAGCTCCCATAGCAATTACATCATTTGACCCCCTTGGGGGCACAAGCGTCAGGTTTTACAGCAGTAAAGCCAGCAAAGGATATCAACATTGGCACCCCCAATGAGCCTAAGACCTTAAAGGTGGGATATTTGATGTCAAACGATGAAGAGGATAAACTGATTAAGATGCTGAAATAGTTCATCGACGTGCTTGCATGGATCATGGAAGATATGTCGGGGATTGATCCCGAAGTATGTGTCACCATCTAAAGATCGACCCCGAAGCAAAACCACATAGGAAAAGGATACGAAAAGTAGCACCTATGTATTACGAAGCTTTGGAAAAAGATCTCAAGAAGATGATGACATCGGGAATAATCGGAGAAGCAAAGTATCCCCAATGGATATCAAATATGGTAATTGTACCTAAAAGGTCAGGAGGAGTACGCATATGTATAGACTTCACCAACTTGAACAAAGCCTGCCTGAAAGATAGCTTCCCACTACCAAACATCGATCAACTCATAGACGCAACAACTGGGTATGAGAGACTCTCTCTCATGGATGGATATTTTGGATACAATCATATCTCACTAGCTGAAGAGGACCAAGAGCATACATCTTTCTTCACTTCGTGAGGTTTGTATCGCTACACAAAAATGCCATTTGGTTTGAAGAATGCAAGGGAAACGTACCAGAGACTTGTAGAAAAGATGTTCGATCATTGGGTTCATAAAACCATTGAAGTTTATGTTGATGATATGCTGGTCAAAAGCAGGAAGTCCAAGGATCATGTCTCCGACCTTAGAGATATCTTTATTCAAATGCAAAAGTACAAAATAAAGATCAATCCAGCAAAATGCATATTTGGCGTTACATCAGTTAAGTTCCTAGGCTACATCATAACCAAAAAAGGCATCGAGGCAGACCCAGACAAAGTCAAAGCAATCTAGGAAATGCCATCGCTAGTAACAATTAAAGATGTGCAAAGATTAAATGGAAGGTTAGCAGCACTCGGAAAGTTCATCTCTAGATCCACGAACAAATGTAAGCCCTTCTTTAATACTCTGAGGAAAGGTGATGCCTTCAAATAGAGCGAGGAATGTGAGGATGTTTTTCAGAATATAACACTTAATAACACTTCCAAGACTACAAAGACCTGATCCTGATGAAATCCTCCACCTATACCTATCTGCGACGCCGTACTCTATCAATGTTGTCTTGGTTCGAGAGGAGTCCAAAGTCGAAGAGCCAGTTTACTTTATCAGTAAAACTCTCACCTCTGCCGAACAAAACTATACAAAGATCGAACACGTAATATTCGCATTGATGTTTGCCACTCAGAAGTTGAGGACATATTTCCAGGCGCATATTATCAAAGTTTTAACCAAGTCCTCTATAGAAGCAGTTCTTGAAAGTGCGGAGAAGACTAGAAGAATAGCCAAATGGAACACATAAAAGACACATTTTGATGTCTAAATTGTTCTCATTTATCTATTTTGTTAGTGCTCAATTTTTACTTATTATGGTATTTTATGTGTTTGTAGGTATTTTTGGGAAATAAACTTTTGTGAAAAAATTGGCTCAAAAACTTGATAAAAGCACCCTGGAAAATTACTAAAAGCACCCACCAAAATTGATAAGGGCACCCCTCAGAATTACTAAAGGCACTCACTATCTTAAGTTCAAATTTAAAAAATGGCGGGAAGTTGGTTTACATATGAGAAGTTTCCCTGAACTATCTGAGTTGGTTTGAGACGAGATTTAATTGGATTTTCTCAACTATTTGGATTAAGATTGGCCTGTGTGGTTGAAACAGGATTGGCAATTCGGAAACAAATAAGATTTCATTGATTCCCGATAATTCAGGGGAGGAATTTCTTCACGCAAGAAAATAAACCTGAGTTAGTTGGGGAGCGATTTTTATGGGAGTTTGAAGTGATTCTAAGTTAGCCAAGTGAAGAAACAATGAAAACAAGTTGAAACACGTCTGTTATGAGAGTTCCATACCGTGAAACAAGCTAGAAAAGTCAAGTTCACGCCGAAAAAGGGAAGTATACTCTGATTTGGATTTACGAGATTTGGAGTTTGTTTTGGATTGAACTTTGGGTTTTTATCGACTTAGGAAGGTTAGTTGGGGTTTAATAAGCCTGTAAAAAGAGAAGACATCGAAGAAAAATCAATCTGGAGTCAGGAGAAAAAAAATTGAGAAAGAAAAAAAAAATCGCTGGAGAAGAAAAAGAACAGACCACACCAGAAAACTGTCACTGATTTTGTCACCTTTTCTTTCATAATCTACTGCGTCCAGGAGCCGTACTTTATTCTCTGTTTTATTTTCTCTCTTCAGCAAAACAGAAAACAGTCTCAGCAACACTTATATTCGTAGTTGTTTTCTGTGTTACTTCTGTTTTTCTCTTCTTTTAAGCACTTTGAACTATGAACATGTATTTTGAGAGAGTGTTTTACATGAGGATCTAGACTTTATTGCTGAGGCGACGGAGGAATCCCTTTTTCCAAGAATAAAGTGGTATATTTTTATGTTCTTAATTTCTTGTAATTTTTTTATGATTATTTGCTTTGAATTAAATTTGAAAAATGATTTTTATCAATTAGTTGTGTTTTCTTTTGATGGGTCATG
Source organism: Papaver californicum (assembly GCA_023531435.1). Lineage (NCBI taxonomy): Eukaryota > Viridiplantae > Streptophyta > Magnoliopsida > Ranunculales > Papaveraceae > Papaver > Papaver californicum. The sequence goes on along the minus strand of JAJJMC010020972.1, from coordinate 12,023,169 downwards.
CTTAGTATAGAGCTATTGATGTCTCATACTTTTGATTTACAACTATCATTTTAAAAATATAACTTTGGCAATATTTTGAATCAATTGAATATATGAATTGCAAGATAATTATTAATGCTAAATCACTTGAAAAATTGGCTAATGGTGGAATTCTTAGTCTCAGTTCTTTCCATAATTTGAAATCAATTCTACTTTAATTTTTCTTTATTTTTAGTATTAAAAATTAGGTTTAAAAATCAAGTCTTTACAAGTATGAGTAGCGAATCGTTTACCACTATTTCTAAATCACATCAATTTTTGGCGCCGCCGACGCAGACTTGTCTTTAGGTTTAGAGTTGTAGATTTATTTTTAGGTTTTTATTTTTGTTTTTAGTATTATTTTCACTTTGTTCTATTTTACGTTTCTTTGGGTATTTATCTTTTTGCTACAGGTTTTGGATTTTGGATTAAAATGAAATTGAGCCAAAGATTGGTGATTAAAGACTTGGAGTTAAAGTTAAAGCTAAAAAAACAGAAAAGAAGATAAAGAATTTTATTTTTAATTAGATTTTATTTTTATTTGTTAGATTTTATTTGTTTATCTTTTTAGAAAATTGTATTAGGAAATCTTTTATTATTTCTGTAATTTTTCTTTTATTTTTGGACACTTTTGAACTTTATTTCGGGACTTTGGACATTATTATTATTCTTAAACCCTACATAAGGGTAATTTAAATATAAACTGCGACATGGAAGGACGAGAATTATTATATTGTCTCGGCCCCTCGGGTTCGTACACTGACACAGGAGTCGGTGGCCCGAGTCGACTACTACTGATTCATCCCCCGTATGGTACGGGAGGTAAGACTCGATCAACCCACGAATCCCCTGCAAGTGGGTTTACTGTATTCCTTCGTATGCATATATGTTGAGGAACTGAATACGGATTTACTTTTCTAGTAAAGGGCAAGAACTGGCCATACAAGATAAGGACTTGGATTTCATCATCGTTTCCTTCTTGCCCGCTTTAGGAACACGTTACCAAACGCAAACCTAAGCCTAAAATTTTGACTAGAAAGAGACCGATAGGGTAACAAGCTTATAGTAAAGTCATTCAAAAGGACTGTATTGGTTACTCTGTTAGCCTAACTCAAAGTTCATGAATATTATTTTAAGTTGATTAGAGCCACCTTGTAACCCAATGAAACGTTGCCAATGAGATAAGGTTATCAAAGATCCTTAGAGCTTATCCTTTTTCTATTTGACTTAATTTAATTCGGATCGTTCTAAGAGGTTTTCTAAAACTGTAACTAGTTGCCTTTTGAAAGAATAGAAGTTGGTCTAGAAACAATCTAAGTGGAGCCATCATGCTTTTTGTTTTTCTAGATTCAATAGGTTTGATTTGGTTGAGTCAGCCTTGCCTGTGATTGTTTAGAATTCCCTTCCAATTAGGATTTATTTTTTTAGTATATGCCAAGACCGCTCGAAATCATCACTGAGCGAGCTTGGAAAAGAGACACTCTAGGTCGTTTGACTAGTGACAAACCTAGTAGTTATGTCCCTGGAAACAAGGACCTTGAAGACTCTTCTTTTGAAGGCCCTGTTTTTAGAAATTTCAATTTTGAGAACTTGACATTGTGTAAAGAAGTTACTCCTAGTCCTTTGATAGTGCCAGCAATGGCAACTTTAAAAGCTTTGTTGAACCCGACTAGGACTTCTCGTCCATCATGTATCAAGTTAGCTGAAACTGAAGCAAATTATGAGTTAAAACCTGGGACCATACAGATGCTCCCAATCTTCTTAGGGAAAAAAATTGAAAACCCCTATTTCCATGTTAGGGATTTTGAGAAAATATGTAGTGCCATCAGGATTAAGGACCTATATGATGAAGCATTGAAACTTAAATTGTTTCCTTTTTCACTAAGAGACAAAGACAAATCTTGGATATATAGTTTGACTTCTGAGTCCATTGAAACCTATGAACAAATTACATCTGCCTTTTTCCAGAAATTTTTCCGTAGGCACAAAACATCATCTATTAGGCAACAGATTTGCACATTTGCTCAACAAGAGGGAGAATCTTTATATAGGTATTTGCAAAGGTTCAATGACTTATTATCACAATGTCCTCATCATGGTTTATAAAAAGTAAGGTTAGTTCAGATCCTCTACGAGGGTTTAGATTATTCGATAACAACCATGGTTGAGTCTTTGTGCACAGGTGGGTTTGAAAATAAAACTGTCGATGGTGCGATGATATTTTTGAATGAAATCCCCGAAAGAACTCAGCAATAGGAAAACAGTAGGGATCCCCAGAAAAAAATTCTTCTGAGTAAAGGAAATGTCAATAGGGTATAAGGATCTTTTGAATTAGATGCCAAAATAGCAGTTATATCAAAAAGGTTAGAAGCTTTAGATTTGAGTCAATCTAGTTGTGGAATTGAGCCCAAATCATTTTGGGAAGGACAGTCTGTTGAAGAGCAAGCCCATGCTCTTTATAATAACACTAGATTTGATAATCATCAGAATTTTGACCCTTATTCAGAAACCTATAACCCTGGTTGGAGAAACCATCCTAATCTTTCTTGGTCCAAGGGCCAGAGTCAAAGTCAGTCTAGTAATTCTAAGGTTCCTCCAGGTTTTGGATACACTAAAAATCCCTCAGGACCGGCATAATTTCAGAATCCGATATATATAAACGATCATGAGTTTAGCAGAGTCTCTCGCCTTATTAACTCAGAACACTATCAATTTTCAGCAGTCAGTCAACCAAAGTTTACAAGAAAATCAAAAGATTGTTCAGGCTAACAGTCAGGCTATTTACAATTTAGAAACCCAGGTTGGTCAAATCGCTGAGTCTTTGAGAGAAAGAGAAAAAGACAAGTTCCTTAGTCAACCACAACCCAATCCTAGAGGAGTTTATGAAGTATCTTCTGGTGAGAAATCATCAAAGCATGTGAATGCAATTAGAACCCTTAGAAATGGTAAAGTAGTAGATAACAAGGTAACCATGCCTGATAGTGAACATATTGTAGTTCACCCTTCTGAGCTAGTAGCTGAAGAGACTGACAAAGTCTCTAAAGAGCCCGATACAGTTCCTCATAAGCCGTATTTTATTCCCAGATCCCCCTTCCCACAACTGTTAGCACCAGCAAAGAAGAAATCCAACTTTAACGACATATTTGAGGTTTTTAACCAAGTCACGATCAACCTTCCATTATTAGATGCAATTAGGCAGATTCCTACTTATGCCAAGTTACTTAAGGATATGTGTACGCGAAAGCGGTAGCTCAGTGTACAAAACAAAACCTTTTTAGCTAGTCATGTAAGTTCAATTATCTAGAGCAATACAACTCCTAAGTACAAAGACCCAGGGTCCCCAACCATTTCTGGCATAATAGGTAACTACCCTGTTGAGAAAGCGTTACTTGACTTAGGAGCCAGTGTGAACTTACTCTCGTACCATGTGTACCTTCAGCTAGGACTTGGTGATTTGAAACCTACTCAGGTAACACTGCAATTAGCTGATAGGTCTGTGAAAATTCCTCGTGGTGTCATAGAGGATGTTCTTATTGAGGTCGATAAGTTTGTCTATCCAGTGGATTTTGTTGTCCTTGATACCCAACCTGTCCCTGACCCAGAGAATCAGATACATGAATTATTAGGTCGCCCGTTTTTAGATATATCTAATGCGATCATTAACTGTCGAAATGGTATTATGAACCTATCTTTTGGTAATATGACTATTGAGTTGAATATTTTCAATATTAAGCTAGATGACACGCGCATTGAAGAGGTGAACACGATAGGAACATTAGTTCAGGAGTCATTACCAAACACTTTGTTAGAATATCCATTAGAGAAATGCCTAGCCCACTTTGGGTTTGATTTTGATGATGATAGTGTGATTGATGAGGTGAATGCTTTGTTAGATACATCCCCTTTGATAGAAGAGCCTCCTAAGTTGGACCTTAAACAACTACCAGATACTCTGAAGTATGTGTATTTATGTCCATCTGAGACTTTGCCTGTGATTGTAGCATCCGACTTGGATAGTAACCAGGAAAGTAGGCTAGTGACCGTGCTTGAAGACAATAAGGAAGCTTTAGGGTGGACCATAACATACATTAAGGGTATAAGTCCTATTGTTTGTACGCATCAGATTCATTTAGAGGATGATACCAAACCGTCTAGAGAGATGCAACGTCGACTTAATCCTAACATGAAAGAAGTAGTTCGAACTGAGGTTGTGACGGACCAGAAATTTTTTGCTTCTAATGGGTCGGGTTTTGGTCCATTGGGCCAGCTCCAACTTTCCGATACGCCACTCAAGAAACCGAACCTTTAATTTTTTTGAACCAATTCGATCTTACCAAGCAATGTTCATCGATTTAATTCAAATTGCTTTATAAGCATGCAACCATAACTTTTATATTTCAAGGGTCGTCGAATCCTTCCAACTGCTTTACAGTTTTGATATCATTTCTGATATTTATCAATACCAACAGATGATATGAATTACCAATCATCTCTTATAAAATACCAAACTTAAGATACTGAGACTTTGTTGAACATAAATCTCACTGATTTTGAGAGTTAGGATTCTATGATCATATGTCCTTCACCATAGTACTGGAAATCCCATGATATCCGTCGTGAAGTCACTTGGGACCTTCTAAGCATACGTCCCATACCGTATACCCCGGTATACCAAAGAGTCCATAATTTCGTAAGGGTCATCGAGTCCGAAAAATGATTTCCGTCGCTTCTACTATGAGGTTCTCTTGCCGCAGTTACAGTTAACGGTCATCGTTACAATTAATGGTCTTCCGGGTTGCCACTCGTAAGTGGGAGCTAGCAGGCCTGATAACACATACCGTTCCAGCGACGGGTGGGGATGATCAGTCCCGTTGTCTACCACCGTTCCAGCGACGGTCTTCCGGATAGCCACCTGTAGGTGAGAGCCCCAGTGGGTCTGGATATTCACAGTACTAGGTCAAGCTCAACTGACTATCCTTTTCAAATGATATGAACTACTCAAAATAGTTAGTAATCATTTCTAGATGGATGATATGAACTGCCACTATAGGCAATAACCATCCCTTCTCAGATGATATGAATTACCTGGAATGGTAATAATCATCTCTATCACCTGTATCAGACAGATGATATGAATTTCCTCTAAAAGGCAAAAACCAACTCCAAGTCTTATTTGGTGATATGAATTGGCATCCAACAATCACCCTTCATTTCTCATTAGATGATATGAACAACCTCGAAGAAGTTGTAATCATCTCTCAAGGTAGTATGAACAACCTGTACTGCAACTACCTCTTACTGTCAAGGTTACAATCATCTACGAATGGATGTTATGAACTGCCAAGCAGCAACCAACCTTTTTTAGACGATATGAACAACCTCATGCAGTTGTGCTAAACCGCATAGCAGCTGCCTACGTACCCTCTCTGTAGCTCGAAGGGATCAAACACGACCGTAGTTCGTCTTCTTTGGTTTAGATAGTATGAACTACCCTCTCTGGTAGTAACTATCTTTTATTATATGATTTGAACTATCCTATTTTGATAGGAATCATCTCTTATATAGATTGTATGAACTGCTTGTCGTAGCAGCAACAATGTCTAAGATAGTATGAACTGCTTACCCAAGGCAGTAACTATCTCTAGACGTAGCAGTAAGTTAGATAATATGGATAATATGAGTTGCATAGAAACAACTATCCTTAGCACATCCCATCACCAACAATCACCTTGACAACTACCAGATAATGGTAGGATGTCAACATCTATATTTATACATGTACCTGCTATTCAAAATCAACAAGAGACTACCAATGTATTGTATGTCTAATTAACCCATCCCATATTACGCAAGCAGGAATATATAGGATAGCTCATAGACTTACAAAACATATAAGAATATGTCTAATATTCAGTCATTTCTATATTATACTGAATTATTGCTAACCTGTATCCTACGTTGCTTGCGATTTAAGAATAAGTTGCATATGCTCAACCATTCAATTAGTCGTTCGAATACGTGTGGTTAAAATATACACTTAATCTTTCAAGAACAAGGTTTGAAATACAGACTAAACCAGTCATGGTGTAACTTAACTGTTTGAACTAGCATATAAAGGGCAAGCTTGACTTGCTTATTTCGAGAGCTGAGATTCCTGAGAAGGTCAAGTCAGACCAGAATAATGCCCACCAAAATAATCAAAACAATGTAAACAATCATACAACATACATTACAAGTAAAATAACAAAGAGCTTTAGGAGGAAAGATATCAAGGGATTCTAATTCTAACCAAGTACTCACACTTTCTGACAGCACTCTTTGCAATTGTCATTATAACCTGTGCTGCATCCCTCTGCTCATAAACCACAACCAGACCACGCCAGCGAGTCAGGGCATACACTTGACAGACTCATATTTCGACCAACAATTTCAGATACTCATTTCCAACCTTCTTTAGCTTATCTCACCATTTCTTGACTTTGTTCCTACACTTAGGAGCTTTAGCGCCACAGTTGCTTCAAAGAGTAAACTTGCCTCCTACATCGAGTTCTTGATCACTGTACTAACCCAATATGTATTTAGTTTAATACACGAACTTGCAAGATGATGAGAATCATTTTGATCATTTGGGTGAGAACCACTTGCCACAAATCAGGATCTTAAGTGAAGAACAAAACTTCCTCTAACCATTTACAATTCAACGAACATGAACGTCATCAACAACTTGAAGTAACTTCATCTCCACTGATTTTTTGATTACAAATATGTTCTATATATTTTCAGGGAAGAAGAAAAATCACCAGAGAAATAAAAAGAATCAAGTAGAAGAAGAAAAAAAAATGGAAGAAGAAGAATAATGAAAAACCGAGTTTCTCCCCTTCTTTTTGTTTAACAATTTAATCATCAAATGAGATTACTTAATTGCCCCTAGCTAGCTCATTCAACGACACATGTAAAACATGCTTAAATTTTATGCCTCCATGGCATTTAATAGTTGTGCATATTAGCACTACTAAGGGATAACCCGTTTGGTACAATATCGGCTTTAACTAAATCCGAGAAAATTTTTGAGGCGTCACAGAGGTGCTTAAGTTGTTAGATGCAGGTATTATTTACCCTAAGTGAGTCAGCCTCGTTCAGGTTGTTCCCAAGAAATTAGGTATCACTGTAGTCCAGAATAATAACAATGAGTTAATCTCAACCCGTGTTGCCACGGGGTGGCGTGTTTGTATTGACTATAGAAAACTGAACAAAGTCACAAGGAAGGACCACTTTCCCCTTCCTTTCATCGACCAAATGCTTGAGAGATTAGCTGGACATAGCCATTATTGCTTGCTAGATGGTTTCTCTGGTTATAATCAGATTGTTATTGCCCCAGAAGACCAAGAAAAAACCACTTTTACATGTCCATTTGGTACCTTTGCATATAGACGCATAACTTTCGGGTTATGTAATGCACCCGCTACTTTTCAGCATTGTATGATGAGCATATTTTCTGACATGGTAGAACGATTTCTAGAGGTCTTTATGGATGATTTTTCAGTATTTGGGTCATCTTTTGATAAGTGCTTGCATCATTTGACATTAGTGTTGACTAGGTGTAAGAAAAAGAATTTAGTGCTTAATTGGGGAAAATGTTATTTCATGGTTCGATCAGGAATTGTTTTAGGGCATATTGTATCTTCTAAGGGTATAGAGGTAGACAAAACCGAAGTTGACCTTATTAAGACTTTACAAGTTCCCAAAACTGTACGAGATGTTAGGTCATTCTTAGGGCATACAGGTTTTTATCGTCGATCCATTAAGGATTTTAGCTTGATTTCTAGACCTTTTTGCAATCTGCTTGCAAAAGATGTTAAGTTTGTCTTTGATGATGCTTGTTTAGAGGCTTTTGAGAAGCTTAAGACCTTACTCACTACCGCCCCCATAGTCCAGGCACCTAACTGGAACCTACCCTTTGAGATAATGTGTGATGCTTCATATCATGCTATTGGTGTTGTGTTAGGTCAGCGAGAAAATAAATTACTTCATGTGATTTACGATGCTAGCAAAACTCTGAATGATGCCAACTGAACTACACCATTGATAGACACATTTTTGTGTCTAATTTGCTCTAAACTTTTATAGTGTTGGAACTCATTTTATATTAATATTGTGTTTTTATGTATTTATAGGTATTTCCGGAAAATAAACATTGTTGGAAAAATTGGCTCGAAAAACTACTAAAGGCACCAAAAAAGTGTTAAATACGCCCATGAAGAATTACTAAAGGCACCCCGTACATTGGATGAGGGCACCCATCTCACTTAATTCAAATTTTAAAATAGGCGGGAAAATCATTTCAAATACGTGAATATTTTATATTGATTTTGATTGATATATTCACGTGATTTGTGGGATTAAAATCAGAGAATATCATAGCCATATATACATAACCAAAAGATACGTGAAAGAATCAACATATTTTGTGAGATTTACGTGAAAATTGAAATTTTTATTCCCGGATATTATTCTCATTTAAAAGAGAATTCTGTGAAGATTAAATGTGAAGATTTGGGAGATGTTCTGGGTGTATAAAAGAGTGTCGAAGGTCATGGAATGATCAGAGAGTATGGGGGAGAGCTTAGGATATGCAGAGAAGGTAGCCAGAGATCAGCAGAAAGAATCCAGGAAAAATATTTTTTTCTGCTAGTGAAAGAGAAGATGAATAACATAAGGCGTCAGAGAAGTGTCGCTGATAGTGTTGCTGAAGCAGTCGTATTTCAACAACACCTGTAGTCCGTTCTTTTTTCCTGTTTTCTTTTCTTTCTTCTGTAACGCAGAGAATACTTCTCTGTAACGCTTATAAGCGTATCAAATCTCCTATGTTACTATTATTTCACCATTGTAAGCACCTTTTGAGCTATAAAATATATTTTTGAGGGTTTTTCCAATACAATGAGGAGCTAAACCCCATCTCTGAGGCGACTGAGGACGCTAATTTCCAAAGATTATGTGGTAATATTTATTTAGTTAATTTACGCAATTCATTTATGATTAATTGCCTTGGTTAAAAATTGATTTAATGATTTTTGTGAAGCAATTGTGATTTCGTTAAATGGTACATGCTTTGGCCTAGGTTTTAGATGTTCCATGCTTTTGTTATACAATTGTTATTCTGAAAATCTACTTGTTGCAAAAATTTAGAATCAAATTAAATGTTAGAATTGCATAATTATAATTATTGAATTTAATCACTTTAAAAATTGGAAAATAGTGGAATCCTAGCCTCAGTTCTCTCTCAACTTTGTTAATAGTTTTATTTTAATTTTGTTATTTTTAGTCTTAGAAATTAGATTTAAAAACAAATCTTCACAAGTCTTGAACGAACTTTATTTACCACTATTACAAACATATCAATTTTTGACGCCGCTGCCGGGGAATCATCATAATCATATCACTTTCTATTTTTATTTTTGCAATTTTATGTTTCTGTAAGTGATTTGGTGGGGCCCTAGTATTGCCATAAGGTCGTATCTTGGATGCGCTAGAATTCTAATTTCTATTTCAAAAAAAAAGTAAAAATAAATAAATGATTGACACTTTGATAGCAATATATGTGTGTTCTTCCTGTCTTCGTCACCTAAGCAAGCGTGGAACGCAGGATCCATGAGAACTATCATGTATGATGCTGATAAGGAGCATGCGCTTGGATTCATTTGATCGAATCATGTTGTCAGTACATTTAAAATATGTTCAATAAATCGACCGCTGAGACCCTTGTATATACCAGCTGAGTCGATATTAGTTTAAAGAATAAGACTAGTGGAAGCATATCTCAAGCCATTCATCCTGGCACTGACCTTCAGACAGATATCGGAAACACCGTTCACTTCAGTCAACACGCGCAAACTTCATTTTGTCTATATCCATCTTCTAAATCTTTCCATGTGATTGCACTTTGATAGATTCTGAGTATCGTGGCTGAACGACTATTTAAGTAGAGTTTTGAATTCTTGTATGAATTTTAGTAGGCTGAGTGAAAACTCGTGTACAACAATTGGACTCATATAGGGTAATGATTCTTATTGGCGAAGAATTTAGTATGCCAACTAAATAGTTTTTTTAGTGTCTATCCTCAATCGTTCACAGGTAGCTAGAATTTGGAGTAAAAGGTTTTGTGGGTACACCTCTTGTAAACCCTCACGAGACTAAAACTCGTCTGATAGGGACACCTATGGGTTAAAAGGCTTGTTGCACACGCTAAGTGCAATCGCGATGCCTGCGACAGTAATTTAGGATTTTTTAGATTAAATTTGCTCGAGGACTAGCAAATAATAAGTTTAGGGATATTTGATAGAAACATTTTTGTGTCTAATTTGCTCTCAATTTTTATAGTGTTGGAACTCATTTTATATTAATATTGTGTTTTTATGTATTTATAGGTATTTCCAGAAAATAAACATTGTTGGAAAAATTGGCTCGAAAAACTACTAAAGGCACCAAAAAAATGTTAAATACGCCCATGAAGAATTACTAAAGGCACTCATACATTGTATGAGGGCACCCACCTCACTTAATTCAAATTTTGAAATAGGCGGGAAAATCAACCACCACATAAAATGAACTGTTAGTCATTATTTTTGCCTTAGACAAGTTTAGATCATATCTCTTAGGTTCTAAGGTTATAATCTTTACTGATCATGCTGCTTTGAAGTACCTTATGTCTAAGAAGGATATTAAACCTAGATTAATTAGATGGATCCTTTTGTAAAAAGAATTCTCTCTAGAAATTAGAGACAAAAAGGGTGCAAAAAATATAGTAGCAGACCACTTGTCTAGACTTGTTGTGGATTCCCCTGATGATTCTCCTCCTGTGAGAGATATTTTTCCTGATGAACAACTATTATTTGTTTCCCAATTACCTTGGTTTGCGAATATAATGAAGTATCTTGTTACTGGTCGAATGCCTCAACACTGGGGTAAACAAGATCGTTCGAGGTTTTTATCCGAGGTAAAGCATTTCTTTTGGGACGATTCTTATTTGTTTAAGTATTGTCAAAACCATATTATTAGGAGATGTATACCTGAGAGTGACCAGTCTAGTATTATTTCCTTTTGTCATGATCATGCTTGTGGGGGTCACTTTAGTGCTAAGAAGACTGCTGCTAAGATATTGCAGTGAGGATTCTACTGGCCTTCGATGTTTAAAGACACCCATAGTTATTGTGTTGCTTGTGAGCGATGCCAGAAGTTAGGAACCATTTCTCGTAGAAATATGATGCCTTTGAACCCTATTTTAGTTATTGATGTCTTCGATGTGTGGGGCATTGGTTTTATGGGTCCTTTTCCTAATTACTTTGGTTATTTTTACATCCTTGTCGTTGTAGACTATGTATCTAAGTGGGTAGAGGTGGTTTCATGTAAAACAAATGACCACAAGGTTGTGGTCCAGTTTTTGAATGGTAACATATTTGCACATTTTAGTACACCGCGAGCTATAATTAGTGATGGAGGGACACACTTTTGTAATCGACCGGTTAAGCCTTTGATGAAGAAATATGGTATTACCCACAAAGTAGCTACCCCATATCACCCACAGACTAGTGGTCAATAGAGGTTTCCAACAGGGAAATAAAAAGTATTCTAGAGAAAACAGTTAATCCTAATAGGAAAGACTGGTCGTTGAGGCTTACTGATGCCTTATGGGCTTACCGTACTGCGTTTAAGACCCTCATTGGAATATCACCTTATAGTCTAATTTTTGGAAAGGCATGTCACCTTCCCGTCGAGTTAGAACATAGAGCATATTGGGTTGTAAAGCAGTTAAATTTTTCACTTGACAAAGCAGGAGCTCACAGGAAGCTCCAGCTCAATGAGTTGGAAAAGATTCGGAAAGATGCATATGGTAGTGCTAGGGATTATAAGAACAAAATGAAACTTGTGCATGATATAAATATTTTAAGAAATTCATGCTCTCCAGTCCAAAAAGTTCTTCTGTATGATACTCGTTTGCATCTATTCCCCGGGAAGTTACGCTCTCGGTGGACCGGTCCTTTTGTTGTTCGTACTGTTTTTTCTCATGGTGTTATTGAGATTGAGACTCAAGATGGTAGAAATCCTTTCAAGGTTAACCGTCAGAGATTGAAACCATTTTGAGAGCCTTTTCCTATAGGTGATGTTGAGGAGGTCCCTCTGGAGGACCGTGTTTACTCTGATTGACCATCAGGGTTGTTTTTGTACATTAGTAGATTTTTGTTTTTAGGTTTTTATTTTCCTGTCTTCTTCTCCGTAGTTGTTACACTTCACCCAGGTACTATCTTTCTGACTTACCTCTTTATTCCTCTTTTTTTTATCTTTTGGTACTGCTCTCTATTTTGAAACATTGAGGACACTGTTTGATTTAAGTTTAGGGGTAAGAAAGAAACTTTTTAGTGCAATAATAAAACTCCAAAATTTAGAAGCTTGCAAACAATTCAGGATGACACCAACCATTTTAGGTAGATGGAAACTTAGTTCTTTTTCTATAGGAATTGGTGTGCCCAGTTAAATGGTCTATTCATAAAAGGACAAAGTTCAAGTGTTAGAAATAACATGATAGTTGTCACCATATCTCGGAGTCTATCTCGACCATATCACCTTCTGTTTTTATTTTTACAATTTTTGTGTTTCTCTAAGTGATTGGTGGGGCACCAGTATTGAATTGTTATCGCCACCAGGATGAAATAGAGTATTTAAGATCAAGCCCCATAGTTAAAAAAATAAAATAAAATAAATAAATAAAATCGAGTATTGACACTTTAATAACAATATGTGTGTGTTCTCCCTGTCTCCGTCGCCTAAGAAAGCTTGGAACGCAGGATCCATGAGAACTATCATGTAAGATGGTGATAAGGGCCATGCGCTTGGATGCGCTTGATCTAATCATGTTGTCGGTACATTAATAATTGTTTTATTTTCAATCGTTGGGACCCTTGAATATACCAGCTGGGTCGATATTAGTATTAGGATTAAGATCAGCGAGAGTGTATCTCAATCCATTAGGATTCATCCTGGCACTGACCTTCAGACAGATATGGGAAACACCGTTAACCTTAGTCAACATGCGCAAACTTCATTTTGTCTATATCCATCTTCTAAATCTTTTCATATGATTGTATTTTAATAGATTCTGAGTATTGTGGTTAAACAACTATCTAAGTAGAGCTTTGTTTTCTTATATATGAATTTTGGTATGCTGAGTGCAAACTCGTGTACAACAATTGGACTCATATAGGGTAATGATTCCCATAGCCGAAGAATTTAGTATGCCAACTAAATAGCTTGTTTAGTGTTTACCCTCAATCGTTCACAAGTAGCTAGGGTTTGGAGTAAAGGTTTTATGGGTATACCTCTTGTAAACCCTCACGAGACAAAACTCGTCCACTAGGGACACCTAGGGGTTAAAAGGCTTATTGCATATGCTAAATGTAGTCGCGATTCCTGCGAAAGTGAGTTAGGATTTTATTTTTAGATTATGTTTTCTCGAGGACTAGCAAATAATAAGTTTGGGGGTATTTGATAGACACAGTTTTGTATCTAAATTGTTCTCAATTATCTATTTTGTTCGTGCTCAATTTGTACTTATTATGGTATTTTATGTATTTGTAGGTATTTTTGGGAAATAAACTTTCGTGGAAAAATTGGCTCAAAAAGTTGATAAAGGCACCTAGAAAAATTACTAAAGGCGCTCACCAAAATTGATAAGGGCACCCATCAGAATTACTAAAGGCACCCACTCTCTTGAGTTTAAATTCAAAAAATGGCGGAAAGTTGGTTGACGTGTGAGAAGCTTCCTTGAACTATCTGAGTTGGTTTGGGACGAAATTTAGTTGGATTTTCTCAACTATTTGGATTAGGATTTGCCTGTGTGGATGAAACAGGATTGGTAATTCGGAAACAAAGAAGATTTCATTGATTCCCGATAATTCAGGGGAGAAATTTCTTCACGGGAGAAAATAAACCTGAGTTAGTTGGGGAGCAAGTTTTAAGGGAGTTGGAAGTGATTTCGAGTTAGCCAAGTGAAGAAGAAATGAAAACAAGTTGAAACACGTCTGCAGTGAGAGTTCCATGCGTGAAACAAGCTAGAAAAGTCAAGTTCACGCCGAAAAAGGGAAATATACTCTGATTTGGATTTACGAGATTTGGAGTTTGTTTTGGATTGAACTTTGAGTTCTTATCGACTTAGGAATGTTAGTTGGGGTTTAATAAGCCTATAAATAGAGAAGAGATCGAAGAAAAATCCATCTGGAGTCGGGAGAAAAAAATTGAGAAAAAAAAAAATTCCGCTGGAGAAGAAGAAGAACAGACCACACCAGAAAACTGTCACTGATTCTGTCACCTTTTCTTTCATAATCTACTGCGTCCAGGAGCCTTACTTTATTCTCTGTTTTATTTTCTCTCTTCAGCAACACAGAAACAGTCTCAACAACACTTATATTCGTAGTTGTTTTCTGTGTTATTTCTGTTTTTCTCTTCTTTTAAGCACTTTGAACTATGAACATGTATTTTGAGAGAGTGTTTTACATGAGGAGATAGACCCTATTGTTGAGGCGACGGAGGAAGCCATTTTTCCAATAATAAAATGGTATACTTTTATTTTATTAACTTTTTGCAATTCTTTTATGATTATTTGCTTTGAATTAAATTTCAAAAAATGATTTTTATCAATTATTGTGTTTTCTTTTGATGGGTCATGTTTAGTTTAGAGCTATTGATGTCTCATACTTTTGATTTACAACTATTATTTTAAAAAATCTAACTTTGGCAATATTTTGATTTAATTGAATATATGAATTGCAAGATAATTATTAATGTTAAATCACTTGAAAAATTGGCTAATGGTGGAATCCTTAGTCTCAGTTCTTTCCATAATTTGAAATTAATTCTACTTTAATCTTCTTTATTTTTAGTATTAAAAATTAGGCTTAAAAATCAAATCTTTACAAGTCTGAGTATCGAATCTTTTACCACTATTTCTAAATCACATCAACACACAAATCAAACAATTCAGAATCCGATTCAGAATAATCATAGCTACCAAGGCCCAAGCCCTAGCCGATTTTCTTGCGGATTTTCCCCTCTCTGAAGAGGAAAAAATTAAAGAAATACCTGGCATGGATGAAGACGATGAGGATCAGCATGATTTACTTGAAACATGCAATCCAAGCCGATGGTAGGTATTTGTTGACGGATCCACGAACAAAGAAGGAGTTGGTCTCGGGATAGTATTTACATCGCTAGGAGGGAAGAGAGTCGTGCAATCTTTCAGATAGGAGTTCCCCGCCACAAACAATGTAACAGAGTACGAAGTTGTTATCCACACCCTAAGGTTGATAGAAGAGATGGGCATCACCGAGGTTCGCCTCACCAGTGATTCTTAGCTTGTTGTCAGACAGATCGAAGGGAGATATCAGACTCTCGATCCGAACCTGCAAGCATATCTCAAACTAGTACGGGAGCACATATCAAAGATTGGGAACATCAAATTCCGGCACATAGGGAGAAAGGATAATAGACATGTGGATGCTTTGGCGTACATTTCCTCCATGATGAGTGAACCAGATGTCAGAGAAGTACGAACCAGAAGAATCCTATTACCATCCATACCAACACAAAATACCCTCGAGGTAACGATGACTGATCGAGCAAGTAATCTCGAAGAATATTGGAGAACACCCCTTCGTGAAGTTCTAGAAAAAGGATTATTTCCCTCGGACTCCAAAGAAGCACATAAAATTCGGAGCAGGACAGTGAACTACGAAGTACAAGGAGGAATCATATACAAGAAATACTTTTTAGGGCCATTGGTCAGATGTTTGTCTAGAGAAGAGGGGCACATGATCATGACAGAGTTACATTACGGTGATGGAGGCAATCACAGTTCACACAGATCTTTGGCACATAAAACCAGGGTGCAAGGGTATTATTGGTCATACATGAACGAGGACGCCAAGGAGATGTCTAACCGATTCTAAGATTGCCAAAGGTATGGGAAAGGCATCCACACACCATCAATGAGCTTGAATTCAGTCATAAGCCCATGGCCATTTGCAAAATGGGACATCGACATTGTAGGATCGTTAGTACCTGGAACTAAGCACAGAAGATTCCTGATCGTATCAACCGATTATTTTTCGAAGTGGGTCGAGGCAAAGGCAATACAACGAATAAAGGATAGGGATGTTTTTACCTTTATCTTTGTAAATATAATTTGCATGTTCGAGATCCCAGCGATGATCGTATCTGACAATGATAAGCAGTTTGGAGGGGAAAATATAGATTTACTCTTCAACACTTACCAGATACGAAAAGCCAAGTCAACTCCAGTCTACCCCACTAGCAATGGCCAAGCTGAGGCAACGAACAAGACAATCACTGACAATCTGAAAAAGAATTTAGATGAGCATTATGAAACCTGGTGCGAACAACTACATAATGTGATTTGCGCATATCGAACTACTCAGAGGACGACAACAGAATGTCTCCATTTCTCTTAACATGTGGAACCAAGGCGATCCTCCCTACTGAGTTCATGACTCCAACAACCAAAACCGAAGCATGGGAAAAGAATCTCACCCGGACCTCATACTATCCAAGCTCGATGATATTGAAGAAAATCAAGTCTTCGTGCTCCGACACATAGAGAACTATCAGCGAAGACTCGAGAGAGAATACAAGAAGCGAGTATGGGAGCGAGAATATCAGCCTGGTGAATTAGTATTCAGAAAATTCCATTGCACCAGCAAGACAAAGCAGAAAAAAAACTCACGCCAAAACAGGGAGGACCTTTCACGATCACCGAGAAAGCTGGAAAATGAGCATATAGATTGCTAGATCCAGAAAGAAGAGAACTGCAACACCTATGGAATGCTACCATTTAAAGAAATATTACCCTTGATATGATGTATCGGCAGAACAATTATTAAATAAAATATTTTGAGTCACCCATCGTGCAGAATTTCATTTTTCAGGCACACAAATAAGACCTAAGCCATCTCCTAAGATGTTGCCATCCTCACAAGGATGAGTACAGGCATGCAAATAAGACCTAAGCCATCTCCTAAGATGTTTCCATACTCGCAAGGATGAGTACAGGCACACAATTAAGACCTATGCCATCTCCTAAGACGTTGCCACCCTTCCAAGGTATGAGTACAGGCACCTGCAATTAAGACTTATGCCTCTGCGAGATAAAGACCGGATGATGTCCTGCAATAGAGGTACTCGGGAAAGTCAATCCACATGGCCCATTGTGATTGATTGTCAAGGGTACCACCCCAAATAAGAACCCACTTAGGAAGGTTACAATGGGGGAGATAAGGGGACGGACCCTGTAATAGGCATATATCCCACCATGTATCTATTAATACAAAGCTTCGGTCCGCCCGGAGCATGATAGGAGCAAGACTATCAAAATACCCAAGAGGGCAAGCTAATGTCATATGAATGATTGTATATGATGTCACAGGGGCAAGAATACAGGTAAAAGACAAACATAATAACAAAAATTACAGCGAGATATCGCAAGAAGATAGGAAGTCACGAGATATCGCAGGGGCAAGAAGGCACGACCACGTATTACAGTTGCAAAAAGAAAATACAAGGCACATCAGGATATCACATAAGAATAGGGGAAAGTATTAATACTTCGTAGTAAAGGTGTATTCTTCTGCTCGGTCCCGACGGCAACAAAAGAAGAACGAAGTAAAACACAACATACAAAAAAGGTAATTTATATTCAAAAGAAGAAACTGTAGAAATTCGATCACAACCACAATCAACACCCCACTAATAGTGCTACAAAAATCCAAGGTAAGGTGGCTCAAAATGACAAAATAAAACAGGTAGGTACCCAATAAAAGCAACAAGAAAATGCAAACATCATCTCCACGCAGGGAAGGACATCACAGAAGAATAGGGGCAAGTATTAATACTTCGTAATAAAGGTGTATTCTTCTGCTCAGTCCCAATAGAAACAAAGGAAGAACGAATTAAAACACGACATACAAAAAAGGTAATTTATATTCAAAAGAAGAAACTATAAAAATTCGATCACAACCACAATCAGCACCCCACCAATAGTGCTACAAAAATCCGAGGTAAGGTGGCTCAAAATGACAAAATAAAACAGGTAGGTACCCAACAAAAGCAATAAGAAAATACAAACATCATCTCCATGCAGGTAAGACAACAAGCAGAACAACAAATCAACCTTCAATCTCCTCATGATCCTTGGTATTCTCAATGGCTACACTCTTCAGAGTGGCCTGAGATGCATCAGGGTTCGCGAAAAAGGTGGCAGTAGCTTCGGGTATGGATCCATACAAATCAACTGGAGGAACAGTAGTGCTCGGGCCTATAGGTGTCGCAGAAGGTTGAGAAGCGGCACTAACACCGGAATCAGTTCCAGCATTAACAACTGGAGATACAGGATTGGGCATAATCACTGGTGAAGTAGATGCCATGCCTCGCTGAGCTTCTCGAGCAAGTCTATTCTGCTCTTTGTTCACCCTATCAGCTAGTAATTTCCTCCTGCATATCTCCATTATAGCCTTCTGATACTCATCCCTGAAATCATTTATTGTTTGCAAGCGTTGGGCCTCTGACTTAGCACAAGCCAGATTGTATTGCTCCCGAATGTCATTCTCCTTAGAGAAAGTAGCAAGGCGTTTCTCAGTATAGACCTTAGCACCCACTGCCTCGGCTAACTTTTACTCCTGCGAGCTCACCTTCTGATGTGCGCCTGCATATACGAAAAAATAAAACATAACCACATGATCCAACAACAGGTACTCAACATGGACCTATGGTAGACCAACTACCTTGGGCCTCCAAAATTACTTCTTGCAAAGTTCTCTCGATGTCCAGTTTCGAGGAATCCAATGCGATGAAGCGACTTTCATCGAGAGAAAGCCTAGAAAAATAACTCACACACTGAGCCATATGATCATTATGGTCATCATGAAGCCTCTTTATCTCCTTATACACGAAGTTTAGTTTTATCTGTACATCATTAATGTCATATTAGGATTTGTTAAAAGTCTATTTATCTCGCTCATATTTGAGCAGAATTGGTGCATGGTCAACCTTCCACTTAGAAAGTTGCCGAAGCCATGAGATCCTGAATGCGAGAATCCTTCGATCCACAGTAGATTTAACATCGGTGAGATATTTATTTGGATCTTGAATATGACGACGATAGACTTCAACATCTCGGTTCAGATACTTGATTTCAGTATTAAGATTGGTAATCATAGTATCACGATGGCCTATCTCAATCCCAAAGACATCATAGTTTTGTCTCAAATCTCTGCCTACCTTGACTGGATCGACGTGGGATACCAGAAACCAACAGCTCGTGAATTATATGATAGAAGAATAGAGGCGAAGAATAAACAAAGACGAAGGAGAACTCACCACGAGTATCACGAAGCTCTGAACGAAGCTGCTCCACTTAAACTCCTAGGCTATGGGCGTGATCTCGCTCAACTTCGTAAGCCATCTTCATAGCCTGTCCGAAGTTCCAATTCTGGGGCAATACAAAGAAATCATCAGAGACAAAATGTCTAATTAGCAAAAGAACACAATGAATACTCTGGGATATACAGTGAGCTGCATCTGTTCAAAGACGCGATCATCGCCTAGACGAACTGTGGCAACAACCTCAACTGCAGGTATCTCCATGAAACTCGGAGACAGGAGGATGCTTCCCAAGGCACCCGAACCAACAATTTCACCACCATGATTACCACCAACATCACTCATAACAACAGAAGATCCAATTCCAACAACACGGGCATCACCCTTAACATGCACAGAAGAAGGACCACTCATATCACCCACAGGGGTGGAAAAAGCAGTCTTATTCGCAGAACCAACATTCTTCTCATCAAGAACTCGATTAACTACAGTAGCAGGAACAGATTGACCAATATTTTCACTAAGAGGTTCAATAACCCGATCCTGTCCTGCACTAGCTTCTTCCTTATCATCATCAGAAATCTCAAAGTTTTTATCGATCCTAGGAGTAGTCACATATAGCACCTTGAAAAAAGCATTCATACCGCCGACATCTGCAACAAAGACATCTCTAGTGGTTGAGCCACTAGGAATCTTTGGTATTCCATGTGATGCATTCTTAGCGCGATCATAGGCAACACCCTTCAATCTTTTACCAGCATCCTGCGCGAAGGAAATACAACTCGATTAGGTAAAAGTCAGGGGTAATTATACATACACGAGTAGGAAAGTATTTTTTTACCTTATCAGTACGAGTTCCCTCGGAGGTCCCACGCTTGCGAATCAAAGGAACATTTTCTTCCCCCTCATTCTCCTCTTCCTTCTCATCTTCCTCCTGCTCGCCTTCATCTTCCTCGTCCGAAAGAACAGAAATAAGTTGTTGATGATTCTCGATCTAAACCAACTCCCAAGCATGATAGGTATAAAGATGATTATGAACAGTAGCAACGCCACGAGCAGAGACATTACTGTTCGGGGAGACCCAACCAAAAATATAAGGACATTTGATAACAATGGGGCATCTGAACCAATTGTTATTATTGTACTTAAGAAGGTTTTTGTTAGAAGTGTTGGTGAGAGGGTCTTCGTCCAGGAGAATAAAGGGACTGGTAAACATGTGTCTCTATTTCGCATAATATTGAGGCCCCAACCGTGAAACTTCTGAGGAGAACGATATTTGCGGAGAAGATGATCAAGAGTATACAGGTGTTGATCCCTATTAGCAACATAAGCGACTGTACGATCAGTTCAAAGAGTACAACGACCTTCTCTCCTGCGAATGGCTTCGCGAAGCAAACGCCACCAATCACCTGAGTATTGGAAGATTACACGTTAAAGACTACTACGAGTGAGAACCTCATACTGGAACGAATTTTTCGAGTCGTACAAAGGAAGTCTCAAACCAGCGTTTAACTGGCCCTCACATACAATAATCCTATTCGGGGAGAAGCTATGCCTAGCAAACTATAAAAACATCAAACCCTTTGAGCCTTTGGGGTCAGCATAGGAAACTTTGAACTTCTGGAGTTGATGAGTTTCAATAATATGCTAAAGATATTGCTGCTCCTGCTCTGCCGATTTACGAGATAATGGTTTTCTGAAGAAAAATACCAGAAAGAAAAACCGAAAACATCAAACATGCAAAAGGAGCAAAAATGAGACATGAAGAAGGATGAAAACCACAAACCTATAGGAAGACGACAAATCCTTTTGCTGGAGATGAGCCATCAAAGAAACAAAGAAAAATACAGAAGATGATCAAAGATGGAAAGTTGAATGTCGCTGCAAAAGACAAAAAAGAAGAAGAGTAGAAGAATAAAAAAGTTATGACTAGAAACCTAAGGAGGATCCCTTATAAAGGAGGCACAAATCCTATGAGAGAATGTTAACCGGATACACCAGGTGAGAAGGTCATAAAAGCACCAAACGTGGGAGAAGTTATTGCGTGACGGTTATCGAAGCAACCCTTTGAGACGTGGCAACAGTAAAAGGTAAAAAAGGCTGAGTTTTCTTCCCATCTTACCTTCTGGGAAGATGAAAAGAAAATGGGAAAATTGTGATAATAAAATATCTGGTTGCCATGTGGAATAATCCTAGGGCATCAATAACACCGAGAAGTACGAAAATGGAGCTGAAAAGTTACCACATGTATTTCGAGAGATCTACCACCAAACGCCAGATGAAGATACATGGAAAACATCTTGATTACATCTACGGTCAAGCTTGAATTAGGGAACAAGAGCATTAAATGCAAAGACATGCGTGCAGAGATGGACTTTGTCAGACTCGGGCAGAGGGAGACGGCAAGAAAGTACAAAGAATTTCAGGAGATATACGAGCAAGAAGACAATGAAGATCGAGAAATACCCGACGATGATTCGTATAAACTACGTAGTCCACAAGCACGAGTCAATACTCATGTGAAGAGATTGTAAAAGATAAAATTTCCACATCAAAAAAGATACATGATGCGCGTCGTTTACACAGCAAATTAATTTACTTCTTTCCACAAAATTAACTGGTAATATAATGGCAAGAAGTTCTTTCCCATGAAGAAAGTGAGTTTCTAGTTGTTATAAAGTAACCAAAATAGGGGGGGTTTAGATTTTGAACGAAAGTGAATAATAAAAAGCGAATAATAAGAATTTAATTCAAACAATAAGTAGAAAGATGACTAAATCTAAACTTAATCATACAGGTTTATTTCTTGTTAAATTTATATTGTTACCAACTGTAGAATAACAATAAGTTTTGCTATCCCAGGAATTTCTTATTTCACTGGATACGGAAGTGCTCGACTACCAGATTTTATCCAACTAACCCACCAAGAATAAGCTATCAAGGTGTAAATTAGTGAACGCTTTACACTTTGTGAATTAGGTTTATCCTAGCATCAGACGCATAAGCTCGGCCCGCTTACTAATGTTATCTCTATACACAATTGCTTAACAGAATCCCTCTGTCAGTTCTTGCGATGTACTACTTTTGTAAAGAGTCGAGTGACAATTACACGTATCACACAAGTCAAAACTAGTAGAAGAAATATTAATAGGTTGATTCAATTGATCGCTTTAAATAACCCATCAATATTCTTAGACGATAAAATAATAGAGATAATCAACAATAAAAATAAAACTGAAAAACTTGATTTATAAAATTAAGATTTAATTATTCTGGATTTTGAAATCATCCTTAATCATATAAGAAATTAGCTACACATAACTAAAAATATTTGGAAAAAATAAATAACGAAGAAAGAATTCAAGTAAAACTAAAAATAAAAGCTCACAAATAAATCCAGAAGAAAAGATCCCCAACTCTGTCTTCTAGCTAGAAAAGGATTGAATAAATAAGAAATGTCTTTTTATGTTCTTTCTCAACATCTATTTATAGGAAAAAACTACCGCGACAATTCCCTTTAATTTCTCCTTCACGTGCATATCCATGCATGAAATTCGTATTTGACAAAGACCAGAAGTCGGTTAACATAGAATTTCTGTTTTAGAAAATAGGTGTTTCTGTTTCGTTGTAGCGGGAAGTGTTTTAGTAGCTTGGACGTTGTTTCTGATTGACTCGAACTTTAATGGAATTCATCTAGACCAATGTGAATTCTTGGGCACTGATTATGCATCCGATTCGATGCTCCAATATATACCAAATCAACATTATTCCGCAACACGTTAAAATTGCCAGCTACTTGTTGACTAACTTTCCCAGGTGGGCTATTCGCTTATCTCGAGCTTGCACCGACTTGGATCACAGAATTTATCTGATAGTTTCAGATAGGGCTGCACAGGAATCGACCGGAACCGAAGGACCGAACCGGAACCGATGGAACCGGACCGGAACTGCACCGAACCGAGAGTATAGGGTACAGGTACAAAAAAAATAACCGAGTACACCCGGGTACCAGGTACATGTTCTACCTAGGAACCGACCTGTACCGGACCGAACGTACCTCCTGTATTGCCGTCTTATTGTCTTCTGAATCAGATTGTCTGTTGCTGTATCAACTGAAGCTGTTGCTTCGTCAAGCACTAGAATTCTCCTCTTCTGTAACAATACTCTAGCGAAGCAAACCAACTGTCTCTGACCTAGGCTCCAATTTTCTCCATCTTCAACAACTGCAAATCCGTTTTTGAAACATATATTCTACTATGTGAAGATACACTGTCTTGTCTTAGTTTTAGTTTTTAGATACATACTAGGTGCATCAAGAAGTCTTTGATCTTGTTTTACTATCCCTTCGAGATGACATTTTCTTATAACCTGAGATAACGACTAGCTTAGGTAAAACTATGAAAATTATAGAGAATTTCTAACAACTGTAGAGATCCTGGATGTTTATAGCTTACCTTCCATAATTTTAAATCAGAATGTTCATTTAGAGGACTTAAATTGGTTCGCACAGTTCCTCGAAACAGTGTTGGGTCTTGTGGTATTATACTCAACCTAGACCTCAGACCATGCAGACCCATGCTACTAATATTTTCACCATCAATTGTTTTCAATTTTAGATTAGAAAAAAAAAAGGTACAAGAGCGGAATCGATCGGAACCGAACCGAGAAAACGGGTACAGATACAAGAACCAAACTGAGAGCATAGGGTACATGGTACAGATACACGGATAAAGAACCGACCATAGGGAGGTATAGGTATACGGTTCTACCAAGAATCGAGCCAAACTGACCTTTATGCACCCCTAGTTTTAGATGTTGTTGCCGGAGAGAATATCCAATCGGTCCTACTTGATTTAAACAAATCAATTGCCTATTTGGTGGCCCAGCTGATGTCACCAATTAACAAATAAAACTTGATTTTGTTTTCAAAATTTACTGACGGGTTCGTTTGAACTTTTCTGCCCAAAGAAATCATGATGGTCGTACACTTGTGATCGGTAAGTAGTAGCCTGACTTAAACAACCATTTAAATTCAACTACTTCTATCTTCAGTGCTAAGTAGCACATGCTTTTGGTTACCCGTTAACATGTTGTGGGATCCGTATAACAGCTTCCTAAGTAAGTCCACTCAATCCAATTTGGTACTGTTTTCAAACTCCATTTCCTGGTTACGTTAAAATGACGCCCACTAGGTTGCCGATAGTACTTGCCCATCAAAATGATAATTTTACTGTTTTTGTATGATTTCTTATCCATTTTGCCCATAACTTCTTCATACGAAATTCGAATGTCTTCGTTCTTTCGCCGTTGGATTTGTCTTTTAGTCCTCTACGGGATGATGATAAGAAATTCTATATTTGAACGAGTTACACTTGGTCTTTGGTTCTTTTTTACTTATACCACTTCTTTTATTGCATAATTAATCATTTCATTTCTTTTTGATGATCCCACCTAATAATAGATAAATAAACAAAACAAGCGTAATATACAATATTTCACAAAAAACCTAGCAAATACTAGCATAAAATTGACACTCTAAATATGTAAAATATACACTTATCAATACACCATGTGATAGTAAATTAAAATATATAAGCACTTATGTTTATATATACTTAGATAGTTGTCGGTAGAAGGTTAAGATTAGGGTTTTTCTTCCAAGGGAGAGTGATACAAAGACTATTATTAATAGTTTAGAACTATAAGCTGTAATCATCATCTTCACCATTAATAAAGATCTTGGGTTTTTACCTAATACTTAGGTAAGGCATCGTATATTACTACGATTCAGTGAATACTATCTCATCTAGAATTATTGTCTAATGTTTAGGTGTAGCTAGAAAAATGACTACTACATATGTCATATACACTATGTCAAGCATAAAGGGTTGTACGGTAAACAATAATTTCTACAAACATCATAATTTTGCAGTAGCATAAAATAGATGGAAAAAAAAAAAATTAATTTCTTTCATATCTTCTTCACTTGTATATCACTTCTTAAACTTATCCACATTTGCAACATGATTAATGATATTTATATTTGCATTTGCATTTGCATTTGCATGATAACCTATCCACATTTGCAACATAATTAATGATATTTATATTTGCATTTGCATGATAACCAGTAACGGGATCATGCCACGTTACCTCCCCACTCTTTATCACTAAAGCTAGGTGAGATAATCATCATCCAAAGTAGGTAATATTCATCATTCTTTTAACTTGAGTTTGACTTATCTCAACCTATTTTGACCGCTCAAATGGTGGACCAACCATACTAAAAAACAACCTTTTTATGGCCGTAATAATTTATTATTAATGTTTTTTAAAAAAATAAAAATATTATTCATCACAAAAGGATGACGAATTACAAGTAAAATTATACAAAAAACAAGTGAAACCAAAAGAAATAAATAAAAAATAAACGCCTAAAACTCAAGTAAACCTTTAATATTCCTGATCGTGACGTCCGATACTGATGCATCGGAAAATCGACTTTGTTTTACCGCAAGCGCACAGTGTCGAAAGATATAGATAAAAGTAAATACGGCGTTCCCACGAGGAGTGTGTATTACTTATACTAATTAATTCAAGTAACTTTCAGATCAAAAGATGTTTTTCCGATTTTTATAAAAATTAAACTAATGAATGAATTAAAACTATTTAATAAAGATTAAAATCAATAATAGAAAAGCGTTAAGGTTTCGGGAATCCGTTGTAGATTAGGGTTTACTTTCGTTCATCACAAAGGGTATCGATTTTACTCAAAATAGCAAATCTAGCTACTAATACATGGAAGATATTTCGTTTAAGAATCGAAAAAAAAAAATTTCAAAAAGAATTGTTTGTTCTCAACCTAAGGTAGAATTTTGAAGTACTAGGTATACATAGCATAAATAGTCAAAGAATATTCATAAAATGATTATCGCGAAAGGGTCAACGAGTTCTTCTACTAATTAAACACTGAACTATACATGACATAGAACATGAAAAATCATCGAGAAAGATAAAACATTGAAAGAGAGATAGAACATTAACATTAAGATTTAATAGTTGAAAACCCTAGTTTTGAAACACAAGAAAATTAATATTACAAGTTCATCCTTTCACCCTAACAAAGATATTTAGCTAGACATGGCTTTCTCAAAAGCCATAAACAAATTAATGATAATACTCAAAACTGTTTTTGAAAACAAAAGCTAAAACCCTAGGTTATCTATTGTTCCTAGGCGTGAAAAGTATGTGAAGTTTTGTAGAAAATTGTATCTAGGATCCCCTTTATATAGGCTTTGGTAACCTCCTCTTGACCCTTATCCAACTAGGAAACCTAATCTCATTAAAAATTTTCACCTCCTTTTGATCCTTATCCAATTAGGAGACTTAACCTCCTCAAAAACCAACAAAACCCCTAATTTTCACGTCAAAGGCGAGCCCAAAACGCTTCCCTTATTTCTCTTCCCGCGCAGGCCCAATAAGGCCCAACAGATACCAAATCCAAGTTGGTTTCACGGTTTTTCTCATAACTTCTTCATACGAACTCGGAATGACCTCATTCTTTTTGTGTTGGCTTCGCCTTCAATTCTATACAAGATGGTGTGAAGAATTCCTGGATTTAAAGGAGTTTCAGTTTTTCTTTAATTTTCTTCACTTGTAGCACTTCACTTCCTTAACACTTTTAAAGTCATTTTCACTTCTTTTGGTTGAATCGTCCTAACATAAGAAACAAAATAGAAAACAAGAGTAATACAATATATAATGAAAGAAATATAACAAAAACAAGTACGGAATTGGCACTAAAACTATATAGATTATGTACTTATCAGATATTACTCATAGACATATTTATATATTCACATCTTTGCCCACTCCGGCTTGATAAATCTAAAACTGGAAATATTTAAGATGATACTTCACTCCTCTCTGAGCATTAGTTAGTAAAGGTTGGATCATATCGACTGGTTGGGAAAGAGCTGGTGCTACTGAATAAAGTCTAGGTCAGACTGGTCTAGTAACTGGGCTTTATCGGCTTGATGAGTCTTCTTGTTCGTCCCTTATTGAGTTAGGAATATGCAAGCTTATCAACTATAAAATTTATTTCTCTGAACCCATGTCTGAACTAAACCGCATTAGCATTTCTGTCGATAACATTCACCTGGATAAGAAGGATGCGATAAATTCCAAAAGCTATTCGAAACAAATATTACACGCCACTTAATACCCCCGAGAAAGCACCCTTAAGACGTTATTAAAGAAGTAGCACGTACCACGTAAACCATCCTAAGTTTTTTCTCTTACAAATCGCTATAAAAATGTTTGCGATAATGGCTCAAATAGGAAGTTCATAATATGGAAAGGAGTAAAAATTACCCCATGCATCCCTTATCATCGAACAACTTTTTTCTTCTCTCCTCAAAAAACTCTTATGAAGAAATTTTTTCATATGAAGAAATTTTCATCACTAAGTAATCTTTAAGACTGATATGGGGGTTGTTGTAGGGATATGAGTAGATCGTAGGGCTGAGAAAACGATCAATTTCTTTGATGTATAATAATTAGTTAGTATCTTATTTTCTTCTTAATAAATCTTCTTTTTTTTATTATTTATTTTCATCTTACGTGTTTTATTTCTTTCTCTTTCGATGTAGGATGGAGAAGGTAGATAATCCTGTATTTAAAACTTTCTACAAGAAAATTTATATTTTTTGTGGAAAAAGTATTGTCGATTAAGAGTTGGTGAGGCATTTGTAACCATAAATAATGGTGTAATTCCCTGATTTAGTGTGGGGTCATACCAATTTTTCTGGTGGTCCATCCTGAGTAGGGCTGCACAACGGGCGGGGGGGTCGGTTTTGGGGTAAAACCAACTACCAACCCGTCTAGAGCGGGTTTTGATATTCAAAACCGTATACCAACCCGTCCACAGGCGGGTCGGGTCGGTTTCAATCCGAGGTGGGTCGGGCGGGTTCGGTTTATTTCGCGGGTTAACCCGTGGCAGATAGAAAAAAACTGGCAGCAAAAAACACTAAAAACAGACACTAAAAACAGGAAAAAAAAAACAGGAAAGAAAAGGCAGATAGAGATTGAGTTGATGAATCACCCATTAAGCCTCCTAAGAAACAGCAAAAAACACCAAACATCGTCAAAATATAATAACAAATACAATTATACAAGGGATATACACTAGCCACAAAAATAAGGATTAATTTATTTTCTTTGCTTTCTTATCATTTGTATGGAGTTGAATCTATATCGTTATCTTAGAAGTTCATGTGGCAATTATAGAACTTGAAATGGTAAGATTTTTAAATGATTTCTGAAATTTTAGTTTGGAATAGTCTGTCTTTGGAAATTTGTGTAGGCTTCGTTACACAATGAAAATGAGTGATTTTTGGCTCATTTGAAACTAGAAAGAATTAGCTAACACAATAAAATTGTAAGAAAATACAGTAAGGTTTATAGCTATGTTAAAAATACTCATCAAAAACAGAACAGGAATCCCGTATTCAGAAAATGCAGTTTCGGCAGTTTGAAATCAAAAATTCGTACAAAAATCATTTCTCAATGGAATTCAGAAATTTTGGTCTTGTTTGAAATCTGGGAGAGTCCTATTTGACATAAAAATAATAGGAAAGGGTATTGAAGTACAGGTCAGTGTGAAAACATCTTGACAAAACAGTACAGCAACACAGGTTCAGAATAAACGGGTTAAACTGGCGGGTTCAGGCGGGTGCTACACTAAACCCGTAAACCGACCCGTGGTGACCGGGTTTTAAATTTTCAAAACCGTATACCAACCCGTAGCGGGTCGGTTCGGTTATAAAACCCGTGGTTTTTTCGGGTTCGGGCGGGTGCGGTTTTTCGGGTCGGTTCCTGTGAGCCCTAATCCTAAAGGAGATATATGTTGATGATTTTGGTTGTTGCCATTAAGGGGTAGCTGGTTTAGATTAGTTTTATTCTATGAATAGTTTAATGAATCAATGAGATCCGCCATTGTCGGAGGATTTGGTACTGGGAACCCAGATTGTCGTAAATAGCATTGAAATGTCGTTCCCAGTGTGGTGTAGTAGCTAGTGTTTGATGGTCGGTATGAGGAAAACTATTTGTTTCCATTGAGGGTTGGTCGAAGCTGGAGGTATAATCTTTCTGCAGAAATGGGTTCCTGTTTGAGAAATTTATCTCTGCTAGGCGTTTCCTAAATAGAACATGCATGGTTGGTTATGGATGTTTCAAGTTCTCTTCATAAGCAAAGCCTTATCTAGGTCAACACTTTTTTTTATTCTTAAACCTCCCTGAGATTTCGATTTGGTAAATTTATCCCATCTCAAATTGCGGAGTTTTTTGACCGAGGGATCGTGTCCTTAAAAGAAACTAATGATCTGGTCAATGTCATTGTGTACATGGTAGGAAGGAGTTTTATTTGCATTAGATGATTAGCGGTACGAGTGAGAGCAAGGTTATGAGCAAGTCTTATGATGAAATAATTTCATCTTCCGAATTCCATGATACCTAAGCACTTGGAATAGATCGTGGAAGTTCAAGCCTAATGGTGTAAGGTAAAATAGATTCCAAAGCGCATTTCTGAAATGAGTTTAACGCAATTCCAATACGTTCAATTTTAGCTCAAAAAATCGACTGTCAGAAAGAAACAATCAGATTTAGAAATAAAACAAACCACAAGATTGAGCGTAACTCGGAATACGCTCAACGCAATTTGGGTTGAAGTTTTAGTTTGAATTCCAGGTTATCTTCCATGAAACTTTACAACATGTCTAAAGTGAGGATGATCCCAACTTGGAGCCATTAGACTCGACATTCACATTCCACACTTTTTTTAAACTTGAAATAGCTTTGATTTTACTATAGGATTTGCTCTAAGGAGGACTAACCTTTCCGCTGAGAAAAGGGATTTTGCTTTCCAGCTTTTAACCTTCCTTGCAAATCTATCTTGAATTGGGATTGTACATATACGCCGAAGATCTACCATTTTTAAAGTGCACTTATTTTATGATAGTGAAGGGATCATGGAACAATTGTTTTGACAAAAGCTTTCAACAAACCTTCTTGTCCATTAGATTAGTCTGTGGTCCCAAATTTATATGATGTGTCATCCATAACTACCAAATTCTGAATATGGCTTGAGCCAAGCCAAGACAAAAGATGATTTTTATTTACACGGGGAAATAAAAATTGACGTAACTGGCCGGGAATATCTGAACACAATCCATTTTAGGATACTATTTCTTCTACTTCTCCATAAGGAAATGTAAAAAACTCTTTGTTTACTTCTTTCTTTCTCTGTATTTGTGTTGTTTTTTGTTTTTTCTTCGTCTCTGAATCTTCATTTACGTCAACTCATACAAAGCAAGTGCAAGTAAATGTAGAAGTAGATCCATCACACTTGGCTGAATTGTCTGTTATACAGTAACTCAATCCCCTTGTATAAAGCAAATATGCGAACTGCTAGGGTAATTGTTTAATAATCCTTTTTGTACTAATGGTTATAGCTTGACTCTGTCGTGCTATCATGTTTGCTTCCACCAATCTCTGTAGCTTATTCTTTCCTAATTCTCAATACAGATCTGCAAAAAGACTACACTTGTTAACATAAACTAAACCTGCCCGCTATCTCAACTTTTGAGACACTTTAAGAAGGCAAAACCATGGCATACGATGTAGCTCTACACTTCCCTTAATTTATATCATTGTGTCCAGTGCTGCATGCATTAGACCCTGTCTTTCCTCCTTTGGGTGGGTCAATTTGTTGAAAGTAGTAAACATTACGAGTCTCACTTTGGAGAGGGTTTCCAGTTCTTCTATCATTCTGCAGTCACTGTTGAGGCAATTGCAGGCCTTCCCTATCGTAGTCCAACTTCAAATGCAACATTATTGGAGATATGCATTTAGCTCTCTAGCCATAGTGGTGGGTGTTTCAATTGCAGGGTTCTTTAATGGCGCTCCTTTATATAGGCTAAGGTTTCCTTGTGGCAGCCCTCTGACAAGGGTTGCTCAAGTTCTGGTAGCCGCCTTTCGGAAACAACTTAAATATTTCTTTGGCTTGTGTGAGGTTCCAGGTAGACACTCGGCTATCAAGGGAATGCAAAGAGAGCTCACAGTCTTGACACTAGGTATGATACGTTGCTTTGGCTGTTATTCTTTTTATGCCTTGTACATATTATCAAATGATGTACCCAGAATAGCTTATGCAACTATACTAAACCAAGATACAGTAGGCTGTGGCAGTTGTAGATATGCTCATTCCTAACTTGTGATTTAGTTTATATCATGTCTGACCATATATGATGTTTTTCTTTTTCAATCGCAGGTGTTTAGACAAGGCCGTCGAACTAAAAGAGGATGGTGCTAAACTAAATCTCTGAAGCCTTTAGACAGTGTGGCATAAGTAAAAGAACTGAAGATACTAGTAAAATTTATTCCGTTTCCAGCCTGTATAATCATGCTCACAATTTATTACTCTTCACCAAGTCCAAGATGTACATCTATTTTGCTAAAACTTGAAATGTTTGAAAGCAGAGTGTACCACTGGTCATTGCAAAATTATACAAGCTAGCATTCATCTGAAAAATTCTTGTAAAGTTATAGTTAGTGTTGTCTCATAGTCTCTAACAAATGTAATTTCAACTAAGAAGCAAGTGAGCAAATGATAATCAAACTGTAATTTGCAAGGAATTATCTATAGTGAATTGAAAAAAATCAAGAAACGCGATTATAGGAGCATATCAAGACTCGCAATGAAGGTACAAGAGAAAGAAAACTTTATTCTTTTGTTAGTTGTCGAACTGGAATTCAGTTTCCACAATTGTTTCTCATAACCGAAAGAAAACTTTATTCATTTCTCAGTGCAAATTTAATACAAATAAATAATTCCACGAATAATTTCATAAACTTGTGTGAATTTGAATTCACACCTTTCAGCTGCAGCATATGCAAAAATTGCAGCTTCTTTATCCACATTGAAGCTCCTCAATATTTTGTGGTATCATGAACAACTAAACCGTATGACATGGAACCTGTCCCATAGAGACTGGCTAGTTCTCCTTGATCATTACCATGTGAGTTGACAAAAAATTGAATAACTCGATCCCTGAATGCTTCTATGCTCTCTTCATTTCCCATTACACTTTCTTCCATGCAAAAAACATAAGCCCTGCAAAGATCATTATCTTCTGCAGTTGTGAAATTCATTTTGCAATCCAAAAATTGAGCAAACACGGTGGCAGAGGAAGATGATTGCGTATAAAACAGATATAAAGAGATAACACTTAGGTTTAATATTAAACCTTTATATGATATATATTGCTACATTGTGCTGGTTTTGGGGATCTAAGAATGCCACAACTATATGCTAGTTTTGGGGGATCTAAGAATGCCAAATTATGCTGGTCTTTGGTTTACCCTTAACTTTACCAATGTACTCACGGATAAACTATAGGAAGTGAAACAAGTCAGAACTAATATTAAGTTCCAATTCAGTTAAAAAGAACTACTTTATGGACAACTCAAAACCATACATAAGAACTTTAACTAAGTTACATTTGCCTTATTATACCTCTTTCAGTAAAACTTCCCATTAATTTTAATCATTTACGAAGGTGAACATACTCCAATAAAAAGAAATTAAAATACTTGTTGGTAGATAATATAGTATCTAACACTAGACAGAAGGAAGAACCTAAGACTAACAAAGTATTAGTATAGGTTTAAAAAAAGAGCAACTCACCTGCAGTAGGTATGTGGATTCGATCATGTTGTTCACCCAGGCAAGCTCAAGCGCAACATCAGGCCGGATTAAATCATAACAAACAAAGAGGCATGATGCAAAGCACTCATTTTTACCCTGAATGGATATCAAATAGAGCATCAGTGTAATGTACTTCATTACAATGTACTAGGTTTCACCCCCACATTTTTTTCTCATTAGGCGATTGTTCAACATCTTCTCAAAATTAAGGTGTATTTAAAGAGAAATGTTATAATCTAACTTTTAGTAAAACCATGTCACAAGACTTCGGTTAAAACATAAACTTTTACAAACCCAGTGGACTTAATAAAAAATGAAACAAATGAAGTTGTTTTGGTTTAACATAATGGTTCAGACACTTGATAAGAAATAAACAATAGGTTGCATATTCCATCATATGCAGATTCAACAAACAAAACTTTAATCCAAAAACCATAGCCAACAACAAGAACAACTTCAAACAAGAATCTGATGACTGAACAATTTCCTCCAGTTTCTTCTCTAGCTAAGAACTTATACCAAGAGTGTAATCTTCAACATTCTGGCATCTACAAAGTGACGTCTGTATCATTACTGACATCTACACATACAAGAAAATTTGTAGTATTAACAGTTATAATAGCTAAGCAATGAGTATCTAAAGAGAGTAATTTTACTTAAATGGTTTGCCAATTTTTAGTTGCTCCGTATCTGCCTTTTTGGGGCATTTTGTCACTACATAAAGAACACTTTCTGTTTTTGTTGCCGGAAGACAATTCAATTGAGCTCTTTATCCTATCATTGGTGCTAGCTTTTCCTTTCCGTTTGTCCTCCTTAGGTATTTCCTTAGTTTGAGATACATTAGAATTTTCAATAAATGGTCGTAAGTTTGGAACTCCTACAATATCTTCTCGAGGTTTTGAACTCAGACTTAAAGAAGATTCATTATCAACAGCCAAAAATATTATGTTCATCCATGATTCGATCAAAAAGCCCTTTAATACCTTCAACCGCCATTTGGTAAAGTTTATCTGATTTTGATGCAATACAAGAAAGCTGTGTAGTTTTTCGACATAAATGACTCAACCTAAAAGCTTCAGATGACTCGTAGTTGTCAAAACTTGTTGTTTCATCCATTAATCTAAGTAAGTTTGCACCTTTCGTCCATCTTTCCAAAACAAAATACGGTGGAATTTCATCTACCTCTAGCTTGACAAGAAGTTTAAGTGCATGCTTGCAAGGTATACCTTCAAACTCAAAATACTGGCATTCACAATATCCTTCATAAGTACTTGGTTTCACTTTCACAATGTATTTTTGGAATCCTCCAACCTTATACAAATAACTATTGAATTCATCAACCTTTTCTATTTCCTCTGATTTAAAACGTATTGATGCTACTAATTGCTCGCGACACTTATTAAAGATATTTCTAGTGTATATTTTGGCCCCATGCTTTAATAGCAAATTACCTTCATCAACAAGTCGATCTGTATGCTCGAATATATAATTTTCTTCAATTTTCCTTTCCAACAATCTTTTTAATGCTTGTTCATACCTAATTGCAAATTCTTGAAGGTTGGTCTTTGACGAGACAAAATCATTAAAAAATACATTGACTCCTTCATTACGGCCAGTTGTGTTCATCCCTGCGTAAAAAGTGCCACGATGATACACAGGTTACAGGTACCCAAGACCCACGAATCTCGTATAACTGAGTCAGCCAATTATTATTAGTTAAGCCAAATTCTACAATCATGGTGTTCCACTTTTCATTAAAATCATGGAACACTCATTATTGAGCATCACACTAGAACACTCATTATAGAGATGATGTCCGATCATGACGAGCAACACCTTGTGTATTTCCCTATAACCCTATAGGTGTGCTCACATGTACCACACAATCATTGTAAGAAGGCACCAACGCGTGCATACACATGAAATGTTAATGATGGTACAAAGATGAACCAACAGAAGATATTCAGGGCTCAAGACAATCAAGCCTAACGCCTTTCGTGCAGGAGATTTGGTCATGAAAGCAGCAAAGCGCAACCGCCACTCTGTGACAAGCTCTGATTGGGAAAAACCATTTATGATCAAATGTCGCTTCATCAGTACCAACACCGTTGTTCTGGAGAGATGAAGAATATTATGACGACTACATACACCTATTCAGGACTTAGTCGATCAGAATGTAACTAAACTACAATCAGTATATTTTCACTATGCTTATGATAAGACTCTTGCAAATGCGACATCATTCATCCATGGATGTCATGGAGACTTTTAACATATATCTTCTTGTCAAATGAATGAACACCTCTGGGCTGCCCTTGGGGACTTGATCTTGTTGGAAAGATCAATTCAAATCTATTTCAATCAATGTGACCCACATATCAAGTCATTGAAACCTGATGTGACATCATCAATGGAACCTCTCTACATCACAACATTCGCACGACTGAGAAACTTCCTCTCCTCACCGACACATCCAGGGTGGAGACTGTATCGTTGCTACTACTATCTGCCGCAACAACATTCATTCCCTGACGAAGCTATTTCACATAAAAATCATAGCATGCAACGAGTCCAGGGGATCACTGAATGAGCATCATAGGTAAGACTGTCACCATGTATCAACAATGGTCTCTGGAGTAACACCAGCTATGGTCTTAGCATCAATAATGATCTTTGGAGCAACACCAGCCGTGGTCTCAGTATCAACAATATTCTCAGAAGCAACGTCCTCATGACCAGCTTCATCAATCATTCGTTCTTTATCACCTCAACTTGGGAAATGTTACTCGATAGATCTTCTCTAAGCGCAAAGGATTCGTATCAAGACGAGTAGACGTGAAAATATATTAATATAAACTTTTCTCAAAGCTTCAACAACGGACGAGCACAAGTCAAAATCTTCTACAAGATGTTCTCATGACCTCTACAGATGAGATAAAACACACTTCAGGTCATTGATTCAGAAAAACGTGTCAATGGGTGAAGAATTGGACAATGCTTCCTTAACGAAAGATATTCGTCTATGTCTTAGCTACAACATGCCAAAAGGGCGTATCAGTCGGACATACGAGCAGAGAGATATTGCTTCTACACTCAAGTCCATGGAAGCTGAAAATATGCACGGGATTACAAGTTGTAAATGTGCATGCATGGTTGAATGACCTAGACAACTCCAAATCAAGCGATTCTTTTTACATATGGTAGCTTAGTATCTTAGCTTCAAAAGTTGGGGTCAAGCACCGAATTTCCAGCATCATATGAAGTTTTTATATCTTCCAGAGTGAAAGACATGCAAGCAGAAATTTCTAGACGGGATTCATAAACTTCACAGTCGATTAATGTCCTCTTAGGTCTTTCCACCAAGTCCTTCGCCTAGGAATTTCTACATATGCCCATCTAGGTCTTTCTACCAAGTCATTTACCTTGATTGACAGAGATAGGAAAGGAGAATGAGAAAGAACGAAAAATGAGTTGATAATATTGGGGACTGACGGTCCACCGAGCATGACAATCTGCTTCACAGTCCAAGAGCATGTGACCGCACTGGGATCGTCTATGGTAACCATCCATCATGAATGACATGATACAACTAAGATTCACCAACATGGTCTTTGCATCATTCACTCTTGAGAGCAACCTCAATCATGGTCCCATGACCAATAAAGTTCCAGAAGTGATGTTTCTACAACTCACAGAAACAAGGTTGGTACTGCAAGCACCATATTCATACGTCAAACAAGAGGTTCAGAGCATAAGTAAACCTATAACATCAAAGTTCTTCATCAATCATTCAAGATACAAGTAGATGGTCCAGAGACCTAAATAGACGTTTTTACATTAAGCTCGTCGGACACAATTCTGCACTGTCCAAAGTCATAATATGGGAACAATTGATAATGAATCTAGGGATGAGTTATTTACCAAAATCTTTGTATGGATTTCCTCTACAACATATCAAAATTTCACATCAATCGGATGAACGAGCTAAGAGATATGATCGAAACAGTAAACTATCTAATAGCTGAAAAGTTCCTGAATTCTTTCTGACTTTTACTGTTTCGTCTTTTTGAGGCTCTGGATGAATTCAAAACTCAAATCCCTCCGCGTAAGAAAGTTGGGGTAGATCATTGAAAACAGACTCTGTATGAAGATTTACAGCATTTTTAACACATACCTAATCTCTAAATTTTCTGACGACGAATTTTGACGAAATTCCTCATTCATCCACATGGATTCTCGTTCATTCAACCATCAATTGACAAATTCATACTACTATGAAGATGATATAAGATGAAGGTTTACTTGGATCATTATCCAAATCATTTGTAGGATTAGAATCGTCATCATTATCATCGAATTCATCATTCCCTTCTTTCACTTCGGGATCATATCGACTTCCTCTTTCGTCCTCCGAGGATGATTGCTGACAACATTTCTTTGCTTCTCAAGTGAAGTATCCTCCTAGAAGCAGCAACAACAACTAACCAATAGAAATTGGTTGCCCAGTTGTGGTGAATCAAAGATCCTTAATGTTTGACGGAGCAAAACCCCGGAGTTAAGGATTTCCTCTTTGGAATAACATACCGTGTTGTATACGGCTATATTTTGGTCCCCCCATCATGCAAATCAGCCATGCTTCACCAAGATATGCTCTCCAGAGGATACTCTATCATCTTACAAGCATTACTACACCAACTATTGCTCCTTCAACGGTTGTTCGACGTCATTGGAGCGTTATCAAATCAGAATCTCTGGTAAAAATATAACGATTAAGCTCATTTATTTTATTTCGCTTATGTTAGTAAAAATCACCATTCAATACTTACTATGGAACATTACTGTACCTCACTAAGCAGGGGACTTAATGTAGATGGTGGACTTTTAACAAAGGATAAAATAGTAAAATTGTCTCTACTTGGCAGTAGAATCAAAGAAATAATATAATTTTATCTATGCTATTGACCCGGCATCAAAAGCATAAGATTCATACTTCATATTCCGCAATAGAATTAAAATATCGAACATTCACTAAAGGAATCTCACACTGATCATGTACTCTCTCTAAAAATATACATATGATATTAGAGCCTCACTCGGCTGATCTCTCAATATTCTACATACAACACTAGTATTGTGCAACTCAGTGCTTACTCCTCTACAATGATAGGGCAACTCCTAGATGAATTAATCACTAGTATAGAGCATAATTGTCCTCAAAGTACCACTGATGTTGATTGCAAT
Source organism: Papaver californicum (assembly GCA_023531435.1). Taxonomy (NCBI): domain Eukaryota; kingdom Viridiplantae; phylum Streptophyta; class Magnoliopsida; order Ranunculales; family Papaveraceae; genus Papaver; species Papaver californicum. The sequence continues at coordinate 11,984,705 of JAJJMC010020972.1, read as the reverse complement.
TATTTCCCAGATGATCTCTAACTATACATAATAAGCATCCAGAACACCTCTTTGTTCCTGAGTGGATGTTAATGCTCCTAGATAGATTGTCTTCTAGTATAGAGCAACTTAACTCTTCTTTATATTCCCTGGTTGAATATTTAGAGTGAATTTACATTAATATTCATACTTTAATTGAATAACATTGGTTGATCATAACGTATAACAAGCTGCGCACGGATGCGCTAAGTCGAAACATCACATCTTTGTGAATGCACTAAGTCGTCATCGCGCCAAATGCAAAGCTAAAGCTCCAATAATGATTGGCCGAGCTTAAACAATACACAATTTCAATAGTGGTCGCATTAAAATCCCAATATTGGTTGAAATACAACGAAACCCTAATATTGGTTTCTGACACATTGTCATATCACCTTGCAGAAACGTGGCAATGTCTAACACATTGTCATATCACCTTGCAGAAACGTGACAATGGGTGTGGAATGGGGAAAAATATTCTAAACAACATATGTTCCCCTATTCGTCTTCTAGAACATACTAAAAGGGTATCTTGTTTCAAGTAACGGTCTCAGAGATACAGTCTAAAACCTAGATAAACTACAAGCTGAAAACTGTTAGGATTTCATCTGGAGGTTTACTGTTTGCTCCGTTTTTGCGGCTGAACAAGATCAAAACCTGAACAATTGCACGTGGGGATGTAGCCAGAAATTTTTTGATTCCGAATTGGGGCTGATCATCGAAAACGGACATCGTATGAAGAATCTACAACGTTTTTACTAAAGGATGTCATGTCTGAAATTTTTATAAAAAGCTAACACTCATGGGTGTAAATAACAATAATCCTCTTCCAAGCATAGCTTCGAAGAGCATAGATTTAAAAAGCAAATAAGAGAAAGAAATAAAATAATAAGAACAATAGGGAGATTTTGGGACCGACGCTAACCTGTCGGCCGGCCGGTCTCCCTTGGCCGGTCCCTACTCCTATATTTTCTCCAAAACTTTATTATTCTATTTTATTTTAGGGTTTCCTCTTTCCATTGAAACTCTTATGCTCTTTTTACCAAAGCCTGAACTCTTTTGCTTCAAAGACCGTAGCTCTGCAGAGCTATGTAGAGACGACATGGTACGCGAAGCATAGTCCTATTGACTACCAAATTTGTGCTTAATCCATAATTGGATCTACCTTTGACCGGTCCCACCACCTTGGCCGGTCCTCTTTCTCTGGGATTCTCCATCTTCTCTAGTTGGTCTCTCCACTAGTCACTCATCTACCATTGGTCTGTCTGCCATTGCTTCATCTGACATGATTCATCTGTCATATTAAGGTTTAATTTAATTGGTTTCACTATCAATATTTAAAATAACCTCAATTTTGTCTTACTCTGATGAAACTAAATATTTTATAATTGTTAGCACTCACTCGACTTGGTGCTCGTACGATTTAGCGCTCGTGCGACTTAAGGATCGAACGACAATCATCATTCGAGTATCATTGCTCCTCACCTATCATGATGATACGACACAATTACCAATGTAACATCAATTAGGCTCTTTACGTCTATGATCCATCAAGCATCACTGCTTGTTTTAACATACAACTTATGCTTCATCTATCAATGAATCAACATGCTAGACTCATCAATATGCTAAAACTAGCAGTCTAGCTAGGTCAACGACTAACTGATTAATACATGTCTGTAAGTAGACTCAACCATGCTCGAGACATCAATTATGTCACATGGGGGGATATTCACTAGGATTTTGGTGTGACGGCCTACAGTACGTGCGATGTAAAAATACACCAACAATGAGAAAGTATAAAAGTCGTGTTGACAATTGAAGAAGTGAAGGGAATTGTGGTTGCACAACTGCCGAGTCCCACTCACACGACGAAGTTCGTTTTCACCATGATTTCCACTTCTCTACAACTGTCACCACTTACGAGATCAATGTGTTAACTTCTTTTGCTATAAATAGGTTCTTCAACCTATCGACAAAGAACAAGAGTTTCATCTCATAAGAACTCAAATGATCACAGAGTTATCATTCGTCTATACAGCAGTTCAAACACATACCATCATTGACATTCAACCTCATTGATCTCAATACCTTATTTTCTTCCCTTCATGCAGATCAACGTTCTCCTTCCTTTGTAACTGAAACGAAATTGGAATGGTCATTTCTTGATTTAGGCTGGTTACGTACAGATTGATCTTTTGAATCTTAAAAGTACTTATACGGTACAAATATTTGATGTCTAAGTGATTTGGTGTTTAATCGATTTGCTATTCAAGTGATGTGATCCGACTGGCATAGCTTGATCCCCCATTGCTCCGACTAGCATTACCCCTTCTTCATCATTTCCATTTTTACCCTCAGATGGTTTATACCTACAAACAAAAGGGTAATCATCTTACTTCACTGTAGATTAAACCAGATAAGAATGTACCTCGTTTCTTCTTTGTAATTAACAGATCATGTGAAAGAGAGAATGGAAAAAACTTATTGGCAGAGAAAGAAAGAAGTAAACAAAATTTCTAATGGAGAAGACCAACAAACAGTATCCTAAACAAGATCGTGTTTAGATATTTTTCTGTCAGTTACGTATATCTTTATTTCCCCGTATAAATAAAAATGATATCTTGGCTTGGCTCGAGCCGTATTCAGTTTTTGTCGAAACAATTGTTCCATGATCCCTTCCCTTCTTTTTAGGATAACATCGTTAATATGTGTAGATTTTGAAGTTTTTTTCCTTCTAATATAGCCCAAAAAAGAAAAACAAAACTTACCTACGGGTAAACGGGTAAATGGGCTCAAAGCCCCCAAACTATTATCCATCGGGTTGATTCCTTTGTTCCACTTCCTTCCTCCTCTTCTTCCATTTTTTTGGGGTTTCTCAGTAGGAAGATCTGTTGATTAGGGTTAGGGTTTTGGTTTTGTAGGGCATCAATAACAACAAGATGACAATATCAGAAGATGAAGAAGATGCAAACTTGGCTCAGTTTCTCGAATCAGAGGTACTGTCTATATCTGATGAGAATGAGGTTCATCACTTATCATCATCGTCACCTTTCAACAACAACGTACAGGTGTTTCATCTTATTACAATCATCATCAAGATTTCACATTTTAATATTTTAATAGGATTAATATTGTTTATTAGATATCTCTTAGGTTTCTAATTCAATTCAATTAATTATCTATCAGGATGACGAGGATGGGACAGAAGAAGAAGGAGAAAAAACTTGTCTTCCCCTTTTATCTTCAAATAATAATAGCAGTGTTGGTGGTTCTGTTACTCGTCAAGGAGGAGGAGAAGGAGGAGCAGAGAAGAAGAAGAGACATAAGGAACCTTTTACTACTGGTAGTACCAGTAATACGACACATGATGATGATGATCAAACTCAAAATGCTAGAAGATTTCCAAGCAGGCAGATTTTGATGCTGAAATGTAGCACGTCAGGGTCAAATTTCAGCATGATTCCTTCTGAGTTGTTTCATAACATTCTCAAATTCCTTTCTTCTGAGGCTAGTACTACTTTCTTTACCCCTTACCTTTCTTTGCTTTCTTAAATTGCATTTTTTTTGGTGTGGTCGGTAATTTCAAGGGGATATCTGGTTGGTGTGCAGGATCTTATTGCCTGCTCCTGTGTCTGTAAATATTTAAACTTTGCTGCATCTGATGAGTCCCTATGGCGCCGACTGTGAGTTATATTTCTTTTTATATCTATATTTGGTTATATTATCACATTCCATTCAAATTTGGTAGGACTTAAGATACACCTACTCACTTGCTCGCAATCATCAATTCATGTTTGTGACTTATGATCTCACACACATGAATTTAATCATTTATATTAGCATTTGCCTGGGATATACAAAAGTATCTCAGAACCAAAGTTTAATCGAAAAAAAAGAGCGTATGATTTTAAGGTGGGTGAGAAAGTAAGAAGGCCGTTGAACCATTTGATGGGTGTGGTTTAATTTGTGTCATTTGGGCAACACTTCTTCCATTTTCTTCTATTATCTTCCAGATATTTGATAGTTTAGCTTCAGTTTAAGCATATTTTATATTCAGTTTCGTTCTAACTTTTGCCTAGGCTGTTGCGAAGTTCAATATCCGTCTCATAATTTTAATTACAATCTTTATAATTTTCAGTTAATTGTTATTAGTGAATCCTTTAAGCATCGATAATTTGTTCCTTAGAGCAACTCCAATGGGATGGATGTTAAATCATCCACAGCTCAAGGAGAATCCCTATAATTAGGGATGGTCAGAACTTTATAGTGATTTATTCCACTATGGGGAGTTGTAGATATACATCCATAAATTAGGCCCACATATATCTTTTCTTCTTTTTACTATTTTTAAAAAATAAAAAAAATTGCCATCCAGTCACTCAGTGACCGAATGAGGAGAAAAAACAAAAACAAAATATATACATCCGGTGAGAAAAAAACTAAAACTAAAAAAAATCATCTGATCATTGGATGACCTTTTGTCCTATCCGGTCATCCAATGATCTTATGGATCATCCACAAAGATCTCTTCAAATTTGAGGGGTAGGATCTGGATTTCATAAAGATGTGGATGATGAACTCACCCATAGTGGCACTTTTTAGTCTATAAGAAATGGATTATCACAAAGATATGGATGATTTTTTCTTCCATAGGAGTTGCCCTTATAACAGCTTAGACTCACACCTCCCTGTGGATTAGACTCTGACTTGCCATACTACTAATTTATATTATTGTATAGAGCTAGGAACTTATTCTTGATAGGTTGACAACCTCATCATTACGTGAGCAGATACTTTAGTTTTGAGTTATCTGCATTGACATGATTGCACTTTGCACCATGCTTTTAGTCTCTGTAACAAGGATACAGGTGTGAGTGTCGGTGTTGGGTATGAATACGGATACTCTGACACGGTGTCCTAAAAAAAGTAGGAAACGGGGACACAGAGGTTAGGGTCAAGTTTAAGTTACATAATCTTCTTAATAAAATAAAATGCTGCAGTCATATATATACTGAAGTATAAGGACCCATTTTTCTTCTTCTTCTCTTTCATTTCTTGTTTCGTCTATTTTCTTAAGCTTTATCAGACTAAGTTGCCATAATACTTAAGTTTAAATGCTAATAGAGTTGTTGCAGTGTCCGTCTGCATCTGGTACGAGCACCAACGTCAAGATGGGTCCATACTGGTAAATTTTGAAAGATGGAGTATTGTGTCGTAATTACGTACTTACTAAAACCTTAATCCCAAGTAACGGGCTATACAAAATAAGTAATTGTAGCAAAACCAGTACAATATTGTTGACCTTCTCATGCTAGTGCGTCCATGCATACTGATACACATGTCCGCATATCGGCATATATGGATTTTCTGTTCTCGCAACATAGTATATATCCACTTATAAAATTCTGCAGGTATTGTATGAGGTGGGGTCTGTTATCTCCTACCAACAAGTTACGTGAATGCGCTTGGAAAAAGCTTTACATCCAGGTTATTATTTTTTATAGATCCTATAATCCATTCATGATAATCTGCACCCCATTTTCTATCTTAATCCAACCCCATCACAGTCAGCAATTCTGAAGGGGATAATTCACAACATTATTTGGGCAACCACACTAAAGCCTGAACCTTAGTTTTCTTCAATGAATGAGAGTTGAATCAAGAAAAAGCGATTAGGACTCCTTCCTAAGGCTAAAGTATGTCGCCCTGAACTTTACTTCTTTTTGCAGCGTGATGAAGAGGATATGGCTGAATTTGTTAGGAACACTCCTTCTGAGTTCAAAGAGTATTATATCCAAATGCAGGCGGCCAAGAGAAGCCAAACACCTCTTCCTTCACAGGTAAGAAAGAATCTAGATATGATGAGCAAATGTGTAACTACTATTTAGTTGCTTCTGCTGAAAAGAAGTACTATGTCACTTTTTTTGGATTGCTTAAATCTAGTCTTTTGACCTGATATTAACCTAGTAATCGGTTGCTATATATATAATGATACTTGACAGATTCCAAATGGATCTTTGAGGAATCATAGCATGGAGTTTTATTGGTACTTTGGTTAATATTATGGCAGTAACCTTGATAGGATCCATTATTTGAATGATGGGTCTAGGCCCCAAATGGCATACCTGTTAGAGGCATTTGAGATACTTAGTTTTTTCCTTCTGTCTAATCTATCTTTATGTACCAAGCTTATGATGTTAAGAGGCCATCCTTATATTTGTGGTTTTACTTGCAAAGGTGAACGATGACCACATAATTCTCGACAAAACAGTTGCTGATCAAGTGTCTATATGGAGAACCAGCAGAGGCTTGCCTGATGAGGTTGTTGCTGGCCATGCTTGTTCTGGGGACACATGCTCCTACTATCAAATTGGGGAACTTTTTCTCTGCGAGAAGACTGGGCGCGTTCACGGTAAGGAAGCACTGAATTACGGATCCCCCTACATAGATATCTATAAATTATAAATTAATACTGGAATCTTAAGCCGTCACCATGTGTATATTGATGTCTATACAATAATATGAGCTACACCTTTGTACGAAACATTCCTTATGGACCTTGCACTGCTCTCAAGATCTATATGTTCTAATTTCTAAAACTTCTAATCTGTCAACTGCTGAGTTGAAGTTAACCTCTAATAGTAGTAGATGAAAGTTACATACTTAAACATTTTACTGTTGTTTTGGAGAGAGGTACTTTAGTTATTAGAACTGTACATAATCAGAACCTTCATTCTGCACCTTTGTTGTTTCATCAACATTTTCTGAAAATAGAATGCTGACTTATCTTTATTTCTAACATAAGTTATGTCACTTTCGCAAAAAAATTGTCATAGTATATTGCTCGGAAATTGGATACTACTAAGTATGGTTTCTTTTATACTGTATAGGTTTGGCAGGTGATTACTTAGACTACATGTGGCTTATGAGTTATGTTGTTGTTTATTCTCTGTTTCCTTTGCAGTATGCGATGATACTTGCAGGGAAGTTGTATTGGATGCTTCTAGTGGCACTTTGGTTTGTACAATTTCTGGGCACTGCTTCGATAGATTGCTCTCACCTTCAGAAGTTGAGCCAGATGCTGTGAGTCAAAGGCTCTTCTTCTTGGTTTTTGTTTATTACCACTATAAGTCCTCATGGTAGTTTCCTTTTTTTTTTTTTTTTTTTTTGGCCCTATTGGATGCCTATGAACCCTAACGTTCAATTTGGCTACTTGCCTTACAATTTTGTCTTACGAGGCTTCGTATTATTTTGATTGATAAGTTCAGGATTCAATCTCTCCCGTACATACATTATTTTCTTAGGAGGAACTTTACTAGAGCAGAAGGCATTATTAGTGATCCATGCACCACTTTCTTTACCGGCTCTGAAGCAAGGAAAGACTGATTGGTAGCTTTCGAGCATGAGTTGTGATGGTTGGTGCATTTAGCCTAACTAACCCCTTTTCTACTAATACAAAATTCAGGAACAACAAGGTGGCGGAACAGATGAAGCGGAGCCATTCATGGGATCTGGCCGATTTGGTGTGTGAGAATTCTTCAAGTTGCATGTGTGTTATACTAAAATAAATAGGAATCATGACTACTGTTATTACTAGCACTAACTTTGCTGTGGTTATGGACAGCTCGGGCGTATCTGCTGGGATACAACTGTGCTGATGAAAAGGAGCTGGAGGCAGTATCGAGGTTTTGCTGATCATGTAGTTGTACTTGTACGTGCGGAAGAGATATGTGTTCGTCGATAAATCTTGTATATAGGTGTTTAAAATGCATGTCTTATGAAACCATTCAGCTTCGTTGCTGAACTTGTTCTTGTTGTAAAATATTTTTGGTTAGACTTTCAAACGAGGAGACAGGCATGTGGTAAGTTTTCCATTTTCTAGAATGGAGTTAGAGTCGATCAATACTGATTATCTATTTGGAAATCCATGCATGTTGTTGATTATCTATTTGGAAATCCATGCATGTTGTTCTGCAAGAGTCGTCCTCCATATACCTAGGTTTTTCGGAATTGTGTTAGGTTAAGACTTTTAAAATCTTCACTTGGGATTTACAAAGCCCGGTCAGACTATCATTTACTTGATAGATCTTTATGTTCTGAAATCTTATCTTGATCATTGTAGTTTTTATCTATCGTAATCTCTCTCTTTTGTTATCCAGGCATTCAAGAACTATTCACTATCTCTCTCTTTTGTTATACAGGCATTCTAGAACTATTCACTATGAGTATTGTTAATAGGAGGAAAATAATGGATTTGAGGAGGGATTAGGAACTAGCAAGGAGAGATTGACCCTTTAAAGTTTATAAGAAATGTTTAAAGTATCCCTTTTAAATCAACCTGAAACCTTTGTTCACGATTGTAATCTCGTAGAAAGACAAAGCTCTGCACGAAGCGCAAACCAACATTATAAATTCAGAAAACTTGAAATTGCTTTTGTCAGAATCGTAGATCATGGTACATTACAGTTTGTGATTTAAGTTTTATTTTAAAGTATAATACTTTGATTCAATTTTTCATAATTTTTCCTCTAAAAATTATGAAATCATGCCATTTACTTTTGCTTGAACAAAGTCTAAAATTCTCCATTAATGTAGTTTTTCATGGCTTAATCTGGTTGGGTCTGTCCAAGGAACATGGTCATTCTTCGCATCAATTAACCAAGATTAAAAATCTATCATGCCTGAATCCAACCAATATATACAAACTATCTTTATATATATATATATATACTAGTAGGAAAACATGTACATAACATATGTTTGTATCAACTCCTTTAACAATATAAAATTTAAAAATAATAAATATTTTTGTTTAAAGTTAAAAATTTAATATTCTTATTTGTACTTATTGCGTAGATAATTCGAAGAGTTTTATAAATATATAAATTTTACAAAAATTTAATTTGTATTTTAAAAGATATAATAATTTGAAGTTTTTTAATTTGTTTTTAAAATAATAGTATTTTTGTAAATATGTAAAGATATGTTTAATATACAAATTTACCCTATGAATATATGTATATAGTGGTTTTATTATTGTTGGAGGTTATTTTTATAATATTCAGGGTTAGACCAACTAAAAATAAATATTTTCTTTATATTAGTAAAATTAATGGAGAAATTCGGAATTGTTTTCACACTATTTTTTTGAGATTTGATTACTGATTTACTGATTTATATGTGATTATTGATAATGATCAAAGTTAAATAGGTGTTAAAGCCAAAAATAATTTCAAATATAGCAATCGAGTCTTTAAGAAATGTTCAAAGTTCAGTTTAGTCTTCATAATCATATATAATCACCTGGTTTTGTGCTTCGTGGATATCGAATGATGAGTTCTATTACCAATTTTAGAAGAAGAAAATAGATGGATTAGGTTTGTGGTTAACGGGTAACATTGGCATTTAAAGGAAATTTAGGTGTTTAGTATTGTTTGACTTTGATCTTCGATTAGTTTAAGATTTATTAAAATATTTTCCTCATCAAATCCATTATTTCCCTCCTAATAACAATACTCAATACAAATTGAGGATTAAGATTTATAGAAACTATAAGGAATTTTTCTTTTCAGACCTTGTCAGTTCCACAAGATTACGATCTAAGCTCGACTTAAATAAATCTTGTGAGGTAGGATCAACTAGGTATCTCTATAAGTCTTGAAGAGATTAAACCCTAATTGTTGAGGTTTGCTTTGATATATTTTTTACTTGCAGATCCCTCAAAGCAAATAGATTTCCATTACCTTGATTATCATATCTGAAGGAAATCAAATAGGTGTTTTGTTAGAGGCAAGATAAAATTAGTCTTCATGCAGGACTACATAGCAAATCCTAGGCATGTAACGGACGGTAACTAGGAGAATCAAGTGTGTAAGGTCTCACAAAATCCAAGAGACGTAGCGGCACAACTGTTGTTGAATAGTTTGGAGGGTATATTCGGTTTCAACTACATTCCAGTCTGAAGTCTGATAATAGGACAATGTTTATAGTGGATAAATACAGAGTGTGTTCAAAACTGGACGAGATCCCGATGTTTTTTTGCTACTCTGCAGCTTTTCTCGTCAACAAAATTTATGGTGTCTTGTTTTATATTCTTTCCGCATTATATTGTTTATATTTGTAATTGAAGTAGTATTTTAAGCAACCAAGATAGTTTTTCTCGTCTGTAAAGATCTAACAAGAATTGTTCTTGTTGAATTTGGATCTTGGAATATATATCATACAAGACTTTGTCTTGATTGAATTCAGATCTTGAAGTTTCGAGATCATACTAGGTTGACCTTGTATTTATAATCTTGAATATGGATCTTGTAAAGACTAGTTCTTAAGGTATTAAGATATGAACATATTGATTGTACAAGGTTTGTCCATACAGGTTCACGAACGAATAATTTGGTGGCCTACTAGGTGTTATTTCCTTTTCATATTTACTCTGCTTGAATGGTTTTTTAGGTATCCTTAATCATGCAAATTTTTTGGGGGAATGTCTAACGGGTTGGCTTGAAAATAAATTTGTTTGATGCGCTTCGTGTATTCTCCTTATCTTTTGAATTTATTTCATCTCTTGTATGTCATATTTATTTCTCTTTCGGTATAGGATGGTGAAGGGAAGATAGTGCCCATTAGGGGTTGGTGACAGGAAGGAGGTGTTGGTTTGGGTATTGGGTAAGGCATTTGTAACCATAAATAATGGTGTAATTCCCTGATTTTGTGTGGGGCCATACCAATTTTTCTGGTGGTCCATCTGGAGGAAGATGTATGTTGATGATTTTGGTTGTTTTCATTGGGGGATAGCTGGTTTAGATTGGTTTGAATCTACGAATGGTTCAGTAGAACTAAGAGATTCGCCACTTTTGGAGAATGTTGGCCTTGGGTTGAGTCTAGACACGGGTAACGGGGAATCCATTTTGGCGCTAAAGTGATGTTCCCAATGCGGTGTAGTAGTTGGTGTTTGGTGGTAGGTACGAGAAAAACTAATTGTTTACATTAAAGGCTGGTCAGAAGTATGATATCTATTGCAAAAATGGGTTCTTGTCTCTTCACAAATGGTTTCCCAATTAGAGCATGGTTGTTTATGGATGTTTGAGGCTCTCTTAATAGGCAAAGCCTTATTTTGGTCACTGTTCTTTTTTATTCCTAACCTTCGCTAAGATTTCAGTTTGGTTAATTTATCACATCTCAAAGTACATAGTTTTCTGACCGAAGAATCGTCTTCCTAAAAGAGCCTAATGATGCGGTCAATATTATTGTGTACATGGTATGAATGAGTTTTTTTTTTCATTAGATGATTAGCATTACAAAAGAAAGCAAGGTTAACGAGGGATAACATTTTCCGTCGGGAAGAGGCATTCTACTTTCTATCCTATAGCCTTCGTTGTGAGTCTATCTTAAAGCAGGATTATATATATGCATGGAAGATCTACCATGTTTGAAGTGTACGTATTTTAGGATAATATCGCGTGTTTTTTTAATTATCATTACCTAAAATTTATTGAAAAATTCAGGAGTTGACATTGTTTTGGTCTTTGGCTAGTAAGTCACAGACATAAGCAGGGAAATCATTGTTACTCTCAAAACTACACTCATCGACTCTACTGACTTTGAGATTGCGTCTGCAACCTGATTGTCATCGATACTAACAAAAGACAAAAAATAAAACTCAAAATATAAAGCTAAATGTTTTATTTCCTTGATGATGTTCATATAGTCTCGGGGAATGATAAGGACTCAATCAACGATTGATTGAATTACTACTTTAGCATCAACCTCTATGTGGATTATACTTGGCCCAGTTTAAAGCCTCTCGTACTGCCTTACACTATGCTTTCTCCGGACTGCCGATTTTTACTTCAAAGTACTCCTGAAGCCTCGCATTGACCTGTATCACATTGTAATAAGACCGTTTCCCATATTATTAGTATCATATCCAAAAGATGCGTCAACATAGTTTTTGCAATTCCCACAATCAGGTGGTTTCCGGTCGGACCTAGTATACTGGGCAATGTAATAAGGTTTGCATGGTGTTCAGTAGTATGCAAACATTGTGACAGAAGGAAATTAATTATGTGGACAGAATTAAAGAGTTGAGAATTTTTCGTCAGATAATCCATGCATCAATCATGAATTAACTTGGCCAAGCTCTCATCAACCCCAGGAGAGTCCATCCTTAATTAAGATATCACCTAATCTGCAAAACAATTGTAGTTACTGCTCACAACATCAATATTGATGTTGATTCCTTTTCATACCTGGCATGTCTAAATTCCAACAATACAAGTTCAATAGATTCTTCTGATATTCCACATACTCCACATTTTACATCCATTTCAGGGATGTAGTTGGAAAGTTTGCATCTGGTTGGTAGGATTCCTCTAATACATTTCCAATCAAAAAAATTTGACTGTACGAGCAATATTAATGGACCACAATACCATCCAAATTGCAGTGGGGACAACATGGATAGTAACTTGAGCATCTCCAATAGTAGTAGCAAGTTGGTGATGTATTCTTTTAACTGAAAATTTGCCATCCTTAGATGGCATCTAAACTATAGCATCATCCTTGATGGTGTCTATGTACATACTTTGAATTATTTGGCCTGTGGCATCATCAAATAGCTGATTTATGAGACTGACATTCCATGAGTTAATATTGGAAGAAGAAGTTCATAAAAAGAATTATAAGAGTTATGGTTTGTCGCTGTAGGAACAAAAGGGTGATGAATTCCCACAATCTACCTATCAAGCCATATTTTTGTCTTCTTACCTTTATTGACCTCTATGAAGTAGTTTTCTTGAACAAATTTGAGAACTTTTTCAATCCCTTTCCATAACCAGGATATATTTGTAGAAGACGAATCTATGTGAATAAATCGCCATTCCTAAAATATTTTGACTGAAGAATTTGAACCCAAAGTTGTGAAGACTATGTACATATCTTCTAGACTAATTTGGCCAACATTGCGAAATTAAGTTTATTTAATTCCTTGATGTCCAATCCACCTATATCTCTAGATTTGAGAGTTTGTTCCAAGCTAAAAAATTAGTACCTCTATTGGAATCATAGTCCCAGGAGAATCTTCTCTAAATTAATATAAGCAGTTGAGTAGTGCGGATTTTAGGCATCCGAAAGGTGCCCATTTGATAGAGAGGTATGGAGTTCAAAACATGTTTAACCATTGTGCTTCGACCATCTTGGGTAAGTGATTTGAAATTCCAACTGGCTAATATGTTTTCGTTAATGGAACTGAAATACTCTTGCTTAGAGTGACCTAGAACTAGTGGGTATCCTATATATTTTTCTTTGGAACTCATGACTTTAACACACAAGATGTGTTTAAAAGTAATTGAAACTTCTGGATTAATAATTTGTTGAAATAGACTGAAGATTTTGTCAAAATTTATAACCAGACCTGATTGAGTGTTAAACTCGTGAAGCAAGTTGAAAAGACTGTTGACAGAAGTAAGGGTATCTTGATGGATGATCAAGCAATCATTTGCAAATAGCAAATGATTAATGACTGGTGAGTTGCTAACCACTTAATATTAATAATTGACTTATTGAGTTGTGCTTCGGTGAGTCTTGTATGTAAATTTTTTTTTGAAAAAAATAATAAATAGGGAGACAAGGCATCCCCTTGCTTTATTCCTTTAAAAGGATGAAAATCTTCACAAAGAGAATTATTAAGAACCACTACTAGAGTGGTGGTGTTATTACACTAATGAATTTGCTCACACCAATTATTACTAAAACCAATAATATTGCAGAACCTTGAAGAGAAAAATCCACCTTAATCTGTTAAAAGCTTTTTACTTTTCCAATTTAAGAGTAATTGATGTGATACTTAATTGTAGACCGCAAGTGCACGGCTGTCGATTGGATAATATACAAGTACGGATCATCCATGAAGACTAATTAATTTTTATCAATAATTTATAATTAAATTAAAAACTACAATTATAAAAAGATGGGTTATGAAAATATAATCCAGTGAATTAAATAAAGGAATAAAATAGGAAAAACCTAGGACTTTAGGTTTCCCACTATATGAAGATTAGATTATCAAAACAAATGCTCAATAAAATTCTTCAAACTGTCTCCAGATGATTTTGGATAAAATTGACGTCTTGGAAAATATAACGTTATATTAATTAAATTCTTCAAAATACTAACAATTGATTTTATTTAAATGTACTGGTCTCTAAAATAGGAACGTAAAATCATCGATTCAAGCACAAGGACACATGAAAAGAATTTTTATCATTACTTAACCAGAAAATAGGACCAAGAAGAATTATTATTAAAGATAAACTAGAACTCTTTACTACACATCATACGGCTTCATCTGCAGCCCTAGTTGAGAGATTATTCCATCACGGAGAAAAAAAAGAAAGAGAACTAAAAATTAAAACTCCTAAACGAAAACTAATGCTGTTGGACAATGGACTGAAATTGAACTCCCCTTTTCTACCTTCTTCCACCAGTATTTATATACACAAGTCTTCCAAAAAATTTCACAATACTCTCATTAAATTAGTATAATATAAAATTTACACGATGAATGGAATAAACGTGGATTTCCAACTAATGATCTTAGTTTCTTCCTTATTTATGAGATTGCCTATTCTTCCTTTCCATAGGTAGAAGATATTATGTTAATCCTCCAAATCTTGTGCACAAGACAAATTAAATTTCAAAGGTGGAAGATATTATGTTGATCCGCCAACTTGTTTGTGAATAAATGAGTCTCCACACTTTGCAACACTCCCATATCCAAATATTTGGTCCAATTATATAATTATCTATGTTTTTCCTTTTGGGCTTATCTCATTCAATCATAAATCACTTCATTTCCTTTATTTTACGAGTTGAATTCCATATTTTAGTCCATCAAGCTTTATTTACTAAAAACTGCAAAACTAAACAAAAACCATCAAATATGTACAAAATAGAGAACCAGTAATTATAAATTAAGATTTAATTTATGCAGTATTTACACACTCATCAGATACCTCCAAACTAACATTTTGCTAGTCCTCGTGCAAAACTAAAAATGAAAACTAATATCAAAATGAAATAAAATTCCTAACTCACTTTCCTGGGTGTTGCGACTACACTTAGCATGTGTAATAAACCTTTAAAAGTGGCCTTAGTGGACGAGTTTTATCTTGTAAGGGTTTACAAGAGGTATATCCACAAAATTGTTTTCTCCAACTTCTAATTAGTTACAAATATCCAAAAAGCTACGAGGAGAAAAAACTCCCCCTAATGCCAAGTTATTAAAAGCACAATAGAAAACGATGCTAGTACACTTAAACAATGATAGAGTGTGTGAGGAGTTGATTCAGTGCTAAAAATGTCTTTTTCCCGATGAAAAGTGGACCAACAGAGCAACTGAATACACATTTCACCTCAACTATGCCTCACCAATAGGATTTTATGAATTTGAAACTCGTAATACGATTTTAAGGGTCACACTGGTGTGTAAGCAGGATTGAAGAGAAAACACTTACTATTGATAGTAACGCTTATCTTTTTTTTTTTTACGATCTTAAAGGGAAAAAAAGAATCTGATGACTTCTTAGGAAATCGACCATATATGAGGATGGGAACATACACTCACCTTTTATTCTTTGTATCACAACTCTCTCATAGTGTTCAATAGAAACAACTATGTCTTCGCCTTCAACCCTTGATGATAAACTCTCGAAATTTGTAGAACTTTACTTTTTTTTCTTCGATCACTTGTTGTCTTGAAACTTCCTTTTATGTTTCTTCTTCTCCATGACTTTCCCTAATGAAATTATTACACAATTTTATTTTTTGAATTTTGAATATTTTTTTTTAGATTGATATAAACATGAAACAAAAAAATGAATGATACAGAACATAAAACTTTATTTGCCAATGGAAAAGGACTTCCTCACTTGATTCTTCGTAATTGTTGGTATACAAATCTTCAAAAAAATTACATCTTTTGTAATGTTGTTTTCCTTTTATTTCCCGTAAACCTTGAACGTCTCCAACTTCTTCATGAATTGATGTTTCTCCGCTTGTTGATGATGCTGAGTTTCTATTGAGAGATAGTCGTAATTCTGTGACTAAGACTACAAGATGAGGCTAGTCCTGGTGCACCCTCATGGCGATAAGAATTAGAACTCAAGAGATCAGAGAATGCTGAAGTGGTGCGAGGTTGAGTAGCTCATCATTCTACTCGGAGTTTATGCAGATGAAACACTCTAAGAGGACAATTAAAGGTTTGGTGCCTCACTCAAAAGGGTAGTCTCCACCAATTATTGGTTAGTTATGTCTTTCTGACATTTCCTTCTTGCCTAATTGTCTCCAACATGGATGGTTGGGTCCGTCACGATTACTCTCTCAAAGGTTAAGAACACATATCAAATTTTTCTAGCAATTCTAATTTCTATTTTTGGTGAGAAACGATATGTAAACTTAGTTAAAAGAATACTATGTAACTTTAAATTTTGACGATTCTGGCACCGCTAAATTTTTTCTCCCTTACCCCAAACCTAAATTGAACATAGTCCTCGACGTTATAAAGATAAATAAATGAAAGCATGAATTAAGAGAAAATGTTACAATTTAAAAGAGATACATAAAGATATTACCATATATAGTCGTGTACCAAAAGCATATAAGGTGCCTCCCATAAAGCGCTAAGTTTAAAGTCTTCAGCTCGACCAAGAAATGATTAATCACAACTTACGAATCATATAATGATAATCGAAATAATTGTGGATTCTTAAAGTCAATCAACTTTGACCACAACTGAGCATATGAGAGTGATGGTCATTCTTAAGAAAATGTGTCAATTCTAATTTTCTAAAATAATTAGGTTTAATTCCAAAATTTAATAAATGACAGATTTGAAATTAAAATGTTCCCACATTTGGTAAATAAGTTTTTGGTGGAACAAGAAAGTCAATTATGGTATCATGGCCTGGGTAAACCACATTAACAGGATAACGGGTTTCTAACGACTGAATTTCTTTATGGACAAAATCGGGTTCGGAAAAACGTGTATGAAAATAATCTCTTAATACGATAGACGCACATATGTCAAGTCCCAAGTGAGAGACTCTTCTAAGAGTCAATACTATACTACACATTTCTGGGCACTCTTCTGATATTTTCAAATGATCCATTATTCTGGACATAATATTACAACCATCTTAATAAATTTATTCGCTACCCCCAGTTACAAAATGAATGTTGCTTAGACCATCATGATAAGTGTTATTGCATACAAAAATGAAGATCATTAAAGCAGTTCAATAACTAGAACAAAATAATATATTAACAAAAGATTGCCAACTTTAATACATATTGATATGTACTAAAACATAACTCAACCAACTTTAGTACATATCGACATTTACTGAGTGAAAAACCAATACATATCGATATGTACTGGGTGTATCCCTAGTACATATCGATATGTACTGAGTATCATACTCTTAAAGTTGATGAGAAAATCCCCCCAGTCTCTTTATCATCCTTGATGCCCACAAGTCTCCTAACCCCGACGACTTGTCTTTTGCATCTCCAGTGGCCATAGATGCAGCTGCTATTTCTTCTTTGAATTTGAGTTTTTTCTCAGACTCCACCATAACTTGTTTCATTTAATCCAACTCCTGCTGCATAATTATTAACTGCCAAAAGACGCAATCAAAACTATCAAGAGTCAAAACTTAACCATTAAGGACTTTAGGTTATGCATTGTGGTTTTCTGCCAGTAAAGAACTCCAAAAGTCCAAACCACCCAAAGAATCTAGCAAAACTCTTGCAAACAAACATCAGGATTGGAAGAAAAATAATTAAGAATTTGTGTAAACAAACAAAAATGAATTAAAACATATTAATATACACTGAGTGAGAACCTAGTACATATTAATATGACCGAGTGAAAACCTAATGCAATAAAAACATCGAGACACTTTTCAGCTCACGACAAATATAAGATGTCTTACAAATCTAGTAATTATACTGTTACTTTCATATCCTACAAATGAATCCATAGCCATATATATACATATATATATATATATATATATATATATATATATAT
>JAJJMC010020972.1:11919007-11929542 GCA_023531435.1 Papaver californicum | reverse complement strand
GGGGGGGAAACAGAAAAGGTTGAGAAATAATTGTATGGTGAAATTGTAATGTGTAGTTGTTGAACTATAGTGAAGGCTTGATTTATGACTATAAATCTGATTATCTATGGGATAGATCCTCCGTCCTTCATATAGATGAATCAATCTATTTATAGTCTTGTAGTGAACATATTGATTTCTCGTAAGTTATGGGATTTATGAAGAGATAGAGAAGTGATGATCGTGTAAATCGTATTGGAATCATGTTCGCTACGCCAGGAGGACTGTATGACCACTACTCCCTCATCCTATCAACCGCTCTTAACCGTCCTATATATATTACTTTCTCATAGTGGATATGTTGCCACATCGCACGTTATTGGAAACCTCCATACCAATACCACAATGAAAATCCCCCCATATAACATATTTTATGTCTCATAGAACAATAGTGAATTCATGGACTACTGATATTTTGGGTTAAGTCAAGGAAATAACATGCTAAATTAGTGAGACAAGTTGCTCAGTTCACTAAGTGGTCAAGTAGACCGATTAACGCCAAGCATAGTGAAAATAGTAATTCTAGTAATCGTGCGTAACTTTAAAAGTGACAAGACTTGTAAATGGCACAAATTTGGAAATGTTTAAAACCAAGATCATGCAAAAGTTCTCAAGGACTGAGCAAGAGATTGGCGTCGTATTCTCGAGAATCAGGAAAATGCTTGTACATTGTTCTCAAGAACAATCATTGGCGCTGGCATTAGGCTAGCGCCTTGGTTACTGTGGCGTAAACATTAGGCTAGCGCCAAGGTGATTGTGGCGCTAGCACTAGGACAATGATGCGTTTTGTGGGTGCAATCAAATTAGTGTTCTTATTTCCACTTAATTAAAGAATAATATAATGGAAGTCAAGTTCGTACCCACGAGGAGCAAGGTGTTTAAGTTGTCAAATGTCACAAAAGGGGGGTTTGTTTTAGGATTTTAGAAAGCAATTAAAAGTAAAGTTGTAAGCAATGGAGAAAGATATGATCGAGAATCCTTCTTTGTTACTAAACAATCATTGAATTAGTATATTCATCTACTTATCATTAATCACAAATCATCACAAACCGTAGAATAACAGCTAGATCAGTGTTATCCCAGAAATTCCTTATATCACTGGATACGGAAGTTCTCGCCTACCAAATTTTATTCGTCCTAACCACCTATTAGTAGATCACTCGGGGTGTAATTTGGCCGAATGCTTTATATTTTATGGATTTTTAGGTTGATCCTAGCAGTTAGACTCTTATATCAAGGTCCACTTACTAGTGTTGTTCATATACACAATTGCTCCACAGAATCCCTCTGCAAGGTCTGTGTCCTTTACTTGTGTACGAGTCGATGGATTATTAATTACCACACAACCCAATACTAGCAATAGATTAAATCAAAAAATTAATTCAGTTTTCCACCTAAATAATCTATCAATCAATCATAAACATTCTTTACGGTATAAACAAACGATAATCATATGAAGAACTCAAAATGGACTCACATAAAAACTCAAATCATTTATAGAACTTAGAATTAATCCTAAATAAATTAGGTTTTTAGCTACTCATGGATGTAGAATCATCCATGTTATACATATAAGAAAGTAGATAAGAAATTGTTACGATAATAAAATCGCTTTGAAACCCTAGCTTTCTCCTCTTGTGTTTGTTATCTTCTCCAAGACTTGCAAAGTAATATAGAAGTTGTGGGAGTATTCTTATATAGTGCTCTTGATATCTAGGCCTAGAATCCTTCTGGGCCTATGTTATTCCCAAAATAAAGTACAAACGTATCATAAACGTCCCAGAACAGTGTCAGGTTCGGCTACTATTGTGTAGGGATTACTGGCCGAACCTGCCAACTTTTATTTGCTCCAGATGACTGTCAGGTTCAGCTACTAATGGGATTTGGATTAGTGGCCGAACCTCTCTCTGTACGCTTTGTATTTTTCATCGAAAACGTACTTTAAAGTTCGGCTACTATCCTCGTTTTACTTATTGGCCGAACCTTCTCCTGGACACTTTGTTCAAAACTGATTCTTAGGTTCGGATACTACCATATGATCAATTTCTAGCCGAACATCTCACTGTAGACTTGTGTAAAAACTTGATCTTTTAGCTCCAGGTTCGGCTACTATTTGAACCGAATGATTATCAGCCGAACATTTCTCTGTGGACTCAAATTTTCCAAACTTGTTTTGCCATAACTTCTTCGTCCGATGTGGGAATGACCTCATTCTTTTTGAGTTGGTTTCGTATTTCAATTCTCTTCAAGATAGAGGTGAAAATTGAAAAACTTCCAAGTGGCCTTCACTTGTAGACTCCATTTCCTTATTACTTTTTATAGCAATTTTCTTGATTTAGGATGGTTCACCTAATAAAAGACATATGATAGAAAACAAATGTAATAACAAGTAATATGGAAGAATTATAGAAAATATTAGTATCGATTTGACAATAAAAAAATGTGAATTATGCACTTATCGAATTCCCCCACACTTAGCTTTTGCTAGTTCTCGAGCAAACTACCATATAAACCAACCTAAACTAAACTAAACTAAAATACAACAGTCCATTTCGTCGTGGACACGGTTACACTTAGCATTTTCAACAAACCTTTAAACCCCTAGCTATCCCTAGTGGACGAGTTATAGTCTCGTTAGGGTTTACAAGAAGTATACCCACAAAACCTACTCCAACTTCAAAGTAACAAGCATTCAAAAATTTCGATGAGGACATAAAGTTTCTGCACACTAATAATAAGAAGTTATAAATACCAAAGAATATTATTATCATGCTTAACTCTTGAGTTAGGAGAAAACCACCATATGAAAAAATCCAGGTTTGAGAGTGATCGAATGTTTTGACTTCTGTTCACCAATAGGGTTTTATGGAGTTGCACTCAAAAGACGCACTTTGTAGTTCTCATATGTGCAGGTAGGTGTGATAATGGAAATCCTGCACATGTTGAATGGTGGGAAGGAAAAGTAACCTTTTGAATTATATAAAGATGTTATCCCGTAGAAATGTGGGACAAAAAAGCACCTTTTTATTTTCTCTGGTGACCTCTAAGAAAGGAAATCAACCACTATGTAGGGATGAGAAATCTTACTTACCTTCTCACCCGATTGATAATCAACACCACTCTCACAACATCCAATTGAAATGTATTCGGTCTTCAACTGTTGATGATGAACTCTTGAACTTCATAGAACTTTGACAATTGTAACTCTTTTTCTCAACTTGTTGTTTGAAACTTCTTTATAGATTTCTTTTTCCCCACGTCCTTATTGAATGAATACAAGGATAAATATACACTAAAACACTAATAAACATTATATGTTTTTTTTTCCCGATTTTTTTCCCGATATTTTTAAAATTTAAAAATTAAAGACAAACTGACTTCTAAAATAAATGAAATTACTATGACCGTGGGATAAGGACTTTACCACTTGATTCTTCATAACTTGTATTACCTCGATCTCATGAACTTCACTAACTCACATCTTTTGATTTCTCTCTCTTTTGTACTTAAGTCTTCAACATGTATATATAATTCTGCTCATTGTATTGTTGCTCGTAAACCTTGAACGTCTTCAACTTTCCTTCAAATTTGTATTGCTCCACTTTTTGATGATGATATGTTTCTATGGACCTGTTGTTGTTGAGAGAATGATGCTAACTGCAAACAAGACTATAAGATAGAGTTAGCAATTCTGATGGCACCCTTGTGATTGATAGAAATAACACCCAAGAGATCAAAAAATAGTGTTGAAATTGGTACGAAGTTGGATAACTCATCATTCTACCCGGGATTAACGTACGATGATACATACTCTAGAGGACAATTTTTTTAGTCAGCTACAAAGAATTAAAGGTTTGGTGCCTCGCTTGATGTAACAATAAGTAGTCTCCACTAATGATTGATCAACAACTCTAATACCAAATTCTCTCTGCAGCAGTTTAAGTACATTTTTGTCAGCTCTAGCCTCTCAACAACTAAGCAACCCGAATATAGTTCTCTAATACTTCCAAGTTCAATTATTTCGGTTAGAACTCCGTATGTAAACTTAGATAGAAGTATACAAAGTGACTCTAAATTCTCTAAAAGTTGGAGGTTTTCATGCAAATATGTACAAAAAGTTTGAAAATTCTACCTAAATCTAAATGCTTAACCACTCCCCCACACTTAAACTTTACATTGTCCTCAATGTAAATTGACTCCTCCAATGTAAAATCAAGATGGGGAATTCCTAATATGATATGAAAACTAAGAAAAATCAAAAGATAAAGATAGAAATACAAAACCAATGGGTTGCCTCCCATACAACGCTTGATTTAAAGTCATCATCCTGACTCTCTACTCTCCCGTATTACTCCTCCAGAGGGAGCAAATCTTGAAACTCAAGCACATCTACATCCACATAAGCAATGTTTTCATAGTATGTCATTAATCTATGGCCATTGACCTTGGAAACTGTCCCATCTCGGAAACTAGTAATCTCAACTACACCATGATGAAAATCATTAGTAACAACATACGGTCTATTCCAGCGGGACCTTAACTTTCAAGGAAATAGTTTAAGACGAGAATAAAATAAAATAACTTTCTGCCCTGCAACAAAATTCTTTCGATAAATCATCTTATCATGGAAAAGTTTAGTCTTCTCCTTGTATATACGGGAACTATTGTAAGCATCATTATGTATCTCCTCTAGCTCATTAAGTTGCAGTTTCCTTTGTTTCCCCGCTTTATCATACTCCATGTTGCAGATTTTTACCACCCATAAAACATTATGTTCAAGTTCAACCGGGAGATGACAAGCTTTTCCATAAACCAATCGATATGGAGACATACCAATCAGTGTCTTGTATGCATATTATATACCCATAATGCATCGTTAAGCCTTAAACTCCAATCTTTCCGTGAAGTATTGACGGTTTTCTCTAGAATGGACTTAATTTCACGATTTGAAATTCAGCTTTCCCACAAGTTTGTGGATGGTAAGGCGTACCAATCTTGTGCGAATATTATACTTATTGAGAAGAGAATGGAAGGATTTCTGAAAGTGTGATCCTCCATCACTAATAACCACACGTGGTGTCCCATGCCTAGTGAAAATATTTTCCTTCACAAACTCACAAAAAACTTGAGAATCATTAGTAGGGGGTGACTTTAGATTCCACCCATTTCAAAACATAATCCCCAACAAGAAGTATATATAATTTTCCACACGAATTAACAAAAGGGCCCATAAAATCAATTCCCCACACATCGAATATTTATACAGCAAGAATCAGTGTGAGTGGCATTGATTTTGAGCACAAAAAACATAAGCATCCTCAAATAGGGTGGGCCAGTAAAATCCACTCTCAAGAACTTTGAGAGCGGTACGTTTAGAACCAAAGTGGCCAGCACAAGCATAAGAATGACAAAAATATCAAATGAATTGAAATTCAGAGTCAAGTACGCACCTGTCGATGATCTAATCATCACAATATTTCCATAAGTAGGGTTCATCCCACACATACTGCTTGGATATCTTTTTAAGCTTCGGCTTTTGAGAACTAAACATCGTACTAGGCCTGTCTCATAACCAAGTAGTTCACTATATCAGTGTACCAAGGTGTTGAATCTTCTATTGAGAAAATTTGTTCGTCTGGAAAACGATCCTGTAAGGGAAGGTCCTCTTTTGAAATAACAAGTCTACTAAGATGATCTGCAACTGTATTCTCAACATATTTCTTGTCTCTAATTTCAATATCAAATTCTTGTAACAACAGAATTCACCATATTAGCCTTGGCTTAGCTTCTTTCTTCTTGAGTAGGTACCTAAGTGCTTCCTGATCAGAATAAATAACAACCTTGGTACCCACCAAATAAGATCTGAATTTTTCTAGTGCAAAAACTATAGCCAACAACTCTTTCTCCGTGGTAGAGTAGTTGATTTGTGCATCGTTTAGGGTCCTAGATGCATAATAAATCACATGGGACAATTTGTCCACCCTTTGACCCAAAACGGATCCAACTTCATAGTCACTCGCATCACACATCAACTCAAACGATAAACTCTAAAAGGACGACTTGATAATTGGTGCAGTTGTTACCAGTTCTTTCAATCTGTCAAAAGCATCCTTGCACTCCTGGTCGAAGTTAAAAATAACCTCTTTTTGTAACAACTGGCACATCAGCATTAAGATTTTGGAGAAATCTTTGAAAAACCTCCTGTAAAAACCCGTATGACCAAGAAACAAGCGAATCTCCTTCACTGAAGTGGGGTATTGTAAGTTTCTTATGAAGTCTATCTTTGTTTTGTCTACTTCGATCCCTCGAGAGGACATAATGTGAGCGAGCACTATACCGTGGTTTACCATAAAATGACATTTCTCCAAATTAAGAACAAGATTAGTGTCTATGCATCTTTTAAGCACAAGTTCAAGATTTTCTAAGCAAATATCAAATAAATCGACATAAACACTAAAATCATCCATAAATACCTCAATGATATGTTCCACATAGTCATAAAGTATACTAACCATACATCTCTAAAAAGTGGCAGGCGCATTGCAAAGACCAAACGACATCCGTCTATGTGCGAACGTACCAAAAGGACAAGTAAAAGTAGTCTTCGCTTGATCCTTCGGTATAATAACAATCTGATTGTAACCCGAATAACCATTAAAAAAGTAATGATGTGAATGTCCCGACAACCTCTCTAACATCTGATCAATGAAAGGAAAAAGAAAGTGATTCTTTCAGGTAGCAAAATTAAGCTTTCTGTAGTTTATGCATACTCTCCGTGCTGTTTGAACTCGTGTAGGAACAAGTTTTTCATCTTGATTTCTGACAACAGTAACACCAGACTTCTTAGGTACTACCTGTATCGGACTAACCCATTAGAAATTGGATAAATCACCCCCACACTTAGCAATTTGAGGATATCTTTCTTCACGACCTCCATTATTGGGGGGGTTAAGCCTACACTGAGCATCACGTAATGGCCTGAAATTATCTTCCATTAGGATTCTATATATGCATACTGATGGAATAATGCCTTTGATATCATCAATTGTCCAACCAATGGCCATTTTGTGGTCTTTCAGAACCCTTAGCAGACGTTCTTCTTGTATGATAGTGAGGTTCTTTGCAATGATCAACGAAAGCTCTTCTTTATCGTCCAAGTAAGCATACCTTAAGTGATCGGGAAGAGGTTTCAAATCTAGTTTAGGTGCATGCACAATAGAAGGTAAAGGAACCTCGTTAGTTACCGATAAGAAAATATAAGAAATATTACCCGTTTGAGCTTCTTGTAGTGCCGTCAAGGCACCACACATCTTCACTATCTTTTTGGATAATTCAACGTCCAAGTTTGGCTTCCCATAAACGTCCAATTCAATACTACTGCGCAACATAACTCCAAGTTCATCTTCACTGTTCAAATCAAACATTTGTTGTGCTAGCAAACCAATAACATCGATAGAGAAATCAAAGTGAACATCACTAGGATAACACATGGCTTCAAATTTGTTGAAGCAAATAATCTCCTTACCAAATTCCATAGTGAGTGTACCACTATCAATATCAATTTTCTTATTTGTAATTTTCATAAATTGTCTCCCAAATAATAACGAAGTAGATGAACTATTTTCTTCATTCTGCATATCCACAATATAGAAATCAACCGGAAAGATTAAAATATTCACTTGGAATAACACGTCCTCCACGAGTCCCATGTGATATGTATTAGACTTTTTTGCTAATTAAATGATAATCCCTGTCTCTTTTAAAGGTCCAAGATTCAAAAAATCATAAATATCGGCTGAGATAACACTTATAGAAGCTCCCAAATCAAGTAAAACATGCTCAAATTTTTGATCACCAATGGTAATAGGCACTGTGTAACCACCAGGATCTTTACACTTTGTAGGAATCTTCTTCAGTAACATAGCTGAAGCACTTTCTCCCACTTGAGTAATATCATTAGCAATCCACCTATCCTTCATTGTACATAAATCCTTCAGAACCTTGGCGTATCTAGGTACCGCTCTGATGGCCTCAATAAGTGGAATATTGATTTGCATATTGCTGAAAATATCCATGATCTCCTTGTCCCGAGCTTGCTTCATTGACTTGGAGAAACGACTAGAAAAAGGAGGTATGGTAAAAGTGGGAACCGTGTCCTTAGGTTGTCCGGTTGAGGTTGGCTTTTCCTTTGGTACAATTTCTACCTCTACTTTTTTTTTCTATATTTCCGCTACCATCTTCTTGTTGTTTTGTATCTTCAACTTGACTCCCACTCCTTAGAGTCACAACGTTGACATGTTCTATTGGGTTCACAATAGGATGTGATGTCAACTTTATAGATGCTTGTTTCTCTAATCTGCTCTTTGTTGTATCTAACTAACTCATTTTTGTTTGCAATTCTTTACTGGATGAGTCTATTTTCTGCTGATTTTACTGAAACATGGATGTGAGACCTTGCATCATGGTTATCATCTTCTCAGAAGTATCCTCCTTGGCAACTTGAGGTTGCAGTTGGAATTGTGGTTGTTGAAAACCATTCTGTCGCCCATAAGCTGGCATATAAGCTCCATATTGCTTGTTCGCATAAATGAAATTTGGATGATCTTTCCAACCTAGATTATAGGTATTAGAGTAGGAATCATACCTCGGCCTTGGATTCGGGAATAATATATTAACCTCGGCCTCCGCTTCGTATGTAGGAGCAACTCCAGACACTATTCGATGAATCGCCTTTTCAATTGTACTCAAGTGATGCTCTGTGTTTGAAGAGTCTCCTACCTTGCTAATTCTGACATTTGAGTTATGTCGGGCATAGAATTGTTGTGCATTTGAATCTATACTCTCAATCAAACTAGTCACTTGCGAGATATTTTTTCCAGTAAGTGTACCTCCTGCAGCTATATCAATCAAGTTCCTCTGTTCCGGAAGTAATCTTTCATAAAAGTATTGAACGAAGAGTGTTGAAGAGATGTTATGGTGTGGGAAGCTTGCCAACAACCGTTTGTACCTCTCCAAGTATTCATAAAGAGACTCCCCAGTAATCTGCAGAATGCTACTAATCTCTTTACGAGAAGATGTTGCCTTGGAAGCAGGAAAATACTTTTAAAGAAATATCTTTTTCATCTCTGTCCATGTTGTAATACTCCCTGAAGGAAGGTAATACAAAAATTCTTCTGCTATGTCTGTCAATGATAATGGAAAGGATTACAGCATAACCGTTTCACTATTTTCGATTCTATGCCTAAGACTCGTCATCGTGTTCTGAAACTGTTGAAGATGACGATTTGGGTTTTCACCTGCATGTCCCTTGAACTTAGGTAGATGATGAATCAACTTCGACTTCATCTCCGCTGGTGCAAATATGTAAATGCACAGTGGTTGTGAATCTAAACATAGATAACTATTTCAACTTCTTCTCCGGAGGTTGAGGACCACCCATCTCTTCTAGAGGTGGATCTTGTAGCAAAATTTGAGGTTCTTGTAATACTGTCCACTTGCGATTTTGAATTCGATACCTTGGGTAGTCCCAACGTTTGGGTGCCAGAGATCAAGCACCTGAAAAAACAAAAAATCTAGAAAACAAAGTCAAAATCTAACAAATAAACCTAAAAACAAAAATAAATGAAAATAAATAACAACTAAAACCAATTGCTCTCTGGCGGTGATACAAAAATTTGATGCGTGTTGTGGGTGCAATCAAATTAGTGTTCTTATTTCCACTCAATTAAAGAATAATATAATGGAAGTCAAGTTCGTTCCCACGAGGAGCAAGGTGTTTAAGTTTTCAAATGTCACAAAATGGGGGTTTGTTTTAGGATTTTAGCAAAGTTAATAAGAAAACAATTAAAAGTAAAGTTGTAAGCAACAGAGAGAGATATGATCGAGGAATCCTTCTTTTTTACTAAATAATCATTGAATTAGTATATTCATCTACTTATCATTAATCACAAATCATCACCAACCGTAGAATAACAGCTAGATCAGTGTTATCCCAGAAAAAATTATATCACTGGATACAGATGTTCTCGCCTACCAAATTTTATTCGTCCTAACCACCTATTAGTAGATCACTCGGGGTGTAATATGGACGAATGCTTTATATTTTGTGAATTTATAGGTTAATCCTATCAGTTAGACTCTTATATCAAGGTCCACTTACTAGTGTTGTTCATATACACAATTGCTCCACAGAATCCCTCTGCAAGGTCTCGTGTCCTTTACTTGTGTACGAGTAGATGGACTATTAATTATCTCACAAACTAATACTAGCAATAGATTAAATCAAAAAATTAATTCAGTTTGCCACCTCAATAATCTATCAATCAATCATAAACATTCTTTACGGTATAAACAAACGATAATCATATGAAGAACTCAAAATGGACTTATATAAAAACTCAAATCATGTTTAGAACTTAGAATTAATCCTAAATAAATTAGGTTTTTAGCTACTCATGGATGTAGAATCATCCATGTTATACATATAAGAAAGTAGA
>JAJJMC010020972.1:11802523-11918997 GCA_023531435.1 Papaver californicum | reverse complement strand
TTGCTCCAGATGACTTTCAGGTTCAGCTACTAATGGGATTTGGATTAGTGGCCGAACCTCTCTCTGTACGCTTTGTATTTTTCATCGAAAACGTACTTTAAAGTTCGCTACTATCCTCGTTTTACTTATTGGCCGAACCTTCTCCTGGACACTTTGTTCAAAACTGATTCTTAGGTTCGGCTACTACCATATGATCAATTTCTAGCCGAACATCTCACTGTATACTTGTGGAAAAACTTGATCTTTCAGCTCCGGGTTCGGCTACTATTTGAACCGAATGATTATCAGCCGAACATTTCTCTGTGGACTCAAATTTTCCAAACTTGTTTTTCCATAACTTCTTCGTCCGATGTTGGAATGACCTCATTCTTTTTGAGTTGGTTTCGTATTTCAATTCTATTCAAGATAGAGGTGAAAATTGAACAACTTCCAAGTGGTCTTCACTTGTAGAATCCATTTCCTTATCACTTTTTATAGCAATTGATTTAGGATGGTTCACCTAATAAAAGACATATGATAGAAAACAAACGTAATAACAACTAATATGCAAGAATTATAGAAAATATTAGTATCGATTTGACACTAAAAAATATGAATTATGCACTTAGCACCATTATGGTGTGGGAAGCTTGCCAACAACCGTTTGTACCTCTCCAAGTATTCATAAAGAGACTCCCCAGTAATCTGCAGAATGCTACTAATCTCTTTACGAGAAGATGTTGCCTTGGAAGCAGGAAAATACTTTTTAAAGAAATAGCTTTTTCATCTCTGTCCATGTTGTAATACTCCCTGAAGGAAGGTAATACAAAAATTCTTCTGCTATGTCTGTCAATGAGAATGGAAAGGATTACAGCATAACTGTTTCACTATTTTCGATTCTATGCCTAAGACTCGTCATCGTGTTCTGAAACTGTTGAAGATGACGATTTGGGTTTTCACCTGCATGTCCCTTGAACTTAGGTAGATGATGAATCAACTTCTACTTCATCTCCGTTGGTGCAAATATGTTAATGCACAGTGGTTGTGAATCTAAACATAGATAACTGTTGCAACTTCTTCTCCGGAGGTTGAGGACCACCCATCTCTTCTAGAGGTGGATCTTGTTGCAAAATTTGAGGTTCTTGTAATACTTTCCACTTGCGATTTTGAATTCGATACCTTGGGTAGTCCCAACATTTGGGTGCCAGAGATCAAGCACCTGAAAAAATAAAAAATCTAGAAAACAAAGTCAAAATCTAACAAATAAACCTAAAAAACAAAAATAAATGAAAATAAATAACAACTAAAACCAATTGCTCTCTAGCGGAGATGCAAAAATTTGATGCGTGTTGTGGGAGCAATAAAATTAGTGTTCTTATTTCCACTCAATTAAAGAATAATATAATGGAAGTCAAGTTCGTTCCCTCGAGGAGCAAGGTGTTTAAGTTTTCAAATGTCACAAAATGGGGGTTTGTTTTAGGATTTTAACAAAGTTAATAAGAAAACAATTAAAAGTAAAGTTGTAAGCAATGGAGAGAGATATGATCGAGGAATCCTTATTTGTTACTAAACAATCATTGAATTAGTATATTCATCTACTTATCATTAATCACAAATCATCACCAACCATAGAATAACAACTAGATCAGTGTTATCCCCGAAATTCCTTATATCACTGGATATGGAAGTTCTCGCCTACCAGATTTTATTTTTTCTAACCACCTATTAGTAGATCAATCAGGGTATAATTTGGTCGAATGCTTTATATTTTATGAATTTATAGGTTAATCCTATCAGTTAGACTCTTAGACCAAGGTCCACTTACTAGTGTTGTTCATACACTCAATTGCTCTACAGAATCCCTCTCCAAGGTCTCGTGTTCTCTACTTAGGATTTTATATACTCATGGATGTAGAATCATCCATGTTATACATATAAGAAAGTAGATAAGAAATCGTTACGATAATGGAATCGCTCCGAAACCCTAGCTTTCTCCTCTTGTGTTTGTTCGCTCCTTCAAGACTTGCAAAGTAATGTAAAAGTTGCATTCTTAATGTATTGGGAGTATTCTTATATAGGGCCCTTGATATCTTGGCCTAGAATCCTTCCGGGCCCATGTTATTCTCAAAATAGAGTAAAAAACGTATCAAAAACGTCTCAGAACAATGCCAGGTTTGGCTGCGATCGTGTATGGATTACTGGCCGAACTTGAAAACTTTTATTTGCTCCAGGTGACTGTCAGGTTCGGATACTAATATGATTTGGATTAGTGGCCGAACCTCTCTCTGTACACTTTGTATTTTTCATCGAAAACACACTTTAAAGTTCGGCTACTATCCTCGTTTTACTTATTGGCCGAACCTTCTCCTGGACACTTTGTTCAAAGTTCATTCTTAGGTTCGTCTACTACCATAGGATCAATTTTTAGCCGAACATCTCACTGTAGACTTGTGGAAAAACTTTATTTTACATCTCCAGGTTCGGCTACTATTTGAATCGAATTATTATTAGTCGAACCTTTCTCTGTAGTCTCAAATTTTTTCCAAACTTGTTTTGCCCATAACTTATTCGTACCATGTCGGAATGACCTCATTCTTTTTGCGTTGGCTTCGTCTTTCAATTATATTCAAGATAGAAGTGAAGAGTTCTGGGTTTGAATAAACTGCAAGTGGTCTTCATTTGTTGGCTTCATTTCCTTTGCACTTTTGTAGCAATTTCCTTAATTTTGCATGATTCACCTAATAAAAGACATATGATAGAAAACAAACGTAATAGAAAGTAATATGAAAGAATTATGGAAAATATTAGTATGAATTTGTCACTAAAAACATCTGAATTTTGCACTTATCAGCCAACGCCAAGGAAAATGTGGCGCTAGGACTAGGCCAACGCCAAGGCCAAGACGCTTCCTCAAGGATCGGTCCAAGGGTTGAGACACGTTCTCTAGGAACAGAGCTAGGTCTTCAACACTTGCTTCAGGGACAATGCTAGATTAAAGAAGAGTCCAAGAGATATGGTTCTATGGATAGACTTGAGAGATGACCATTTGGATGTTATCTCCAATGTGTATATAATAGTGTATTGATGTTGTTCAAATAAGAATTTGAATATTGACGTGCTAGAACTAGGACAGTGCCAAGGGCTCAAGAAACTTCCTCAAGGATCGGTCTCAGGGTTGAGACGCGTTCTCCAGTAACAGAGCTAGGGCTTAGACGCTTGTTTGACGTACAATGCTAGGTTAACGACGCGTCCAAGAGAGAAAACGCTATGGATAGACCTGAGAGATGATCATTTGAATTTTATCTCCACTGCGTATATAGTAGTGTATTGATGTTGTTCAAATAAGAATTGAATATTGACGCGCATTCGGAACAAGTTCAAGGAATTCAGCTTTGGAAGTTACGCGACTTGACGCTAATTCGATATGGAATAAATATGTATGTATCTAGAGAGGCTACATGATCAGTATAAAGCGCCTGCAGATATCTATAGAGACTATATTCTTAATTCTCTTGGAGAATATGGATAAAAGTACGTAACTCGTATTGTGGTACAAAATCATAAATATGCACAAATATTTCTATATTTCTGTTACTAGGCAGAGGGAATTTTTTACGGTTTTCACACTTGTCAAAAATCTCATCAACACTAGTTTAAGATTAGTTTTTATATTTTAAATCATTTTTACTCAAATCCTCATGAATACGATGCGTGAGCGAAATTTTATATTGCAATTGACCCGTGCACTTGCGATAGAATTAGGTTTATTTAATCATTTGTTTTGGTTATATAAAATATACATCAAGTTTTTAGCACTTGTAGATGATGGATTTTTGACGAGGGATAGAGTCGTAAAATTACCCTCCATCCAATAGCAGAAATATAGAAATATCCACGTATGTTCTAGCTTCATATCAGACAATGAGTATTGTTTTTCAACGTACATTCTGCAAGAGAATTAAGAAAAATACAGTCTCTATAGATAGCTACATGCGTTCTAGTTGATCCGGTAGCCCATCTAAATATGTATAATATTTATGCCATATCGATCTAGTATCAAGTCACATAAACTTCCACGACTGAATGCCTTGAACTCGTCTCGAATGTGCATCAATGATTAAATAGAAATCAATCTTCTATTATAGTAAGAAAGTGTCATGCTTGTATGACCGACCTCGGAGGATGCACTTTAACTCAATATCCTGACCTGAAAAAGCTCCAACAACCACAAAATATAAGGCCAAGAAACAATGCTAGCAGTGCCGTCCTATGGCACTAACACTAATATTGCTAGCCTATGAACCCGAGAAAAATAGTAGTGCCAGCCTATGGCGCTGCAACTATCAGAGCCATCCTATGGCGTTGTGTAACTATCAACGCCATCCTATAGTGCTGTAACTATCAGGATGGCGCTGCAACTGTCAACGCTGTATCCTATGACGATGTTCTATCAAGCGTTGGTGATGCACTATCAACGCCATCATATAGCGCGCTGCACTCTCAGCGCCTGCCTATGGCGCTCAAACTAAGTAACGCCAGCCTATGGAGCTAATAACGCTAGCCTATGATTGGTGCTAGTGCACCAGTCCTAGGAGGTTATATTAGATAAGTATACTAGACTGGTTAAAAATTTCTCATTGAGTTGCTTCAGCGAACTATGGTATATAGCAGGGTGAGGCCTTTGCGAGCATGGATCATTTCGTCGTATCGGTTTCCACTAGGTAGAGCAAATCCTGATTTCAAACACTTCCAAATTTGCGCCATGATACTTCTAAGCTAATAAATAATTGTTAAACTTATAATTTTGCTAGACTTAGCACTGGCTAGTCAACTTAAAAAACTTAGTGAACTGAGCGACGTGCCATGCTCTTTATAATAAATCTAGATTTGATAATCGTCATAGGTTCGACCCATATTCAGAAACCTATAACCCCGGTTGGAGAAAACTTCCTAATTTTTCTTGGTTTAAGGGTTAGAGTCAATGTCAAACTCGTAATCCACAAATTTTTATCAAGGTTTAGTTATCCAAAAACCCACTAAAGCCAACCTACTCTCAACATCCTGCAGAGAAGAAATAAACTATATTAGAAGAATCTCTTACTATATTAACACAGAGCCAACTTAGAATTCAATAGAGAACTGAGAAGAATATTTAATCTAATGCACAATATTTTTCTAACTTAGAATACCAAGTAAGTCAGATAGCTAAGGTACCAAAATGAGATAGAAAATGGAAAGTTCCCTAGTCAAACCGATCATAATCCCCAAAGGACAGAAACCACCCATTCATGTGAATTCTGTTACAACGTTTAAAAGTGGAAAGATAGTTGACAATAAGGTGAGAATTCCTAAAGATAAAGAAGTAGTTTCAGACCTAACATCGTCTATACAAGGTACACATGATGCTGAAGTTTCAAAAGAAACACCTGTTGTTCCTGACAAACCCGAGTCTTATGAACCCACAACCCCTTATCCACAATGGTTTATCCTCGTAGGAAGTAATCACACTTCAGTGAAATAATGGAAATACTTAAGCAGGTCAATATTAACATTCCGTTATTAGAGGCCATTAGGCAAGTTCCTGCATATTCCAAGTTCTTTATAGATCTTTGTACACAAAAAGAAATCACTTGTAGATAGCCAAGTAAGTTCAATCATTTATAAGAATACAGTCCATAAGTATAAAGACCATGGATGCCCCAAAATATATTGTGTGATCGGTGGTCACTTGGTTGATAAGGTAGCGTACTTGACTTATAGCTAGGGTGAACTTATTACCATATCATGTATACAATCAACTAGGTCTTGATAAGCTGAAACAATGACAATGCAATTAGCAGATAATATGTCAAAATCCCTCATGGTGTGATATAGGATGCCCTCGTTCATGTCAATAAATTTGTTTACCCGGTGGATTTTATTGTACTAGACACACAACCTGTTCGGGACCTAAAGACTCAAATACTAGTGCATTTAGGTCGTCCATTCTTGGCTACATATAATCCTGTCATTAATTATAGGATCAGAGTAATGAACTTATCTTTTGGTAAAATGACTACTGAACAAAATGTCTTTAATATTAGTAGACAACCTTCTGAGATCGATGAATTAGAAGAGGTGAATATGATTAACACTTTAGTTCATGATCCTTTTCCAGACACTTTGTTTGATGATTTCTTAGATGAATGTGCTGATTGTATCATTTTAGATCAGTTGTGTGACCAAACTCTAGAATAAGCTCTTAAATATTTTTATGACTTTAAGGATCCCAAAATCCAAGCAACAGTTTTAGGTCTATCTCAGAGTAGTAATTACCCGAAGTTTGGGGATAATGATGATTCTTGTGATCGTCAAGTATCCCTTCCTAAAGTTCCTCACTTGGGACTCGAACTTTGTGCACCTAAGGTCTTACTTGTGTTTTTCCAGCATCCACAACCTGACCCTCCGAATATTGTCATGAGGAAATCCAGGTTTT
The DNA here is from genome assembly GCA_023531435.1 of Papaver californicum. NCBI lineage: Eukaryota > Viridiplantae > Streptophyta > Magnoliopsida > Ranunculales > Papaveraceae > Papaver > Papaver californicum. The sequence goes on along the minus strand of JAJJMC010020972.1, from coordinate 11,912,543 downwards.
TTGATACCCTTTATTCATTTGTTTATGTTTATCTACAACCTCATCTAGATCATAAATGGCTACCCTAGAAAAATATAGTTGTCTCAAACAAAACACTAGATAAGCTGTGTTATGTTTGTTCGCGTTCCTGGCCTGTTATAGTTGTCTTTAATTGAGTCAATACTATTTGGTTCAGATGACACACGACTGTTTTAGCTATTGTTATATGATTTTGTGAGGTGAGTATCCATTTGGTGGTTTTCAATGCCTGTTTGAAAAACTTAGCACTTGTTGGGGATGTAATCCATGTTTTTGGTGTTATAGCAATATCTTTTCTTATCTCCTTTTTAATATTCTTAGTGTTCATTCTATATCTAGTATTTTTCAAACATTGAGGACAATATTATATTGTCTTTTTTGTGTTTATGGATGTTGGATTTTCTGAATTTTTATAGATGTGTACATAGTTGTACATCATTGTCCTGTCTCATGGATATATGTTATGCTTTATGGGTATGGATGTTGGATTTGCTAGGTTTTTGTAGATTTGTACATAGTTATACACCAGTGTAATTCCCAAGAAATAGTCTATTTTTGGGTATGAATGGTTGATTTTCCATGTTGTTTAGGTGTGTACATATATGTGCAAAAATATATTTTCCATGAAAAAGTAAGTTTATGTGTGATTATGAATGATCGATTTTTGTAGGTGTGTACAAAATGGTGCACATGTGAAAACAGTTGAATTTTTTTTACGTTGCATAAGATTATGAAAATTTAATGCATGTGTATTTGTTTGTACATATGAGATAAAAATGATACGAAAATAAAAAAAATTAAAAGTTAAAATTATATAGCCATATGGGTATTTTTTTTGTAGATCTCGAAAAGAGCTATCCGAATATATAAATTTTACAAAATTTGGACAAACGGTTCAAAAGATAAGTTGTTTGTTATTTTTTTTTTATAATTTTTAAAATTGCTAACATTATCATAAGTCATTTTGGACTAAATTGTAAATCAGTAAGGTTATTAGTGTATTTTTTTTTTTCATATTTTAAATAACTAGAGGACTGACTTGTACCTAAATTGTGCTCGATTCTCCTCGTCCTTGATCTACTCAATGACTTACTAAACTAGTTTATAGGATATTAATATTAATAGAAAAAGTCAAACTTAAAATTATAGTCAAACTGTATTGACCAAATTCAAATGGGCTATGGTTTATAGAAGTTTGGGCTATATTTACGAGAAACCAAAATATATACCATATTGTTCTACTTCTTTTTATATTTTCTGTTAAAATTAAAAAAAGAAAACATCAAGTTGGAATTTTACAAGGGGGTAGTCAATTATGATTTATTGAGATTTCTAGAGAGATATGAAATCTCTTGTTAGTGGATCTAGCCTTTTCATAAATTTCTGAAAATCTCTGTTATTGGATAGAGAGTTTTTGAAAATCTATCAGTTTCTCTGTTATTGGAAGTAAACTTTAAAATCATGGATTTGGATTTTTGAGAGACTTTGAGAGACTTCTTAAATGAAATAGGCTTGAGAGAAGTCTCTCCAAAATAAGTGATATTTTGAGAGACTTCTCTATTTAAGATTTTTTTATTTTTATGCAATGAATGTGTAAATGAAAAATATACAAATTATTAAAAAATAAATAAAAGCACATAACAAGGAAAAGAAAATGACATATTTTTGTATCATCCTAACATGTACACAAAATATGACTATTTTATTTTCATCAAAATTTTCTTATTATCATATTAATTAAAAATAAATAAATGAATTTTAATTATTTTTGGTGATTAGAAACATTTTTATTATTTGATTAGTATTTTTTTCTTTCTACAAAGTATGTAAAAACTCTCTCCAAATCAATGAGATTAGTCTCTACAAATCTCTTATGAAAGTCACTGAGACTTTCTCAAAGTTTATGAACTTACAAAGACTCTGTCAAATTCTCTTAAACAACAAGTTCCTCAAAATCATCAAGAATCCTAATTGACTATCTCCATGTTATCCTCTTCATCTTCATCTTTTCTTTCATATTATTTTCTTTTTAGTCTTCTTATTCAAGAATGAGTTTTACTTAAATCGAGTTTTTTTCGTGGATTTGAGAAATTTTTATTGAAGAAGGAGATTTGGGTGATGAGGATTATTAAAATAGATATTTATAACCATGATGAATAAAATTAAATATTTATTACTTTAATTCTTTAAAACTTAATTTAATTGTGCAAATTGTGTATATTTAATGTGATTTAATTTTTCAGAAGAAGAATGTAAAGAGATTTGTGTTAGTTTCTTTTAATGAAATCATGTTTTAAAGTTCAGACCTTACGAAGAAAGGTAGGATTTTGTTTAACTTCAATAGTCCTACTAATAATGGGTCATAACCAGCATCAACATCACAAAAATAACAACGTAATGCTACAGAGGAAAATGACCCTTATTTACTTTGCATCTCTGAACCAAAACCTATGTTTAGTGAAAACTGACTAAAACCATTACCGAACCGGACCGACTACGACCGATTTAAAACAGAACCGAGACTTGGTCGCATCGGTTACATTTTACTTTTAAAAACTGGTCTATGGTAGGCTCATGGGCCGGTTTGACGAAAAACCGGGCCGACCAGCCGATGTGCAGCCCCAGTTTGGTCGGCAGTTGGTGTAGAAGCTGTGAAAATTTTAATATTTTATCGAAATCGTTAATTAAATATCTCTGTAAAAATAATGAAAATATCTTTGTTGATGGTTGATTTTTGACAAGAGAGAAAATTGTAATATCGCCTTTGCTTAGATGCAGAGACATGAAATAAATATATAGGAATAAATGTTCTGACCCGGAATCAGAATTATGGATACATATTTCCGTCTTATATTTCGCAAGAGAATTGAGAATACGTATTCAACTCATGGTTACATGAATCATGTGGCTCTTTTATATTTATATGCACCCGTAAAATTTCAGGGCTTTACCCGGATAAACCTTCGTTATTTCATGTGCGTCCGTACAAACTATCTATATTAATCAGAACACGCTGATTGTACAAAATTGTGAACATTCAGAATGGATGTTATGCCATCTCTGAATGAAGACGCTAATTAGATGCATACCATCTAAATGCAGAGTCGCATCAAACATCATCTCAAGTAGCAAACTTCCACGACTGAATTCCTTGAATATATTCTGTATGTACTATATAAAAGCCATGGCCACGCTGCAGCGCCAGTGCACTAGCATGCCACCTCCACCGCCATCACCTCTCTAGCGCTAGCACCATCATCTCTCTAGTATGCCCACGATACTAGCATGTGCTAGTAGTACCTCAGCCATGCCAATGGCACCTATGTGCATTGTTGTTGCTAGCACATTTTGTATGCTGCAAACATACCATAAATACGCCACAACCATGCTACATTGGTATAAATTATTGGTAGTATTTTCTTACATAAACTCACAGTTAATCACGTGCCTTGAGTTTGATAGTCCATGAGTCCACTAACTCCTACGAGAAATCAAAACATGTTACATGGGGAATTCTTCATGGGGTATTGGTCTGGTGGTTTATAGCAACATGCGGCATGGCAACACCCCATGATAAGAAAGTTACAAGTAGTGATAGCGGTTAAAGAGATGATGAAATAATGGTCTAGAAGTTTCCAGAAACTTCCTAAGCATAACAAGCGTGGCTATACCATTACCTCCACAATCTCCATCCCTCCACTACTTACGAGAAAGAAGTATGTATTTCCAACTTTTATAAATAGACTACTTTGTCTATCCAGAACGACAGAATAAGATGATCATTTTCACAAGCTCTTTAATCTCCATAGTTCAAGACCTTTACACACAATTCATCACACTAATTTCCTCAACTTTCTCTGCTTTCCTCCCCTAAGATCAACCCATCTTCTCTTTTTGTAACCGAAGAAAAGCGTGAATCACGGTCTTCTTGGTTTGGACTCGTTTTGTATAATTTTGATCCTCGAACCAAAAAAGTACTTCTACAATACATTATTTACCCTAGAACCAAATTTTATGTACAAACAATTGGCAACCACAATGAGAGATCAACCTTTCGGCTAAAAATTCAATTCTTCAATTGTCTGAAAAATAGTGGGTCTTAGGTCAGGTTCGGTAACAAATAAAAATTCAAGTTCAACAACCACTCCTAACCCCGGAAACGCCAGTGGTGGAACTCCAGAGATTATTCCCCAAAATACCTCCACTGAAAATACCAACGCTCATCTCCGTACCATTAAGGATGTCAGAAAGGACAAGCAAGCAACACCAACTGTAACTAATTTGGTGAAGAGGCAAAAAACATTGGATGAAATTCAAATAGCCATTGCTAATACCTAGAAGGAGGTTCTCACCTACCTTAAGACCCTAATAGAGCATTTATTGCCGGAGCAACGTCATCTTCAAATGGAGCAAGCTAGAAACATAATTGTCGGTGGCGCCAATACATCAGGAGCTAATACCCAAGATAATGATGAAGTACGTGTTTTCATCGAGCGTATACTAGAGATTAGTCAACAAAAACAAAACTTTGTTACTCGCGAAGACCTGGAAAGGCTCCTGCGAAACTGTGAAAAGGAAAACTCATCTTCATTCTATCAGCACCAACCCCCTTACCCAGTAGAGATTTAGAGGATCCTACTGCCAAAAGGATATTCATCTCCTCCCTTTTCATTGTAAGGTGGTACCGGGAACGCTCGAGAACATGTTTCTCGATTCTTGGAATCCTTAGAAGAGCATGAATTTTATCAAGTATTGTGGCTCAAAGAATTCTCTGAATCTCTTACGGGGAGAGCTTACACCTGGTACAATAACATCGCTCCCAACAACATCTCTAGTTGGTCTCGGATGGTTAATGCTTTTTATAAAAAGTATTTCTTTGTCTCTGAGGAAGTCACTCTCTCGTACTTGGGAAGGATGTTTTAGAGGAATAACGATCACCCCAACGACTATGTAAAGAGGTTCATGACGTAAAATCCCGATTGTCAAGACCAGAACGCAACTGAGCAACAATTGGTGGAGATTTGCATTAATGGTATGATTCCAGTTTACGTGCCTTATTAGAAAATTTACAGTTTCAAACCTTCTCTAAGATATACAAGGCCTCCAAAAGGTCAACAAAAACTGCTCCATCCTTGTTGGAAAGAACAATTCCCGCCAGGGAAGAAAGCCATGGAGACACTCGTGGGAGTAGACGTCTGGTGAACAAGAAATATTCTACCCAAAATTCTATAGGTGTTTTTACTGAGAAAAATGCCAAAATAAAGGCAGCACCTCAATCGGCATCGTAGACTGAGGGCCCCACGTCAACCCCGGCGACGACGCCAACACCAATTCAAGGACGAGGCTCATCCAAGGCTGCGCGTTAACCGCAACAACCTAAGACAGATCCAACAATCCCAGATTTCTCCTTTCCCATAGAGGAGGTCCTCGAACTGTTGGAAGTATGGATACAAGACGAAGCTGTCAAGTTACCGCATATGTGATGCCCACCAATCACTTAGGAGATGTCAGATCCAAAATACTGTCGCTTCCACAGATTTTCAACCATCCCACCAGTGAATGCAGTGACTTGAAGCGTATCTTTAAAGAAAAGATCGACTCAGGGGAACTACGCCTTGGGAATGAAGGTGTTCACAAAGATCCTCTCCCTATTAGGATCTTCACTCTCTCTGCAGACTCTGTCAACAGAATTGTCCAATCCATGATGGATTTTATGTGTAAGCTTCTTTACTTATCAAAACCACAACACAAAGATATTGTCACAGCCCATAATCGGGTCGTGTTGGGTAAGCGTTTACTCTTCCTCGAGAAAGCTACTGTATACCTTGATCCCGCTTTAGAAGATACAACCATCAAGTATAACGAGAATCCTGGTTGGGGACTTTTGACTACTGTCTTTCTCAAGAATACTGAGTTCGAGCAAACGTTGATCGATGCGGGAACAGATTTCAACATCATCACCATCAAGACTCTGAAAGCTGCGAGAATTTCCAGGCACGAAATTACATACTCACCGACCATAATCAAGGTTTCTGAAGGGAAGACTTGGAGCGGTTACGACTACGTCACTTTTGAGGTAAAACGGGTGATGCCCAGACGCACACCAAGTTTCACATTATCAAAGAAGATCCAAATTACGACATAGTTCTGTGATACCATATGAGCTCGTAGAAACAAAATAGGATCAAGTGTATCTCCTTTGTTGGTGCCAACACCACCAAGGCTCTCAAACAAGCCAACGAATCCCGATAACTACCTATAAGCCGAGTTCCATCGCACCTTGATTCTGGATGAAGCAGTTGCCAGGAGAGGACTTGGAACCATACATCTGTAGGTTTCGTGCACAAGTAAGTCATATTCAACCAACTTCTTTGCAACCAGTGATCCCACGTCCCATCAAAGCTTGGGGACTTGACTCGGATATCAACCCTACTCTGACTCGGCGATGTGAATGGGAAGCTGATCCTTTTTAAAATTTTATCAAATGGGTAGGGATTGTCTCTACTGAAGATAAGAAAAATAGTAACTCGTTTATCCAGAAGATATGTCATGAAATTAAGGTGCTTAAACCCAATTCCTTTCATATCGGAGATACGATCGAGAAAATCACTGCCTTTCCTTAAGAAGAGTTGTATTTCATCATTGAAACCTTGATCGGCGATTAATACAAGCTTGAAAATAATGACAAGCTAGGAAGGGTGGTCATACATGGAAAGTGTCTTAGAGCTCTCAATCAGAGCATTCAGGTATTCAATCGGAGCATTCTCCATCACGTCAACATTCTGTACAATGACACCACTCGGAGTGCTTTCTTTAACAATCAGGTCGTAAATACCTTGATCATGATTGTGAGTTATAAAAGACACACCACCAGCGTCACGGTTCATGGTAATATCCAATCCTTTATCTACAAGTTCATCTCTCTGTATTGGTTCACTCCCTCTCTAAAAACGGAGACATTACAAAGATAATGAGTTAAAATATCTGAAGCACAAGGAATTGAAGCAAAAATCATGAAGTTCATAAAATATTTCCATTATCAACCTAAACTTTCATTAAAAAAAAATTTGGATCATGGAATAGGATTTAGAAAGGATATGGGTTGTATTGCAAAAATGTTGTCAGAAATGTTTTTTACACTGCCTTCCGGAAAAACTAAAACTGGCGCTATTTGGTTAGAAATTTGGGGATGATTTATATACCAAATGATTTAAATGGATGTCTACTATAACATACTAAAATGGCACACCAATTGTATGGACGAGTTAATAAGGGCGTCCGAAACGCCCGACTACATGATAGTTGAAAACCTACAGAATTCTTCCTGGAAAGTTCTGAACTCTCGGTGTCAGGTCTTTTTCACCAAGCAAACAGACTCCAAATCCACAAATTATTTTTTCATAAGTGATATCTTCCTATTTTCTAATAAATTCAAGGTCAACCACCTTATTCCGAATTCGTGCGAAGATTCTACGACCATTACGACAAGAAGACCTGAATCTGATTTTTTCTGACGACAAAACTCGCTAAAATTCTTCGTGAAATCACATATGGTTCTACATATTTGGTGGTCAAAGAACTATAATCATGTCATGATGAGTCTAAATCGATAAAGTAAACTTACTTGGTGAGACAACGAGTGTTCAAAAGCAAAGGGCACTTGTTATGCGACTCACCACCAAGTTCTTCATTTTCAGCTCCGGATTCTTCGATTTCTTCAGTCTGAAACGATTTTTCAGTCCCCATGTCATATTTGTCTTCTTTCTCAATGATTCCAACAATAACAATGCTTTCTAATTCCAAGGTATTCATATTGCTAGTCATCTAAGAATGATGGTTATTCATAAGAGTCAGAATTCATCAAGTTCAACAAGACATAAGATTCTATAACTCAAAAATTTCCAAAAGAAGCTTTACTTACGACATAGGGTGCTGAGGCACCGAGGATAGCTTGGAAACCAAACTTAAAAGGTTGAACAATAAAATCACCTCGAGAAGTTGCGCCCCCAGACTACACAAAGATGCTTGTCAGGACAAAGTATAGATGTACTTCATACAAAAAAGATGAACAAAAGAAAATACAAGACGATTAACTTCTTCGGAAAAAGGTCCCCACTTCTAGACATAATTATCCGTGGTCTCTTTTCCATGGAATGGGGAATGACGTTTGCCGTAATACCAAGCACATGGTTTTCTGGGTGCAACAACTGTAAAGAAATAAACTAAACACTTAATTACTGAATAAATGACGGTAATTAATCGAAGGACGATTTGAGATACCTGTGTCAAGTGGGTGATTGAGTCGCGCCTTACTCCAAAAATAATCTTTAAGTTCGGCCGAGCCGCTAATTCTTCCTCAGAAAGATCACCGCGTACATCAGAAGGCCTACTCGACATGAAGTTCTTAAGGAGATTAAGTCGTGTGTCCCAAAAGTCAGCATATTTATCAGTGACACATCCTTTTCTATCGGCCTGGAGAAAAGGAACGCTTCAATCGGGAATGCTGTGGGCACCTTCAGATTGCTAAATCATTTCTATAAAAGGCGCCCCTGGTTTGGAAATGAGGTGTGGACTGATCAAAGCCCATTTTTCGAGATGCCCTATCGAGGTTATCACTCTGAATGATGTAATTATCAGAGCAAACAACGAGAAGGTACTGTGGGGTACAACTATTCATAAAAGTGGCCTCGCCAAGTGCAATAATATTACCCTCACTGCTTAGGCCAGAGCGCAGGACAACATCAAATCTCTCAGCGAAGGTCTCCGGTGGAATCACGTGTGGAAGCTTCGAACCCCAAGGTTTGAAATTCACTTTCTTCTCATTGTCTATTAAACTAATAACACTAACAGAAGATGGTCTCTTCTTACTCCAATGAATTATTCTAGCATACTCTATCTCTCCACTCTGATAAGAAGGCCAAACCTTTGGCGCATATTCAGGAAAACATTCTCATAGCCAAGCTTGCATAAACATAACATGGATAAAAGACTATACCTTGGCATGTCCGTCACAAATCTTCATGTCACGAATTAAAGTATCCAAGAACCTAGAAACAAATTACCAAGAGGAAGAGTTTTTCCACCAGCAAGCGCAACATCAATCGAAACAAGCGGAGGCTTAAATTGACCTCCAGGAGAATTTTCGAATACATCCCTAGAGAGACAAAATATAAGGAACGCATGCATAAAGGATAAACAACAGCATGCCCTTCAACACTTGTACTACCATTCCGCCATTAGTTAACCCAAGCCGAATAATTTTTGCTATCACAACGATAAGAAATCCGCATCTCCTCTCCAAATAAAGATGACGCCATATTTCTTCTCCTGCTCAGACCATTCGACAGGAATGCTACCAACAATTGGCAGATACAACAAGACTGCCACACCCTCCAAAGTGATTATTAACTCACCCCAAGCACATGCTGCTGAATAAATTTGACTGCAACAACTGGAAATAAATGGAAGCAGACCTTTCGTGTCCTTATTAATTCTCAAAGTCTCAGACACTCGCACATCATGGAATAACTTAGCATTTTCTAAAACCAGCTTCACTTGAGGATTCTTCAACATAACTTTAGCCCATCATTTCCATTCAGACAGAGGAGTTTGGGATGTCTTAAAATCAACAAATGAAGTCATGTATTCTCCTCTCTGCAAACAACACTTGACAAGAGCATGTGGATAAATACTCTGAGGTTGAGGGGCGTTATTGATGTTCGGGATAAAAATGCCAACATAGTCAGGATCAGTGGCCTCTTTGACAACACCCTCAAAAAAAATTCATAGATGCTGGGTACATTATCTAGAGAAATAACATCAGAACTTTTGCTTCTGTTACGACTAGAAGCAGTAGCAGCATTATCTTCATAATCGCTAGACATCCACAATGGGTTCGAATAACATTTACTCAACAACTGGGTAATCATGCCCAAGGTTTAGTTCTATTTTATGCAAATACATACTATATATAAAAATTAAATCCAATATCAAAGAAGATTGTTATAAACCCTAGCGTACCTGGTTGAGTTTAACAATATTGTAGTGAAGCCAATGAAGGATATCTACAATCAGAGACAACAATTTTGGAATTACGGTTTACCCGCAAGTTGCTGTCAAGAGAGGAACAATTATCAAATCAATACACCAAGAGCATACTGACAAACTGTAATTAAGCAACCAACGACAATAGAGTCTTCATGAACAAAGAATAGTGTTGGTACCGGTGAGTAAATACTCACGTAAATTTTTTTTTTTTTAAAACCCTCAGTCTGAGTCGGTCGGAAGTTGGCCGGAATTATCGTCGGTGACGTCACCGACAATACACCAAGAGCATGCTGACCTACTGCAATTAAGCAAGCAACGACAATAAAGTCTTCATGAACAAAGAATAATGTTGGTACCGTTGAGTAAATACTCACGTAATAATTTTTTTTTAAAAACCCTCAGTCCGAGTCGGTCGAAAGTTGGTCGGAATTTTCGTCGGTGACGTCGCCGGCAATGAAGCTGCTTCTGCTGCTCGGGCGAGAGGAAAGAAAGAGAGAAAGTGTTGGCCGTCGGTGGAAATAGAGGGAGAATAGAAAAAACTTAATAGGGTTTGCTCCCTTTTATAGTAATTGGTTTCCAAATCTTGGTCGAACAAGAATTTCCTCTTTGGAACAACGGCCCCGTGCTACACGGGTCAATTTTGGTACCTCTATCATGCAAATCAGCCATGTTTTACAAATTTATGCTCTCCAGACGATGTTCTATCATCCTACAAGAACTACTACATCGACTAATCCTCATTCAACGATTGTACGGTATCGTTGGAGTATCATCAAACTAGAAGTCCTGGTAATATCTAACAACTAAGATTGTTGATTTATTTTGCTTATGTCGGTAAAAATCACTATCTAGTGCTTACCACGAAATATTATTGTTCCGCACTAAGCAGGGGAATTAATGTTCATGGTGGATTATAATTCCCGCAGAGACATAAGATAAGTATATATGTATAAACGTTCTGATCCAGAATCAAAATTATAGATACGTACTTCTGTCTTATATTCCGTAAGATAATTAAGAATGCGTATTCATCTCCTACCTACATTAATCTTGTAGCTCTTATATATGTATGTGCCCGCAAAATTTCAGAGGTCTACTCGACTAAAATCTCGTTATTTCATGTGCGTCCATATAAACCATCTACATTAATCAGAACATACTGATTATACAAAAATTATGAACATTCGGAGTGAGCTTCTATGCCAACCCTTAGTGAAGACACTAATTAGATCATACCATCTAAATACATACGAACATAGAGTTAGAAAGCATAGAGGGAGATTAAGAGGAGTGGGTACTAAGCATTGGTAGTTGTTATTTTTTTCTTTCATTTTTATTGATGTTATTTAATTTGGTTATAAGTCTTTGACTCTATAATTATCTTTATAACTAAAAGTATTTATTTTTAATACAATTTTTGACTTAGCAAAAAAAAATAAAGATGGTGCAACAAGTACCAACACTTTCACCATACCAGCATTGGCGTGCCAGCTCTGGTACTTCTTTCCATTGTAGGTGTATATTGCACCAACAGATCCTCCCAGCGTTGTCCCCCCACCATGAAACACATGTGCCCTTAACTTCTCAGTGCTAGAACCCAAAGCTAACATTCCCTTTCTGATGCTTCTTTTGCTTGATGCATCATGCGCATATCTGAGTGCTTGAGCAACTCCATTTGATGTCGTAAGCTATTGGTACTCCAATTTGACGCCCCGAGCTATGAACATTTAAAAATTAAGTATATCGACTAGATATGCCAATACTTGGCATCATCTACAAACACAGATAATCGACACCAATGTTGCGCATCATCAACAAGTCATGCACAAGCTTGCATCACGCATCACCTCTTACATAGAGATGTCATTCTCTCACAGAGAGATGCCACTAGATCATATCACTCACAGAAAGGTGTTATCAACTTGTACTGTCAACATGCCATGAGTATGCATCACTCGTAGAGAAATTCCCAGAGATTGCATTATTCATCAAGGTGATTCCTCTGTTGCGCATCGACTGAGTTATGATGCTAATAGTGCATAGTATCACTAAGTTGATGCCAATAGCCGATATGGTCAATAATACCATCGATATGAGTAACATGGTGATATCTGTGCATTACTGTCTGTTAGTACCTAAAATTTGATTCCAGGAAAAACAATGTATCGTTGAAGTACTTTCTTTAGATTCGAAATCAGAATCGTACAAGATAAACCTAAACCAAGTATCAGTTCCGTCCTGATTCAGTCATAAGGAGAGAAAATGGGTGATCTTATGGGAGGGAAACAAAGAAAGTTGAAGGAAATAAGTGTGATGAATTATGTATAAAAGTGATGGACTATTAGAGAAAATAACATAACTTATGAGAATGGTAAGCTTGTTTTGTTTTCTGAATGGGCTAAAGAGCCTATTTATAATAGTATAGGAACATACGTTTTCCTCGTAAGTAGTGGAAGTAGTGAAGAGATGGAGAGGTGGAAGTCGTGGGAATAATGGTATAACCTCCTTGTAATCTTCGGGTTACCATTACTCCATTACTCCATTAACTGCTTCAGACTTACTATTACTTTGTAACTTCCTTATCATGGGGTGTTGCCACGCCGCATGTTGCTATAACTACCAGACCAAAACCCCGTAAGAATCCCCTCATGTAATTATTTTGATTCCTCATAAAAATTAGTGGAGTCATGGACTCTGAGTTTTGTTGTAACAAAATGTTTGTGATAGCTATAATAATATATAGGATTGATCGTGGTGTTTCTAGTACCCACCGATGTCATGGTTGTATCCTAGATAATGGTGCAAGAATGATGCTAGGGTGAAGAGACGCACAAAGGTAAAAAGAGGGGGAATAACGCTTTAGTGTAGCTAGCGCTAGTGTTAGCGTTTCATCTTAGCATTGTTGGTACCGCTAGGCGCTAGTGCTAGCGCTAGCGCTGATGCTAGATATTGCTAGCGCTAATGCTAGTACTGCTAGTGCTTGTTGGTGTGTGCTTTGTTAGCTTTGTTGGCTTTTTGGCTTCTTTTAGCCTTTTGGCACATGTGTGTGCTTATCATTGGTGTTGGGAGTGCGTCTAGGGTTCACTAAGGATAATACTTGCTAGTTCCATGATTATTGCTTAGTGCTTACAGAATATTTTCAAGAGATTCAGTTGTGGAAGTTTGTAACTTGACATAATGCTTGATGCGAATCTGCAGTTAGATGGTATGCATATAATTAGCGTTTTTATTCAGATATGGCATAACCTCTATTTTGAACGTTCACAATTTTATATCATCATCATATTCTGATTAATACAAATAATTTAAATGAATGCACATGAAATAACGAGGGTATATCTAGGTAAAGCCCTGAAATTTGAAAGTGTATAAACATATAAAGAGCTACAGAGCAATTGTAGCTATGAGATGAATATGCATTCTCAATTCTCTTGCAAAATGTAAGATATCAGTATGTATTTATAATTCTGATGCCGGGTCAGAATTTTTTTACATATTTATTTCATGCCTTTGCAGATGAGCAGATGAAATATTATAATTTTCTTATTTGTTAAAAATCCGCCATCAACATTAAGTCCCATGCTTAGCGCGGAACAATAACTTTTCATGGTAAGCACTAGATGGTGATTTTTTTTTACTGACATAAGCAAAATAAATCAACAAGCTTAGTTGTTATATATTACCATGAATTTTGATTTGGTGACGCTCCATTGATGCCGAAAAATTGTTGAAGGGATAATGGTTGATGTAGTAATGCTTGCAAGTGATAGAGCATCGTCTGGAGAGCGTAAGCTAGCGAGGCGTGGCTGATTTATATGATTGAGAGACCAAAATTGACCTGTGTGTGGCACGAGACCATGGCTTCAAAGATGAAATCCTTGTTTGACCTGGATTTGGAAACCAATTACTATAAAAGGGAGTAAAACCTTTTTTTTTATTCTCTCACTATCACCACCGATCAGAGTTTTTTTTTTCTTTCGAGCAGCAACAACAGTCTTCCCGCCAGCGACATCACCGGTCAATCAACGCCGGCCAACTTCCGTCCATTCTCCGACGACCAGATAAACACTTTTTTTTTTATTATTTACTTGAATAATTCATGTTAATATATTTTTTTACATGAGTTTCTTGCTCACATATTTCTTTTTCTTTTTTTTGACGTGAGTGTTTACTTACCCTCTCAAGTATTATTGCTTGCTTCATTGCATAAGCATGCTATTGACTTGACACTGATCTTCTCTTGACAACATCTTGCAAGTGAACTCCAATTTTATAATTGTTGTCTTTGATTGTGATAATCCTTCATTGGATTTACTGCAACGTTTTTAAGCTTTAACCAGGTTCGCTAGGATATGTAGAAACTTCATATATATTGGTTTTGATTTATATATAAGCATGTATTTGCATATCAGTATTATATATACATAAAATAGAACCAAACTTTGCGCATGATTGCCAAGTAGTTGACGTAAATATTATTCGAACCCATTATAGATGTCTAAGGATCATGAAGATAATTATATCACTGCTTCTAGTCGGGGCGGAAGCAAAAACTCTGATGTTATTTCTCTAGACGCTGTGCCCAGCATCTACGACAAACCCTTTGATGGTTTTGAAGAGGCTGCTAACCCTAATTATATTGGAAATTTTATTCTGAACATCAATAACGCTCCTCAGCCGCAAAGTATTGTTAGTACCTAAAAATTGATTCTAAGCAAAATAATGTACCGTAGAAGTACTTTCTTTAGATTCAGAAATCAAAATTTTACAGGGCAAGCCTAAACCACGATAGTAGTCGTTCCGCCCTGCTTCGGTCACAAGGAGAGAAAATGGATTGATCTTAGGGGAGGGAAGTAAAGAAAGTCAAAGGAATTTGTATATTGAATTGTGTGTAGAGATGTTGAACTATTGAGAAAATAACAAATCTTGAGAGAATGATAAGCTTGTTGTCTTTTGTTGAATGGGATAATGAGCCTATTTATAATAGTTTGGGAACACATGCTTCCTTGTAAAAGAGTGGAAGTAGTGAAGAGATGGAGAGGTGGGAGTCGTGGGGTTAATGGTTTAACCGCCTTGGAATCTTCGGGAAACCATTAATCCATTACTTTATTAAATGCTTCATCCTTATCACTACTTTGTAATTTCCTTGTCATAGGGTGTTTCCACGCCCATGTTGCTGTAACCACCAGACCAGAACCCCATGTTTAATCCCCCCATGTAATATGATTTGATTTCTCATAGGAATTAGCGGAGTCATGGACTCAAAATATTTAAGTTTGTTGTAAGATAGTGCTCTCAATGAGTTTGTGAGGATGATGTTAGCACAAACAAAGGGGTAGAAGCGCACAAAGGTAAGAAAGAGAGGGGGGAGGCTAGCGTTGGAGCTTAGCGCTTAACATAGCTAGGCTGCTGGTAGCACCAGCGCTTCAGTGTAGCGTTGTTGGTAGCGCTATTGGTAGCATTAAATGCTAGCGCTAGTGCTAACGTTGATGCTAGCTCTGCTAGCAACGTAGGTGTTAGCGCTAGCGCTAGCGCTAGCGCTAGCGCTAATGCTAGTTGTTGCTTAACGCTGCCACTAGCATTGTTAGTGCTTCTTTGGCGAGTGGTTTGTTAGCTTTTCGGCTTTTTTAGCTTTTTTAGCTTTTTTTCTAGGCTTTTGGCACATGTATATGCTACTCATTGTTATTGGGGGTGTGACCAGGGTTTGCTAAGGATGGCACTTGCTAATGCCATGGTTATTTCCTATGCACCACTAGCTCTGGCATTCATTAATGTCGTGGCCATAACTATGGCCTATTTAGAGTTTCCCAGTCGCTTGAGATTTTAATGTTAGCATTATGCTTAACTTTTATGTAGTGCATACAAAACATATTCAAGAGATTCAGCCGTGGAAGTTTGTAACTTGAGATAATGCTTGATGCGAATCTGCAATTAGATGGTATGCATCTAAATTTACGTTTTCTTTCGGATATGATATGGCATTCATTCTGAATGTTTGTATAATCAACATATTCTGATCGATACAAATAATTTGCATGGATGCACATAAAATAACGAGGTTTTAGCCGTGTAAAGCCTTGAAATTTCTACGGGCGCTTATATATGCAAAAGAGCTACAGAGCTAATTTATCCATGAGTTGAATACGTATTCTCAATTCTCTTGTGGAATGTAAGATAGCAGTATGTATTCATAATTCTGATGTCGGGTCAGGAATTTATACATATTTATTTCATGCTTTTGCAGCTAGGCGAAAAACAATATTATAATTTTCTCCCTTGTCAAAAATCCACCATCAACATTAAGTCCTTTGCTTAGCGCGGAACGAGTAATGTTACGTGGTAAGCACTGGATGGTGGTCTGCTAGACGAGATAAAATGTAACTTTTATCATTTAATGGTTAGATATTACTAGAAGAGTAACAATTGGCTGAGCAAGTCTTGCTTTTTCTGCGATTGTACTCTCAGGTATTTGAATCCTTGCTAGGGCTTGCTAAGGATGACGCTTGTCAGTGTTATGGCCATTTCCTATGTACCGCTAGCGTTGGAATTCATTAATGTCGTGGAATTATTTATGGTCTGTTTAGGGTTTCTCAATAAGGTGAGATTTAATATTAGTATTTATGCTTAACTTTAGTGCATACAAAACATTTTCAAGAGATTCAGCCGTCGAAGTTTGCTACTTGAGATAATACTTGATGTGGCTATGCAATTAGATGGTATGTATCTAATTAGCGTTTTTATTCAGATATGGCATAACCTCTATTCTGAATACCCGCAATTTTCTATTATCAGCATATTCTGGTTAATACAAATAGTTTGCATGAATGCGCATGAAACAACGAGGGTTTAGCTGGGTAAAGCCCTAAAATTTGTAAGGCCCTTACATATGCAAAAGAGATACAAAGCTAATTTATCCAGGAGCTAAATATCCCTTCTCGATTTTCTTACAGAATGTAGGATAAGAGTAATATTCATAATTTTGATGCTTGATCAGAAATTGATGTATATTTATTCAATGCTTCTGCATCTAGGCAAAAAACGACAACAGAGTTACATGGCTAATTGAGCCAGGAGATGAACCCTTCTCAATTCTCTTACGCAATATAAGATAAGAGTATGTATTCATAATCCCGATGCTTGAAAGAATTTTATACATATTTATTTCATGCTTCCGCAGCTAGGAAAAATAAATCAAAATAAATCAACGAGCTTAGTTGTCGTATTTTACCAGTAATTTTGATTTGATGACGCTCCGTTGATGTCAAATTATCGCTGAAGGAGCAATAATTGATGTACTAGTGCCTATAGGATGATAGAGCGTCGTCTGGAGAGCATAAACTAGTGAAGCGTGGCTGATTTGTATGATGGAAAGACCAAAATTATCCCGTATATAGCACGAGACCATGGATTCAAAGAGGAAATCCTTGTTTGACCATCACCGACCACCAGCACTCTCTTTCTTTCTCTTCTCACCTGATTCGGAGCTTATGGTTAGTCAATCATGTGTGCACATTTGTAATTTGTAATCCCGTGAAAATTTTCAGACTCCATTGACTTTAGCATAAAATCCATATCTTTTATCCCATATCCGATTTACTCTCCCTTTTGGTATGTCGGAGCGGATATGTGGAGGAATATTTTTTTGAAGGACGCATTGGCCCATTTTCCACCAATTGTTTCCAATTTTCGAGTTTACATGATGCAGGTGTAACAGTAGGAGCGACTATAAATAGAGGATCTTGTGGTGGTAGGTGCTGGCACCGTGAGGATATAGCTTCTTGAAGATGCTAGCTATGTGAATGAAGTTCCATACTCGTATGAAATTCTATTTCCATGGAATATCCCTCGTTTGGTAGAATATCTTTTGTTATGTGGATGAGGCTAGTGCTGGTGGTGTTGACATCGCGAGTAAGTTGACATCATGAGATTTCTAACAGGATGCGATGTAAATGGGGACCTCAGTAGAAGTTAAGACTTCATGGAAAGTGATCCCTTGTGATAGGCTTCATGGATGACAACCTCATAATAAACAGTAAGGGCCTCATGGTATGGCGTTTCTTACACATTTCAGAACACTTCTGACTCATGTGTGATGTTGACTCATCATAGCCATATTTCTGGAGAAGATACATTCCTAGCAGCATCTTGTAAGCCCATATGTCAGATGTTGAGAGGAGAATCTTGAATCTAAAATGGTCGGGCCCTTTGAGTGTTCATTGTGTATTGGAGATTTTCGTAGATGCCTTGTTATCGTGATAGTTGAGATGAGTATCATAACCAAGGATACTGTCTGTTATGTCTTGCTTGGAGCATGAAGGGAATTGATGGCGTCAACTTGAGAATTCCGAATTAATTGTGTCTTCTATAGTTGACTAATGTGGTTGAAATCAGTAGCAACAACAACAGAGAGGAACTCCCCATGTCATGGACGTGATCATATTGGGAGAGTAAGCTTACGAGATGTGGAGGTACTGACGTACAAAGGCTTGCGAGTGAGGCGTCTTGTTGCTACTACCATTGTGTATTAAATACACTGGTCAAAGGAGGTGACTGAGTTAAATCTATAAACCCGAAGAAGCCTTCAGTCACCAGGTGTAGGTACTTTGATCTGTTGCTTGACGATGGATGATTTGATAGTATCATAATAGTCCATGCCTTTAGGGTCTGATCATTCAAGAGAAGCCATGAAGGTTGATATCTCCTTTTGTTGTTGTTGTCTTTACGCGCCATGGCTGAAGCAAAAACTTGAATTGAAGTTGGAGTCCTTGTTGTTGCCTGGGTTGTTGAGTCGCAACTGGGACGTTTTTACGAGCACTGAATGAATGAAATTGTGTCTTATTATGACCATTTGGTTTATAAGCTTGTTTTACCCTTTCTGGATGTGATGATGGTATGCTTGGAATGCTTATTTGGGAGAAGTCCTATGGAGGCGTCGAGGGTGAAGAGGATGATATGCAAGGTATCCTATTGCCGACGTGGTGCTACGGGTGTCTTCAAAGACTATGTTCCAAGAGGCGTCTCTTGAGCCATCTTCTGAATCCTTGACTGTTATGAGATGTGTTACGGTGAGCAGTCCCCTGTCACACTTCTCTTTGATTTCTGAAGTTATATTTACTAAAATAGACTTGGAATGCGTCTCAACTTCGTCAGGGGTCGCAGGCGCCTACCAGATCTGACGACGTAGTTGAGAGAGATGAGATACCTTTGCGATACGTCTTTGGAGAGTAAAGGGCCCTTGTCAAGGTTGTAATACTCTGATTGACCATCTCTTTTAGGATGGGGAGGTTCCTGACAACGAGGGAATATTTTGCAAGTCTTCAGTCCCCATGTGTTGTTCCTGCGATCATTCGAACGCAGTTTGTTGAAGTTAGCGTTCCAAGTGGTGCCGTTGCGTAAGATTCCAATGCAACGGAAACTGCACCAATTGAGTATCCAAATGCTGGAGTTGAATTTGACAGGACCCGGCTCTTGGAGGAAGCTGAGGCAGCTAAGCTTGTGGTCGGATGACTTTGTCGTCATATGTGAGCCATTCAGGAGAACTTGAAGGAAGTATGTGCATCTTCGGCTACCAAGGCTAGAGGTGATGCTGAAAGACTATCCTGAGAGTTGAGGCTTGCAACTGAAGCCCTTGCATAGGTGGAGAGAGCATATGTTGATGGTGCTCAACCAGTTTTCAGAGATTTTTCTAAACAGTAAGTTTTGAGGTTTTTTTATTTTTTATGTGTTTCTGAGATACCCGAATTTTCTGTGGTTTTATTTTGGGATTTTGAGTAGGTAAAAATTTTGAATGGTTGCGAAGGATTTTCTAGAGAGAAAAATAATATTTTATTTCATGAATTGAAATCTTAAGTATGAATGCAAGATATTGCAAAAAAATTGGAGGAATTACAAATGTTTTGTAACAACAGGAAATATTGCTAGGGGTAACGACGTGCTTAAGCCTTGATAGATTTGTCATAGGTGGTGGAGTGCTTAAGCCTTAATAGCTTTAAGCCACTTGCCATGCACGACTACCCATGTTGGCTTGTTAGCATTTACGAGTTTGTACCATCCGTCTAACATAGCTTTAACGATCAGATATGAGTTTTTTCAGGAGAGACAATAGCTTTCTCGACTGTGTCTCCGACATGGAATGGGCTGGGTTTTGGTATCTCAGGTTCATGACACATTTTCAGGATGATTCGGTTATTGGTTTTGATATTCTCAGTAGAGACAACCCTATCCGTTTAATATAATTTGAAAATGATAGTCTTCCTCTTCAAACCATCAAGTCATGGTGGGATTGACATTCTTGTCAATTTCCAAAGACTTGATAGGACGCGGGATAACTAGTTTTAAAGAGAGTTGCTAAACAAGACTTACTTGTAGGCGAAATCCACGGGTGTACAATATCACCTTTCCTTTATGGAGTCGTTTAATGTTCATATCCGTTGCTTGGTGATGTTATGAAGATGAGCAATATTTAGAGCCTGCTGGATTGTTGACACATATATGTGGGTCCCTTGGTGATGATTTTGCAGAGATGCGTCAAGTCTTGCCTTGTTGTTGTGGATCCACGAATGTTCCAGAATCGTTTTGTAATCTGGATCAACATGATTGTTGCTGATGAAGTGGTATCAGACACTACTGGCCAAAAAATGGTAGTAAAAGTGGTCTACATAGACCTTTATGAATTACGAAGTTTGATCATTGTATCCCTGGTTGCTTTCTTTGAATGGGGATCTCGTCATCGTGTTGAATGTTGATTTGGAATGCGCAGCTTACTCTACTTAAGGACTTTGTGTCTAGTGAGCCTTCTGATGTACACAATGAGCCTTCTGATGTACACAGTGAGCCTTATGAGAAGGAATTAACATCTCAACAAAACTTGAAAATTACTTCTGGAGCGAGGCGCGACTCGATCATCAACTTGACACGGGTATCTCAAATTATCTTTAGTTTAATCATCATCCTTTTTTTAGTTAATTTGTTTCTTGTAGTCGTGGCACCCAGAACACCCTGTATACGGTATTTCGGCGAACGGTGTTCCTAAGTCTGGGAAAAAGAGGCCACGGGTAATCATGCCTGGAAGTGGAGACCATCCGTTGTCATAACAAGAACCTTTGCATAGTCTGGGAGCATAACTCATCAAGGTACCTCGGGTATGCAACCTTTAAAGTTTGGTGTCCCGTCTGTTCTTGGCGCTTCAGATCCTTATGTAGTAAGTATAACTTTTTGGAGATTCCTGAGTTGTAAAATTTTATGTCTTGTAGAACTTGATGAATTATGACTCTTATAAATAATCGTAATTCTCAGATGACGAGCAACACGGATACCCTGGTTTCAGAAAGCACCGTTGTGGCTGGAAGTACTGAGAAAGAAGGCCAAGGTGACAATGGACCAAGAGCCGTGACGCTGGTGATGTGTCTTTTCCAACTCAAAATCATGAGCAATCCCCCTTGACCCGATTGTTGAAGAAGGCACTCCGAGTGGTGTTATTGTACAGAATACTGCTATGATGGAGGCTCTTCCGATGATAACTGCTCCATTAAAGTCTTAAGAAAGGTAAGAACTTCCTTGTGGGTAGTAGTCATGGCTACTTGAGTTTCGGACAAGGTTTCCTGGCGCTTCATCAAATCAACTATGGTTGATGATGCCTGATCCTTGTCTTTGGAACCTTCAATGGTACGAAAATGAGCGTTGGTGTTTTCAGTGGTGGTGTTTTGAGGAATGATCTCTAGAGTTCCACCACTGGTATTGCTGGGGCTAGGAGTAGTTGTTGAACCTGAATTGGGATTTGTTGTTGAACCATTTTTATATGATTGAAAAATTTATTTAGCCGGGTAAAGACATGAAATCTCTACGGGCGCATATATATGAAAAAGAGCTACAGATCTAATTTAGCCATGAGTTGAATACATATTCTCAATTTTCTTGCGGAATGTAAGATAGCAGTATGTATTCATAATTCTGATGTTGGGTTAGGAATTTATACATATTTATTTCATGCTTCTGCAGCTAGGAAAAAAACAATATTACAATTTTCTCCCTCGTCAAAAATCCATCATCAACAAGTATTTATCTACAGGCTCTTGTTAGGTATTGTTTGCAGAAAGAAGAATACAAGCCTTCATTTGTTTATTTTAAAACGTTTCAAACTCCTTAATCCGAATGGAAAGGATGGGCTAAAGTTATGTTGAAGAATCCTCAGCTGAAGTTGATTTTATAAAAGGCTAAGATATTCCATGCCGTGTAATTGTCTGAGACTTTGAGCATTAACAAGGACACGAAGGGTCTGCTTGCATTTTTTTCTCGCTGGTGCGGTCCAGCCCATTCAGCACTATTCGCTTGGGGTGAGTTGACAACCACCTTGGAGGAAGTGGCGGTTTTGCTGCAACTGCCCGTTGTTAGTAGCATTCCACTTGAATGGTCTGAGGAGGAGAATAAGTATGACGCTATCCTTTCTCAGAAAATGGAAGATTTACAAAATTCTGGTTGTTGCTATAATAAGAATTATTTGGCTTGGGTTGACTACTGGTGGAACGGAAGCACAAGTGTTGACAACCTTGTTGTTGACGATCCTTTATGTATTGCTGCATTTCTTGTACTTTGTATTTCTAGGGACTTGTTCAAAGTTTCTCTTGGAGGTCAGTTGAAGTCTTCACTTGTTCCGCTTGTTGTTGTGCTTGCATGTGGAAAAATTCTTCCTCTTGGTAATTTGTTTCTAGGCTCTTTATACTGTCATTTGGATACTTTCATTCGTGACATGAGGATCTATAATGGTCATGCCAAGATAAAGTCCTTTATCCCTGCTATGTTTATATAAGCTTGGATATAAGAGTATTTTCCTGAATATACGCCAAAGGCCTAACCTTCTTATCCAAGTACAGAGATGGAGTATGCTAGAATACTCTGTTGGAGTAAGAAGGAACCTTCTTCTGTTAGTCTTGTTAGTTTAATGGACAATAAGAAGAAGGTGAATTTCATACCTTGGGGTTTGAGGCTTCCATACGTGATTCCTCTGGAGACTTTTGACGAGAGCTCTGATATTGTCCTACGCTCTGTCTCAAGTTATGAGAGTAATATTGCTACAGTCGGTGAGGACACTTTTATGAATAGCTGTAATCCAGGGTATATTCTTGTTGTTCGCTTCGATAGTTATATCACGCAGAATTCTAACATCGATAGGGCGGCTCGGAAAATGGGCTTTGATCAGTCTATTCCTCGTTACCGCAGTAAGGCGCCTTTCATAGACGTGCTTCAGCGATCTGAGGGTGCCCATACTATTCCTATTCGAAGCATTCCTTTCCTCTAGGAAGATAGAAAATGATATGTCACTGATGCATATGCTGATTTTTGGAATACATCGCTTATCCTTCTTAAGAACTTCGTGTCTTGTGAATCTTCTGGCGTACGCTGTGAGCTTACTTAAAATGAGTTAGCATCTCGTTCGAACTTGAAAATTACTTTTGGAGCGAGGCGGGATTCGATTGTCAACCTGACGCAGGTACCTCAAATCATCATTCGTTTAATCACCATTCTTTACTCAGTAATTAAGTATTTAATTTCCTTCCTGCTGTCGTGGTTCCCAGAACACTTTGAGCCCGATATTATAGAAAACGTTGTTCCTCTGTCTGGGGAGAAGAGACCACGGATAATTATGCCTGGAAGTGGAGACTGTCCTTGGAAGAAGGTAAACGTCTTGTGTTTTATCTTACTCTTCCTTTCTGTATGAAGTACTTCTATACCTTGTCCCAATAAGTATCTTTACATAGCCTTGGAGTCTAACTCGTCCAGGTGACTTGAGTATTCAACCTTTCAAGTTTGGCATCCCAGCTGTTATTGGCTCCTCAGCACCTTATGTTGTAAGTGGGATTTTTTTTTTGAAAATTCTTGAGTTGTAGAAATTTTTGTCTTGCTGAACTTAATGAATTCTGATTCTTATAAACAATCATCATTCATAGATGAATAACAACACAAATAATCTAGTATCAGGAAGTACCTTTATGGTTAAAAGTACTGAGGAGTATGGCCGAGATGACAATGGACCTGAAAAATCGTTTCAGACTGAAGAAATTGAAGAATCCGGAGTTGGAAACGAAGAACTTGTTGGCAAGTCGTATTATGAGATGCCTTCTGCTTCCGATGGATTATCACAACTCAAGGTAAGTTTGCTCCATTGTTTTAGAATCATAATCACATGATTATAGCTCTTAAGCCACCAAATGTGTAGAATCATATATGATTTCATCAAACACTTTAGCAAATTTCGTTGTCCAAAAAAATATTCAGATTCAGATCTACTTACCGTAACGGCCGTAGAAACTCCGTCCGAAGTCGGAATTAGGTGGTTGACCTCTCATTCTTTAGATAACAGAAAGAGATAAATTTTTAAAAAGAATTTATGAATTTAGAGTCCATTTAATAGGTGAAAAGGACCTGACACCAAGCGTCAAGAACTTTTCCAGGCAGAATTCTATAGGTTTTCAGCTATCATGTAGTCGACCGTTTTGTTTTCCCTTATTAGATCGTTCCTCCAATTGGCGTGCCCTTTTTTATCATGTTGTATTAGACATACATATGAATCATTTGTTATATAAATGATTCCAAAATTCCTTACCAATTGGCACCAGTTTCAGTTCTTTTGGGGGGCACTGCAAAAACGTTTCTGACGACAATTTTGCAAAACGACTTATATCATTTCCAAACAATATGCCATGAACCAAATTTTTTTTAATGAGTTATTAGTTTCTAATGGATTATTTTATGAACTTTATGATTTATGCTTCAATTCCTTGTGTTTAAGCTATTTTAGCTTATTATCTCCACAATGTCTCCATTTTTAGGGGGGAATGAACCAAATCAAAGAGATGAACTTGTAGGTGAAGGATTGGAGATTACCATGAGCCTTGACGCTTGCTATGTGTCTTTCCATCTGAAAATCATAAACGGGATCTTTATGATGTGTCTGTTGAAGAAAACACTCTGAGTGGCGTTATCGTACAAAATGATGATATGATAGAGATTGTTCCGGTTGAATACCCGAACACTGAAGTTAGCTTTGACTTCAGGTTTGATAGGAATCGGCTTGACTATGTATGCATTGGTGGATTCACTGTACCATATACCTATGATGAGCTGTATGCCAAAGTATGGAAGAAGTTTGCCCATTTCTTCGTAGGTAATCCCAAGAACTACCGTACTCTGGAGAAGGATGTGTCTGTGTTGTTGCTGACTGTGCATGAGATGAATTATCTCCCTCGTAGAGAAATTTCTGAGATGGTGCTTCAAGATTGGAAGGAGGCTTTGGATAAGGCTGAAATAGCTAAGCTTAATGTCACATGGGTTTGTCGTCATTTAGAAGCTATTGAGAAGCATTTGCAGGAGAAAGGCATATCTTATAACTTGGAGACGGTTGCCAAGGCTAAATATGAAGTTGATAGGCTTTCTAGGGAGTTGAAGCTTGCAACTGAGACTCTTAAACAATTGGAGATGGCATACGCTGAAGGTGTTAAACCGATCTTCAAGGAATTTTTCTAGATTTTCTGAGTTTTATAGGTTTTTCTGAGACATATGGCTTTCTGTGGTTTTATTTTGGGATTTTGAATAGGTAGAGATTTTTGAATGATTTGCAAGGATATATATATATTTTTTGAAAGGAATAATAATTTGTTTAATTAATAAATCGAAATCCTAAGTATGAATGCAAGATATTGCAAATATTTGGAGGAAGTACAAATATTGCAAATATTTGGAGGAAGTACAAATATTGTGTAAAACAAGAAAATTAGGCGAAATGGAGGTAAAATGTTTTAAGCGTTGTGAGTTGTAAGCCACTTTCCATGTATGACCTCCCCTTATGGATTGTAAGTATTGACAATCTTGTATTAACCACCGATCAAAGTTTCGGTGATGAGATACGACTCTTCTTCAGGAGGGGATGTGATTTTCTCTACCGCATCTCCGACATGGAAGGCATTGGGTTCAGGTCCCTTAATTTCATGACATGTCTTTTGAATAACCGGGTTACTGGTTTTCTTATCTCTCTAGAGATAATCCCTACCCATTCAATAAAGTTTTGAAAAGGATCAGCTTTCCATTCACATCGACGATTCAGAGTAGGGTTGATATCCGAGTTAAGTCCCCAAGATTTGATTGGACGTGGGATCGTTGGTTGCAAAGAAGTTGGTTGGATATGAATTACTTGTGTACGAAACCTTCAGATATATGATTTCGTGTCCTCTCCTGGAAACCTCTTCACATCCAGATTTATTGTACGGCGAAACTCGTCTGATGGGCAATCCTCGGGATTTGCTGGCTTGTTTGAGAGTCTTAGAGGTGTTGGTGCTGGCGAAGGAGATACACCTGATCCCATCTTAGTTCTACGGACCCATGGGCATCCCAGAATCATGTCATAATTTTGATCATCTTTGACAACGTGAAACCTTGTATGCGTCTGTGTATCACGTATCTTGTTGGTTCGTGCTTGGAAATTCCCGCAGATTTCAAAGTCTTGATAGTGATGATATTGATAACGGTGCCCGCATCGATTAGGGTTTGCTCGAACTCGGCATCCTTGAGGCAAGCAGTGGTGAGAAGTCCCCATCTAGGCTTATCATTGTGTTTGATGACTAAGTCTTCTGAAGCAGACTTGGGATACACATTAGCTTTTTCGGCAAAGAGTAGACGCTTACCGACACACGCGGTTGAGGGAAGAAAAAATATCTTTGCCTTATGCCTTTGATAGGTAAAGAAGTTTACATACGCGCTTCATCATGTATTGGAAATTTCTGTTAACTGAATCTCCAGAAAGAGTAAAGCTCCTAACAGGAAGGGAATCTTTGTGGACACCTTCAGTTGCAAAGCATATCTCTCATGAGTCGATCTTTTATCTGAAAATATGCCTTAAACCATTGAACACTTTGGTGGGTGGATGTCCCACAGGTGGTAACTTGATAGGTTCATTTTATACCCATAATTCCAGCAGTTTGAGGACCTCCTCCATAGGGAATGGGAAGTTTGGGATCGTTTTATCTGTCTTAGTTTGTTTCGTTTGACGCAGAGTCTTGACCGAGCCTTGTCCTTGAACTGGTATTGGGGCCGTCGTTGGGGTCGACACAGAGTGCTTAGTCTGTGAGACCGATTAAGATGCTGATTTTCTCTTGCCTCATTCCTCAGTGATAGCACCTATGGGGTGTTGGGTAGAATATTTTTTGTTCACTATACGCCTACTTCTACGGGTGTCCACATGGCTTTCTTCTCTAGCGGGTCTTGTTCTTTCCAGCAAGGCCGAAGTAGTTGTCGATGATCTCTTGGCAGCCTCATGTAGCTCATAGAAGGTTTCAAATTATAAATTTTATAATAAAGCACGATAAACATGAGTCATACCATTAATGCAAAGCTCCACCAATTG
The DNA here is from genome assembly GCA_023531435.1 of Papaver californicum. Classification (NCBI taxonomy): domain Eukaryota; kingdom Viridiplantae; phylum Streptophyta; class Magnoliopsida; order Ranunculales; family Papaveraceae; genus Papaver; species Papaver californicum. The sequence continues at coordinate 11,885,086 of JAJJMC010020972.1, read as the reverse complement.
TTGTTCTGTCACATTCTGGTTATAGCAGTCGAGAGCTTGTGTTCTGAACCTCTTCACGTATTCGTTGGGATGCTCATTGTTTCTACGGAACATTCTTCCCAAGTCCGAGAGAGTGATTTCCTAAGAGACAAAGAAATAATTTTTATAAAAAGCATTGAACATCTGAGACCAACTAGATATGTTGTTGGGGGAGAGGTTGTTGTACCAGGTATAAGCTCTTCCCGTAAGAGATTTGGAGAATTCTTTGACCCGCAACACTTGGTTATATTGATGCCCTCCTAACGATTCAAAGCATCGAGAAATATATTCTTGAGTGTTCCCTGTGCTATCGTACAATGAGGATAGAGGAGACGAATATCCGTTCGGAAGTGCAATCCTCTGAATTTCTGTTGGGTAAGAGGGTTGGTGTTGGTGGAATGAAGATGGATCTTCCTTTCCATGGTTTCGCAAGAGCCTTTCCAAGTCTCCACGAGTGATAACGTTTTGTTGTTGTTGATTCCTCTCTGGTACGCATTTAGTAATGACATGTACTTAATCATCTGTTTGGGTATTAGCTTTTGATGTGTTGGAGCCGCTGGAGGTTGTGCTCTTGGCTTGCTCCATTTGAAGATGACGCTGCTCCGGTCTTAACTGTTCTGTTAAAGTCTTGAGAAAGGTAAGAACTTCATTCTGGGTAGTGGCCATGGCTACTTGAGGTTCGGCTAAGGTTTCTTGCCGTTTCATCAAATCCGATATGGTTGGTGACGCCTGTTCCTTGTTTTGTCACCTTCAGCGGTACATAGAGGAGTCTTGGTATTTTCAGTTGAGGTTTTTTGAGGCATGATATCTGGAGTTCCACCACCGGTGTTGTTGGGGTTAGGAGTGGGTGTTCAACCTGTAGTGGGGTTGTTTTCTGAACCTAACCTAATCTCCACTGTTTTTTCAGACGATTGAAGAATTGAATTTCAAATAATTGAAGTATTGGATTCGTGACCGAGAGATTGATCTCCCACTGTGGTCGTCAATTGTTAGTACCTAAAAATTAATTCCAGGCAAAATAATATACTGTTAAAGTACTTTCTTTAGATTCGGAAATCAAAATCGTACAGGACAAGCCTAAACTATGATAGTAGCCATTCCTTCCTGCTTCGGTCACAAGGAGAGAAAATTGGTTGATCTTAAGGGAGGGAAGCAAAGAAAGTTGAAGGAAATAAGTGTGATGAATTATGTGTAGAAGTGATGAACTATTGGAGAAAATAACAGAGCTTATGAGAATGGAAAGCTTGTTCTGTTTTCTAAATGGGTAATGAGCCTATTTATAATAGTTTTGGAACACACGTTTTCCTTGTAAGTAGTGGAGGTAGTGAAGAGATGGAGAGGTGGAAGTTGTGGGGATAATGGTATAACCGCCTTGGAATTTTTAGGAAACCATTACTCCAATACTCCATTAACTGCTTTATTTTTACCACTACTTTGTAACTTCCTTATCATGGAGTCTTGCCACGCCGCATGTTGCAATAACCACCAGACAAAAACCCCATGAAGAACCCCCCTATGTAATTGTTTTGATTTCTCGTAAGAATTACTCGAGTCATGGACTCTGAGTTTTGTTGTAACATAATGTTTGTGCTAGCTACAATGATGTATATGTTTGATCGTGGTGTTGCTAGTACACATTGATGTCATGATTGTAGCCTAGACAATGGTGTAAGCATGATGCTAGGGTGAAGAGACGCACAAAGGAAATATATTGCGCTTTAGCTAAGCGTTTTTAGTAGCACTATGCGCTAGTGCTAGCGCCGCCACTAGCACTGCTAGTGCTTTTTTGGCGTGTGCTTTGTTAGCCTTGTTGGTTTTTTAGCTTTTTTTTTATAGCCTTTTGGCACATGTGTTTGTTATTCATTGGTGTCGGGAGTGTGGCTAGGGTTCGCTAAGGCTAGCACTTGCTAGTGCCATGATTATTGCCTATGCACCACTAGCCTTGGCATCTGTTAATGTCGTGGCCATATTTATGGCATGTTTAGGGTTTCTCAATTGTATGAGATTTAATGTTATCATTCGTGCTTAACTTTTATACAATGCATCATTTCAAGAGATTCAGCTATGGAAGTTTGCAACTTGAGATAATGCTTGATGCGACTCTGCAATTAGATGATATGCATCTAATCAGCGTTTTTATTCAGATATGGCATAACCTCTATTCTGAACGTTCATAATTTTGTATAATCAACATAATATGATTAATAAAAATTGTTTATATGGATGCACATGAAATAACGAGGGTATAGCTAGGTGAAGCCCTGAAATTTTGTAAGTGCATAAATATATAAAGAGCTACAAAGCAATTGTAGATATGAGATGAATATGCATTCTCAATTCTCTTGCAGGATATAAGATAACAGTATGTATTTATAACCTGATGCCGGGTCAGAATTTTTTTACATATTTATTTGATGCCTTTGCAGCTGAGCAGAGGAAATATTACAATTTTCAACAACACTGTCAGCTTCAACAACTCCTGGGCGTCATTGTCAAGCTCTTACTGACATCATTCTATCTTTACTTCTTCCTGGTCATTCACCATATTTCATTGACGTCATGAAGTGTCATGTCATAGCGATGCGAGAAAGAAGATATAAGTGAATTTGTGACAATTAGTTTTCCATACAATGTTATTTTAGGGTGAAAAAAATGTCCCGCAAAATGGTACTTTCAGGTAGGTTCGAAAGATAAGGCTCGAATAGGAGAAGCCGAAACCAAGAAATGGTCGTTCAGGTTATGCTTTGATTATAAAAATGGAAAGGATTTGGGTAGGTTTTAGAGGAGGGAAGCAAAGAAGGTTGAGAAAATATCAGTGTGATAATGTATGAAGAACAAAATGGATTCTCAGAGAGGAATCGCTAATTCTGTAGGTTTTTTTTCTTCAGAATGAGTATCTTATATGTCTTATTTTGAATAGATGGGAATCATCAATTTATAGTTCAGAGGAGACACATTGGTTTCTCGTAAGTCGTGAAAGTTAAGGAGAGGTGGATATGTGATGATTATGGAGATTGTAGTGGGGTGATGCCCAGAAAGTAGGGAAGACCTGTCTGACCACTACTCCTTATCCTTTCAACTGCTCTATAACCGCCTACTACTTGTTACCTTCTTGTTCGTGGAGGTGGTACCACCACCCACGATGCCCTAGATCGCCAGACCAATACCCATATGAGAATCCCCCGATGTTGTATTTGGTATCTCGTGGAAATAGTGGAGTCTCAAGCCACAATGGTTTTTATTGAGTCAAGTCAAACCAATGCTAAGTTAGTGAGACACGTTGTGTGACTCACTGGATTGATAGTCATACTGATTAGTGTCGAGTCAGGGAAGTTTAATGGTCATGTACTCGCTTGAAAGTAACATGACATATTTGATGGCTAAGTATTAGCTCAAAAGCGACTTATCGTAAGTCTGAGAGGGAGGCCAAATACTGTAGAGGGCTCCTTAAGAAAGGAGACCTGTTAGAATTCGTATAAGACTCAATGTAGGACTTATATTGAGAAGAAAGGCATATTTCCAAGGAAAGTAGCTAGCAAAGATAACACTAGCTACTTAGCACAAATAAGAATGCATTGGCTCTTTCGATATAAAAGGATAATGTGCTAACGTATTAAGAGTGAGACTAATATTCATGGCTTCAAGTGATAATCAATTATACAAAGGCTAGGAAGCTAGTATCAAAAAGGCTCGAAATTAGCACTTCAATTGAGTCAAATATAGTTAGCACTAAGTGCTAATGCTTAATGCGCTTGTGGATAAACACGAATGCGCTAGGCATGAGGGCGTATTGGCCATTGAGATCTAGAGATGCACTAGGCTACTAGGGGGATGCTCGAACTAAGGAGTATAAGCCAGGTTAGAGATGTTCTCGAGCTAGGTAAGGGCGCATCGGAGCTAGGTGACATGCCAAGCTTGCTAGAAACGCATAGGACTTGGACGCTGAGGATCTAGGACACTAAGGGTGCTAGGGGCATCGCCAAAGAGGCCATAGCGCTGAGGCTAGCTAGAGGCGCTCTGGAGCCAACTAGGGATGCGCAAGGGCCTGGTAGTGATGTTGGGGAGTTCAAAGGCGCCAAGAAAATTCCAAGGGATCCAAGGAGTTAGGGGCTCCACGGCCTTGGGGACGCGTAGGCTTTGTGGCGCGTTTGGCCACTAGGGATGCGTCGGTCTTGGCATCAAGGCTTGGAGAGTTAGCGATTTTAGCGCTATAATTAGCGTTAGCACTTTCAGTGCTAGGGTTGAGGTGCCAAGGTGGCGATGCGTTGGCTAAGGCCTTATTAGACCAATATGTGCTAGATAAGACCATTTTAAGTCAGTTAGCACTTCTCAGGTGCTAAGGTTTAGTGTCAGGAAAGTTAGCGCTTTTAGCGCTAATGTGGCAAATTGGTGCCAATGTGGTGCAAAGACAAATAGCTATTCGGGCTCAAAAGAGCAGTTTGAGAAGCATTCGTTGCGAATGAAGCATAAAGCTATAATGTATTTCAGGGTTTAAGCATTAGCTATTCCTGAGTCTAATGGATGTTGCTGGAACATCAATGTTCATTCGAGGAAAGTTCAAGGAATTCAGCCGTGGAATGTATGCGACTTGAGACTAGTTCGATATGGCGTGAATATTATGAGTATTGAGGAGGCTACAAGGCCAATTTAGGATATTTAGATAGAATTTGTACTCTTAATTGGCTTGCGGAATATAAATAAGGACACATTATTTTATATTAAGCATATGCGCATAAATATGCACATATATGTTTTTGTTGCTTAGCAGAGGGTAATTTACAATTCTAGCCCTTGTTAAAAATTCAACATCTACATTAAGTTCCCTGCTTAGTGAGGAACAATGATGTTGCTCAGTAAGCACTAGATAGTGATAATATGCTTTCAATAATTATATATGCATAATTTAAACTTTAAGAGTAGAGGAAGGTATACTTAGCTTCTGGGATATTGAGATGTGCACCCCTTAATGTGAAATTTGGTGGTGGATAGTAGGCGCCCTTGTCCCTGTTAGGAATATGAACCTTCATGGACGGGAAGGACCAAAATTGGCGCGACTAAGGGAAAAGTAGCTTAACGCCACCTTTTTTCTCTTATCTCTTCTTTAGGTTTCCTAGTTGGACATGGACTCTTCGATTTGACGCCTATATATATGCCTCTCCCCTTTTCTTTACATCATTTTTTCTTAGAAAATAAAGGTAGGGTGTCACCGGCTACGAATAAGGTAAGCACGTCCCTCTATTTTCTTCCATTTTTTTTGAATCACCAACTTAGATAAGCTAGGGTTTTTCGATAGTAAGCTCACTATCCAATAGAACTAGGGTTTCCAAATATTTCTAACAATCAAACGTATATATATCTTGATAATACTGAGAATATTATTCCATCAAAACCCTAGCTTCATCATCGCTCTTCTGGAGCGAAGTAATTTTCTTTTCGGTAGCATCAACAAGATTACTAGTAAGTTTAATTTGTTGATTAATGGACTAGAACCTCTGATAAATCTTCTTTTCTTTCTTGTTGAAGTATTTTTTTCTTGGTATTTTGTGCTTTATGTTGATCATGGCGATTTCCGATCAAAACCATAACTATGATCCCTTAAGAAAGAAACTAGGTTGTGGATGAAAAAAAATGAAGGTGGCTTCTCCCCAAGAAGTACAGTCGAAAATCAGCCGTTCTTTGAAAAAAGTCACGAAACTTGTTCGAGGTATGGCTCTCGATCATTTGAAGGAAATTCGGCAGTATGCTTTGGATCTTTGTTTTGCAATTAATGTTGAAGAAGAAGCAAGACGCAGAGAAGAATTAGAGAAGAAAATGGTTGATGATGAGAAACTCACAACTTTCATAAAGAAGAAACACTTTTAGGAAGTTTCAAGAAGAGAGTAAACTGAACAAACGAAGCGAGGTGTTCGTCCCTATGGCGTGGCTCCTGATTCTGATGTAGATGAGTATCCTTATGAGGAAGATCGTGAAGCTACCATGGCACATAAGTCTGAGTGTGAATCTTTCTCTGAAACCAAAGCCGACCATGAAGCTAAGCGTGCTGATGCTTGTTTTGACATGCAGGCGGGTCCTTCTGACCCTGAGGAGGAGACCGATATGGATTCGGAGGATGATCCTGAAAAGATTCCAAAAGATGACTATGAAGTAGAAGACCTTGAAGCAGGTTTCGAAGAAGAAGAATCTAAGGAAGACCGGGAAGAAGATGATTCTGACGAAGAGGGTGACGACGATCGAGAATCCGAATCAGACTCTGAGTCTTCTAATTAAGTTTTAATTTTAGCTTTATTTTCCCTCTTCTCGTAGATGTTTTCTTTGAACTAAGCATTTCATGTATGGCCATTATGATGGAACCATATTATTATTTTAGTACTTCTCTTAAGTTAGCATTATCGTCTTCCTTTCTTGAAATTAATAAATAAATAATTTTATTAGAAAATTTCATTAATTCTTGTCTTAAAATTTCAGAAGTATAGTGTCTGGGAAAAACACCATAGAATCTTCATACGACCTCTGTTTTGGATGATTAACCCATCTATCCTTATTAGAAAGCAATTTCAAACTACCTCATTAGAAGAAATCCAAGTTTTGAGCTTGTTTGGGGCGTCAAAATGACTGAATATCAGAACTCAGGAAGTATCCAGGAAAATCCTGACAGTTTTCAGATTTGACTCCGCTAGCTTTCCATAACTCTTAGCTCACTTGTCCGATTGATGCCCTTTTTTAACACGTCGTAGTAAATTTCCATACGAAACGTTTCATATAAGAATCATCCCCGGTTTCATCACCAATTGTTGTCAGCTTCATAGTTTCCGAGAGGCAGTGAAAATTGCTTCTGAGGCGTTTTTTTTTTTTTTTTTTTGCAAAATGTCTTGTGATTTTTCCAACTCATATAATCCATTAAATAATACTTTTTAATGATTATGTATAATTTTTATGAGTATGTATGAAAAATTTCGTGATTCATGCTCGAGAATTTTATGTTTGAGACGTTATGGATCGATTTTTCCCATATCCGCTCTACTTTTAGGGGAGAGTAATTAAAATAAAAGGTTAAACTTATCAGGGAGGGAACAAGAATTATCGTTGACCCCAATGTAGATAATGCCCTCCTTATACAGAGGATCATTGAAGTACCTTTGATTGCGTGTTTTTTGAAGGTAGTACTCCCATAAAGTATCCTGATACAGGTGCTAATATTTACTTTGGATCCAGCATGATTCCTCCCTAGTACTTGCATGTATGGGAACTTGTTGTTTCATCCGCCTACGTCGAGCTACATGGAGAAAACTTGGCCGCTTCTCTGTAGATAATCCCAGGGTTGGTGACTGGGGAATCCCTGACAATGACACGAATTCCTTTCTCTTGATAAGACTTCAGCACATATGTAGGTCTCCATATTGTTGAAAATTCATGAAAGTCCCTAAGATAATTCAAGTATGGGTTCGAGACATGAGGGGTGAAAGTATGTCTATGAGGGGTTTGAGTCATTTTTCAAAGGTTTGCTTGGATTCAAACCTTTATGCACTTTTTGAAAGATTTTCTTGTGAGTTGGTTCGGATGGGTAATTCATAAAGATTTTTTATAAAGAAAGAAAAAAATGATAATTCTACTTGATTAGTGAATTTGAAATCCTAAGGATGACCATAGTGATACGCGTAGGAATTTTGGAGGAATTGTAAATACTACATGAAGGAAAACAAGGAAATAAGGATCATAATGCGATGTTCAGTCAAAAGCCTTAAGCCACTTGCTGTGAATAAGTATTGTGACAGGTTCACCTTCTGTGGTAATCAGTCCATAATAGCCTCCATGGATAGCCCGTGAGACTCTGTAGGGTTCTTCCTAGTTAGAGAAACGACGATGTCTTGATGCTTTGAGAACTAGGTCCCCTACTCGGAAAACATTCAGATTGATTGTTTTGGCTTTGTAAAACCCTGGTTCATATGGCTGAACTTCTTCATTAATGTCTCTTGGACCATATATAAGAGAGAATATTTTGATAATTCTGGTAGTTCATGAGAGATATGAGTGCTTTCTACCCATTTGTTGAAGTACTAGGATGGAGTGGTCGTATATTCGTAACGATAGGCTAGAGCGTGACTGTCGTTGACAACGAGGTCTAGTTTGATGACATGTGAGAATGACTCAATGATAAGGAAACAAATTGGGTAAGAGCTATCTGAGTGCGAAATCGGTTGACATAAGCTGGCATACTTTCAGTCGACTGGTCCCTCCACCATGGTTCTGAGAAATTGGTATTTTCCAGGTACACAGGTAAGTCCTTGCTAATGTTGGGTCTGCCTCCAGAAATATGGCGTTTATTTCGAGGAAGAACTTCTGGATGAGCTCTTATGATGGCTGCTGATTGTTGGATCCAAGCACGTCCCAGGATCATATCGTAATTAAGCCTCCCTTTGACAATGTAAAACTTGGTACTTGTTTGAGTGGTCCCTGTCGCAACTGTGAGAATGATGTGTCCGTAAACGTCCCTGGTTATTCCCTCAGGGTGTTTGACTATCATTGGAGAGCGTGTATCTTCTTATCGAGTCACACCTGCTTCTTTTAAGGTCGTGACGCTGACGATATTGACATCCATGGCGGTATCGATTAATGTCTTTCTGAACTTAGTGCCTCTGAGACTTGTGGTGGTGAAGAGTCCCTGATCATCCCTTTCATCATTCTGATTTGTAATATTTTCCAAGGAGGGATCCTCCTTGGCGTAGGCATTCTCAGCAATGGATGGTAGGCGTTCACCGGATACGATTCGATTAAGGGCATCAAAAAGATCTTTACGCTGGTCCTTTAAAAAGTGGAGAAATTCACACAATCGCTTCATTAATGATTAAACTGTTTGGTTGAATGGCTCTCCAGAGATGGTAAAACTTCTGACAGGAAGTGGATTTTTCTGAATCCCTTCAGTCCCCAACCGCAGTTACCCAAATTCTATTTTCTCCTTGAAGATACTACTTAAACCATTCTCGTTGGTGGGATGATTGACAAGTCAATGAAAACAACAGTATCTCGGGTCAGCCATTTCCTGTGGAGTAGGTGGGCGTCGTACAAGTGGTAATTTGATGATCCCTTCTTGTACCCATGCCTCTAATAATCAAGGACTTTTTCCATGAGAATTGGAAAATCAGGACAAGTTATATCAGGTTTTATGTCCTCCTCTTACAGTTGTTATGGATGTTGTTGTTGTTGTCATGGGACCTTAGGGGCGCCTTGGGAGCGAGTGACTCGCTGGGTTGAGCCCTGGTTTACGGATATGGTAAAAGGAAGACGTTTAGTTTGTGATTCCTCTTGGGATGAAGCTTTTCTCTTGGGTCCCTCTTTACTGACAACACTAATTGATGGTTGAATTTGTACTGTTTGTTGACTAGCCGTCGATTCCTACGAGTATCTCCACGAATCTCTTCTCTTACTGGTCTAGTTCTCTTTAGGAGGGCTGGAGCAGTTATGGGGGATCATTTTACGGCTTCATGTAACTCAGAGAAAGTCTGAAAATACAAATTTTCCAGAAGGACACGATAAATAGGGATCATACTATTAATGCAGAGCTCTACCAGTTGATGTTCCGTCACATTCGGATCATGACAATCCAGTGCTTGAATTCTGAATTTTTTTCACATATTCATTGGGTTGCTCATTATTCCTCTGAAACATTTTTCACAGGTCTGTCAGGGTGATCTGCTCGGAGACGAAGAAGTACTTCTTGTATAAGGCATTAACCATGTCTTCCCAATCAGAGATGTTGTTGGGAGCAATGTTGTTGTACCATGTGTAGGCCCTTCCAGTGAGGGACTTTGAAAATTCTTTGAGACGTAGTACATGATTGTATTCATTTCCCCCGAGGGATTCGAGAATTCAAGAAACGTGCTCACGAGCATTTCTATTTTCGTCGTACAATGAGAAAGTTAGAGAAAAGTAACCTGCCGTCAGAGGGATCCTCAGGATTTCAGGGAGGTGGTGTTGATGGGCCGAGGACGAGTCCTCCTTTCCATGGTTTCGTAGGAGTCCCTCTAGACCTTCACGGATGACAAAATTGGATTGATGATATCTCTGTGGTGGTCGATCAGGAATGATATGGACTCATTTGTCTTTTCGAGCCCCATGTGTTTCAGCATCAGCAGCCTCTGCAAAGTTGGTCCTGGTCTGCTCCGTTAGGCGATGACGTTGTTCCAGGGAGAGTTACTCCGTCAGGGTCTTGAGAAATGCGAGTACCTCCTTCTAAGTAGTAGCCATGTCCACTTGAGTTTTGGTAAGGGCATCTTATCTCTTCATCGGATCGGCTATGTTGATCGAAGTTTGAGTATTCTCTGTGTCTTCACCGGTCTTTTCACCAAGAGGAGGCGTAGTAGTAGAATTGGTATGGTGAGGTTCAGTAGCAATATGGGTGTTTTCATAATCACCACCAGCAGTACTACTTGAACCAATTATAAGAGTTGTAACTGCTCCAGACCTAAGATCCACCATTTCGAATAATTGAAAATTGGCTTTTGTAATTGAGAGGTTATTCTCCCACTGTGGTCGCCAATTGTTTTAGGGTGAAAACAAATGTACTGCAAAATAGTACTTTCAGATAGGTTCGAGAAATCAAGATCGAACAGGACTGTAGGTTTCGATTACAAAAATGGAAAGAATTTAGGTAGGTCTTAGGGAGGGAAGCAAAGAAAGTTGAGAAAATATTAGTGTGATAATGTATGAAGAAGAAAATGGATTCTCTGAGAGGAATCGCTAGTTCTGTAGGTGTTGTTTCTTTAGACTGAGTATCTTGTTTGTCTTGTTTCGAATAGATGGGAATTATTTGTTTATAGTGCAGAGGAGACACATTGATTTTTTCGTAAGTCGTGGAAGTTAGGGAGAGGTGGAGAAGTGATGATTATGGAGATTGTAGTGGGGTGGTGCCTAGAAAGTAGAGAAGACCTGTATGACCACTACTCCTCATCCTTTCAACTGCTCTGTAACCACCCACTACTTGTTACCTTCTTGTTCGTGGAGGTGGTACCACCACCTGCGATGCCGTAGACCGCCATACTAATACCCCAATGAGAATCCCCCCATGTTATATTTTATATCTCGTGGAAATAGTGGAGTCACAAGCCACAATGGTTTTGATTGAGTCAAGTAAAACCAAATGACTTGCTAAGCCAGTGAGACAAGTTTTATGACTCACTGGATTGATAGTAAGACTAATTAGAATCGAGTCTGGGAAGTTTAATAGTCATGTACTCACTTGAAAGTAACATGGAATATTTGATGGATAAGTATTAACTTAAAAGCGACTTATCGTAAGTCTGAGAGGCATTTAAGGCCAAATGTTGTAGAGGGCTCCTTAAGCAAAAAGACCTATTAGAATTTGTATAAGACTCAATGTAGGACTTATATTGGGAAGAAAGGCATATTTATGAGGAAAGTAGCTAGCAAAGATAACACTAGCTACTTACCGCAAATAAGAATGCTACATGAGACCAATATTCATGGCTTCTGGTAAATATCAATTGTACTAAGGCTAGGAAGCTAGTGTTAAGAAGGCTCGAAGTTAGCACTTCAATTGAGTCAAATATAGTTAGCACTAAAGTGCTAGTATTTAATGCGCTTGTGGCTAAACAAGAATGCGCTAGGCACGAGGGCGTATTGGCCATGGAGATCTAGAGACACACTAGGACGCTAGGGGCGTGCTCGAGCTAAGACTTATAAGCCAGGTTAGGGACGCGCTCGATCTAGGTAAGGGCGAATATGAGCTAGGTGATGGGCCAAGATTGCTAGAAATGCGTTAGGCTGGATGCCAGGGACGCATAGGCCTTGGACGCTAAGGAGATAAGACACCAAGGATGCTAGGGGAATCGCGGAAGAGGCCATGGCGTTGAGGCTAGATAGAGGCGCTCTGGAGCCAACTAGGGACGCATTAGGTCTTCGTAGTGACGCTGAGGAGTTCAAGGGCGCCAAGGAAAGTCCAAGGGCTCCTGGGAGCTAGGAGCGTCACGGCCTTGGGGGAGCATAGGCTTTGTGGCACGTTTGGATACTAGGGACGCGTCTTTCTTGGCAGCTAGGCTTGGAGAGTTAGCGCTTTTAACGCTGTAATTAGGGTTAACACTTTTAATACTAGGGTTGAGGTGCCAAGGTGGCGATCCGTTGTCTAAGACCTTATTAGGCCAATATATGCTAGATAAGACCATTTTAGGTTAGTTAGCACTTCTTAGGTGTTAAGGTTTAGCGTCAGGAAGTTTAGCACTTTTAGCGCTAATGTGACTAATTGGAGCCAATGTGGTGCTAAACCAAATAGCTAGTGCTAACTTGATGCTAATATGAGAAAAGGCCAGGGTTAGCCTAGCTGAAAGATTAAATGCGTCTTTTATGGCATTGCTTCTCGATTGTGGTGCATCCAAGAAGTGTAGCGCGTTATTTGTGGCTTATATTTAAGCAAAGTGCTAAAGTAACATATTCGGGCTCGAAAGAGGAATTTGAGAAACATTCGTTGCTAATGAAGTATTAAGCTATAATGTATTTCAGGGTTTAAGCATTAGCTATTCCCGAGTTTAATGGATGTTGCTGGAACATCAATGCTCATTCAAGGCAAGTTCAAGGAATTCAACCGTGGAATTTATGCGACTTGAGACTAGTTCGATATGGCATGAATATTATGAGTATTGAGGAGGTTACAATGCCAATTTAGGATATTTAGAGAGAACCTGTGCTATTAATTCGCTTGCGGAATTTAATTAGAGACATAATATTTATATTAAGCATATGCGTATAAATATGCACACATATGTTTTTGTTGCTAGCAGAGGGAAATTTTACAATTCTAGCCCTTGTCAAAAACTCACCATCTACAAATACGGAAATGATTTTACCATGTTTTTCACATCTTCCCGACTCCTCTATTTTGAACATGTTTTATATTTATTAGGGAAGACTGATATATGCTACTATTACTATAAATAGGTAACTCAACCTATTCACAAATCATCTCACAACAAGTTGTCTCAGAAACATCAGAGATTTTGAGTCTTCTCTTAGTTCTACAGGGAATCCTAAATATAGTAGTTTTACAGTAAATTCTAAGAACTTGATCTTTACAGTTCTATGATACCACCTACAATCGCATCACCAACATCAACTCTCACTCTTTCTTTGTTTTCCTCCCTAAGATCAACCTTATCTCCTCCTTTGTGACCTAAGCAATTCTCGAACAACCATTTCTTTGTTTAGGCGATTTTTATACGATATTGATATCTCGAACTCAATTTACGCCTCACTTTCCCTTTTAAACAATGTTGATTGATCAACACTTCTATCCTATAGATCCAAAATCATTTAGATTTGTGATAGTAAAATCCTCAAACAAACTTGAGTTGCCTTATATCATAAGAGAAGGACTACAGAATAAACAAGTTTGATCTATCGAAGATAACTATACCGTTATTTCTTAATCAAAAACATTAAACAAAGAAAACTAAAGCAGTACGATTCTTTATCTTCCTCCAACAGGTAATACTAGAGCTTCTTGGTCCTAATGAAGTCTTTATACGGAAGGTAACGCAAGATGTTTCACCTAATTAAATTACTCTTATCTCTTTCAAGTTAGCTCTCCCACACAACAAAGGTGTGTTCTGGGATGAATTTATAAGGATACAAAACTCCCAATTCATAGTGTTATGACTAAGGCTTGTTTAGAAACAAGATCTACCAATTTCGAAAATCCTTAAGATTGCAATATATATTTATTTCTGAAATTATCAAAGATTTTATATTTTCAACTCATAATCGATTTTACTCATAGTATAACAACTAAGATTAACTAGCACACATCCATGTACTTGACTAATAAAACAACTAGAGATATGCGAACCTTTGGAATTGGTAAGCATATATTTTTGAGACCAAAATTGATATTGAAAATCAATATTGTGGGATCTTGCTTTGAGTATCAAAGGAATATACTTGAACAATAAGATATTAGAGTTTAGAACATGTTCAAACATTATGTCGACACTTATGAACATTCCAAGTCTAACTCGTGTACCTCTTGATATATGAAGAAACCCGTGAAGAAAACAAACCAATCAAAAATGTAAAAGAAGTTAGAAATAGTTAGGATCGGTCCTTGGATGGGATTCGTGAAGCCCGATCAGACTATCTTTTACCTGATAGATGTTTGATATCATGAATCATATCTTGATCATTGTAGTTCTTGTCTATTTTAAAGGTCCGTCTTTTCATCTATACGACTATTCAAAAACTATTAATTGAGGAAACCTAGGTCTTTAGAGGATGATTCTAGCTACAACTAGGAGAAAACGTTCCCGGATTAGGATTTTAGGTTGCAGAGAGTCCTCTATTTATAGTGACGAAATATTCTAAATTTTGAAAGTTCAAGCAATTATTTCTTATGAACAAAGCAAGTTCGTTAACTAGTTTTCATGTTTACAAATTACTTTGATCCCAAGCAAACTTAACTTCACAATATAGATTGATTGCAGGGAATGGAAACCATGTAAGCATGTGACAAGAAGAATGTGTACCCACGTGTTTGTTGATTAAAGAACCATATATAAAAGTTAGCTCACAAATAACCAAGTATGGTATGTGAACCATCAAGCAATATTGGAGTTCAGTAATACCCAAAAACTAACCAATTTATGAACTAAAAAACTTGGTTCGCAAACTCAATATGTTTTTGGAGTTCAGTAACATGCGAAAAGTGCATAGTTCGCGAACTAAAAATTCACTTCATGAACACAAGAACAAATTTACAAAGTGTCCAGTAACATCTTGAAATTGTATAACTCTCGAACTGGAAAATCAATTCATTAAAACTTATGCACCTTGGAGTTCGGTAGCATCAATAAATTGCATAGTTCGCGAACAAAAAAATTATTTCATGAACAAAGGTGCAATTTGATGTTTTTAGGCTTATATTTCACAGGAATATTATTTTAAAAAATAAACATTGTTTTCAATCTCAAAAGCAATAATACATATGAGCATTTAATGCTTGAGTTTATGTTTCGAGATTTATAGCCATTCAAAATTGTATCAGAAGATAGGATAGTCCAAAAAATGATTAAATAGGATAGGCAGTCTTCATATGTTTTCGTTGTTCTTCATCCATCAGTCTTTGATGGTATTTGGTGATTTCTGATACTCATGTATAGTGCTTTAATCCTAATCTGAGGATGGATTTAGTAGACTATAAACCAAGACATAGTTTTAGTCAACTAACAATGACAACAAGCTTGACCTAATAATTTAGGTTCAACCGAGCAATGCTCTAATATTATATTTTTTTAATTTATTTCCTTATTCTAAAAAAAATGAAAAAAATAATAAAAAATTATCAGTGGTCACTTGTCAACATTAATCCCTCTAATTAGGTCTAATTGCAATTGCAAATTATGTTGATAAACCTTTATTGGCAGATGGTGTTACTTTGAGCAAAACTAGGCTTGTGCATGCTAGAATTTATATTGAAGTTGAAATAGATTGCACTTTTACTAGTCATATATATCCCACCTATTTTTAATGGTGTATCAATAAAGTCACCAGTTAAATATCAATGAAGACCTCCAAAGAGTCCTACATGCTTCTTTTGGCCATATTTTTAGCTCTTGTTCTAGAAAAGGTTCATAGACTAAACCGCACTGGACACCAAAAAAGAATCAACCACCTATTGTAAATGATATAAAAAAGACTGTTTCTAAAGAGAGTGATCAGTCAATAGAGGTAGGCTTGGAACAAAATGATAATGCGGAGGTTTATATTATTGATATTCAATAAGTATCATTGAAGATAGGCAAGATCCAAACTTATTGGTGACTAATGAGGTCCCTGTTGTAGGTAGTGATAATAACATGACTGTTTCAAATGTGAAAGATGATAAGATTGTTATGGGTGATGCTGGAATTGGAAATGGTTGCCCGTGCCTCTTCAACGGAATTGATCTACACTAAGAGGTTTAAGAGAACAAGAAGAAAATAATTACCTAAGCAAAATCCCACTTGCTACATGAATTCATTTTCCATGCTTGATGCAGATCACAAGAGTTCAAATGTTGAGCTAATAAAAGATTTTTCAATGATGGGAAACATAAGCATGGGGAAGTAAATTGGGAAAGGGAAGGCTATAGTGGTGATGAGTATGTGAATGAAATTGATGAAAATGACAAGGATTTTAACGGTAGGGCTAAGGTGAAATCTCTAACGAAAATTCCAAACAGAATTCCTTTGTCCAATGCTCAACAAGTAGACATAATTGTGAAGGCTAGTGCTTCTATTGGAGTAAAGGATAAAGTGCAGTAAAGGATAAAGGAAAAGCAAATGAAGCAAAGAAGATTTTCAGTGAAATAGTTAATGGCCAAGCCAAATCTAAAAAAGACTTGGAACTAGCTAGAATTAAAATGATTATTGATATAAGTAATAAAGAGTTAGGCAGAGAGAAAAGAACTTCTACCAGGAAGAAAGTTGGGGTTTAACTAGTTTTTTTTTTTTTTTCGTATGGTCTATTGTGTAAGGCTTGTGTGCCTTTTTCTTGTCTTTTTTGCTGTACTGTTTTGATGCTTTCATTCTAGTTATCTATTTTTCTTTTTATGGAAAAAGAGAAAAATGTCCCAAAATGAACGTTAACATTGGAGATCTACCCCGAGTATTGAAATCCAAGGAAAATGCGCCAATCCGTTAGAAACTCGGTTAAGTCTAGGCGTGTGGACTCTCATGTGCGGGATAAAGACCCATATGCCCGACATTTCTTTCCAACAAGCATTCCACTTATGCTTGTTCCATCCGTTAAGATGCTGCCACGTAATCAAACGACCCAACGGTCTAACTGACAAATCATAGCGGCCCCACAACTAGTCTTGTGTCTGTTTACACACGTGAGAATCGGTACGTGAGAAAAATGAGAAAACAAATCGAGCTAGCTTCTTCTCAATCAAACCCATTTAGAACACAAAAAAAGAAACGTATTTCAATTGGCAACTGGTCCAAAATATAATGGGAAGTATCTTCACAAACTTATAAAAGAGAAACTTGGAGAGACTCGTCTGCACCAGACTTTAACTTGCATTGCTATTACAACTTTCGATATAAAGCGACTTCAACCCCAAATCCATAAGTAGGAGTAGTAATCAGTATAATTGACCATTGAAGTCGTCGAACTACCTGCCATTTTAGAAAAGCCTCAAATTAATTGAATGAACTCTAATTTTCAAAATCAAATCAAAATTTTTAGAGATTTTGAAATAAATACAATCAATAATATCATTTATCTGAAATAACAAAGTGGGTCCGATTACTTACCTAATCAAGCTTCTTTTCGTCTTCAATTTGTTTTTTTTGTTTTTTTTCTATTCTAAATGTTGATCGAGAAGAAGCTAGCTCGATCTGTTTTCTCATTTTTCTCACGTATGTAAACAAACACGTGGCTAGTTAAGAGGACGCCATGATTTGTTAGTTAGACCGTTGGATCATTTGAATACGTGGCAGTATCTTAACAGATAAGGGTATATGGGTCTTTATTCCACTCGTGGAAATCCCTATACTTAGACTTAACCGAGTTTCTAATAGATTTGAGCATTTTCTTGAATTTCAAAACTCGGGTAGATCTCCGGTGTCAACGTTAATTTTAGGGTATTTTTTTCTTTTTCCCCTTTAATAAAATGATAACCTCTTTTTAAGCCCCAAAAAGGAAAAAAAAAAACTACTAAACACTATATCAAACTTAATATGGACAGACCCTTCGATATAAATAATCCTATTAGTTAGTTAGTACCCGGTATTTACCAGGTGGGTTTTGTTTTGGATATAATAGTCTCCTGAGAGCAACTGCAGCGGTTGGACCAGACCATCGAGCAAAGACCAAATTTGTTTGGTCGTTTTAAAAAAAAAAACGCAACGGAAGCCTGACTAAATATGATATTACGCTTTTGTAAATAAGCGTTAATTTTCAAGCGCTATACTACAATAACGTATATTACACAGACGTTTAACTAGACAAACGTTATGTTTTTGACGTTCATGTAATAAGCGTTTTTAACATACGCTCCTGTAATGAAGCGTTACATACTCAAACGTCACTTTACTAAAGCGTGTATTTAAACGTTACTGTACTGGAGCGTCAAACTAAAACGCTCGACTAAAAGAGCATTTCAAAAAAAAAAACGTTAACATAAAACAACGTTTGAAAAAATTTGAAACAAAAACGTTAACATAACACAACGTTTGAGAATAAAGCGTTGGCTTAGATGAGCGTTACAATTTAAACGTTGCTGTGTAACAACGTTAACTTTAGGTAACGTTAGTGTAGACGAGCGTGAACAAAGGTCACGTTAGTCTGAGGGAGTGTTAAAAAGAGTCAAGCTAGGTCAACCAAGGTCAATAGAGGATTTGCTTATGTGTCGTGATTTTAGGTAGGGTTTGATACACGTGTAGGGCATGCTTCCCACTATAAAAACACACACATTACCTTCTTCTCCAACAAAACCCCAAAAGAACCCAAACAAGCCGCCGTACTCCATTCTTCTCTTTGTTTTTCTCCTGTTGCCTCCCAACCGATTGACTGTCGATTCCCATCTTAGTGCAAGGGACCACGTCAACACTTTAGTTTAGCGGGACGTTTTAGAGTGGAACCAAACGGTAAAAATCCCTTTTTTTTTTGCTATCTATTTTGATTTTAATGATTATTAGATTTAGTATATATCTTTTTAGTTTTATGGTGAATGTTAAATTTAGTATACATGGTTGAAGATTAAATGATTTTTGTTAGTTTTAGGGTTTGAAAATAATAAATTAAAATTTTAGGATTTGAATTAATTTAGGGTTTTTGGGTTGTAACTTGTGGAGAAAAATGAAATTTACAATAAATTATATTATTGTTAATTACATTATTGTAAATTATATTATTATTAATTGCATCATTGTTAATTACATCATTGTTAATTAGGGGTGTTGATTTGGTTAATTTTTAGTTTTATAGTGTTTATAATTTTACTGAATCATTTATGATATTTAAGAATTGTAATTGTGCATGTAAAAATAATATATGATTGAGTAAATTATCAAGTTATTTATAGTTGTTAGTTTGTTTCATTTTAAATTTATTATTTGATTATAATGATATTAGTTTTTGAATCATGATTTGGTGTATGTTGGTTGATTTTAGATGGTTTATAAAAATTATTTCTGAATATTCAATTGTTAAGATTGAAAATATTTTTTGGGTTATGGTTAGATGTTGGTAACGTGAAAATAATGTTAAAAGTGAGTATATTTTGAAAGTGATTTTTTTTTTCTTAACTGTTTGTTATGGTTAGATGTTGAGGAAATCCGCATCGCGATTGATCGGTGGGAAAAAAAGGGGCAAGAAAGCCAAATAAACCAACGATACACAAGGAGGTTGTGTTGGTGAAGAAACGAATGATGTTACAGGGTTGGAAAATTATAGTCTGGTGGAAGATGATAGGGGTCATGTTAGCAGCGATATGACAATTAGGGCAGACCCAAAGACAAAGTACATCCATCTGGGGTCTATTAAATCGGTTATGATGGCATATAAAAGTATATCGAAATTCTGCTCTAGAGCGAAATTTATTATTGAAATGGCTGGATGGGACAGATTTTTGGCAATGGATGCTGGTGACTCGTCACATGCCATGATTGATTACATGGTGGAGCGTTTCTGGGACACGACAAACACTTTTCACTTCCCATTTGGTGAAATGGGGTTTACACCAGTAGACTGGGTGATGTTGACCGGTCTTAGTATTGGGATTGGCGGGCAAATTCCATACGATGAGGATAAGTACACCTTTGAATATGTCCAGCAGAATATTTTTACAAAGCTGAAAGACAACAACTATTGTGTAACTAACAATATTTCAATTCAGTGGATCTGTGATGCACCAATGGTGGCATTTTTAGGGTCATACTTTACAGAGGATTATTTGAAAGGGGCGCAACATGATGCTACCAAAGCTGAGAGAGTTGCAAAAGCGTTTTGGATGTATGTTCTAAGACAATTCTTTTTCTCCAATGCAAGGAACTATGTGGATGCCGGATGGTTAGCGGCTTTTGAGGATCCAAAACTAATTGGAACTTACGACTGGGGTGGTGCTTGTTTTTCAAAACTATATTCCGCCCTTGGCGCATCCGGTAGGGGACAAAAGTCACTAACCGGACCCTGCCAGATATTAGAGGTAAATTAATAAATATTTTATTTCTTTTTTAAATAACGTTTGGTGGTAACTTATTCATTTTATTTGCTTTAAAACAAATTGTTTTGGTGTTACGAATATCTCGGCATACGTCGACCTCACAACCCACCACCTGCGACAGTGACTGTTTGGCCTAGATGTTCTAGGTGGAAGAGTACACGAAAAAAGAGTAACGATATTGTGCGTTCACGGTGTCTTCTGAATGCAATGAATGCCGATGATGTGACATGGCACCCTTGGCGGACCGCAATCCCACTAATACAAAATGACATAATCAAGACAGCGGTGGTTCTCTCAAATAGGCGCGTTGTATTTACTTGGAATGGCATTGTGAGTAGTTAATTTATTTTCATAGCATAATTTTTTTATTTCATGTTTTATTATAATAGTTAATAGTGGAATCATACTTTTAACAGCATAACGTATACCTCGGTGATCGGTTATGGCACCAAAACAATGGTGGCTACCGCATTCCGATGAACCCCCCAGGTCGAGTTAGCGACATCTCTGATGACGACGGTACCCAACTTAAGGAAACCTCTGAGGTCGATGTAACTGGGTACCTCCAAGGAGAGGTTACGTATAAGGGGTATTTGGAGTATTGGCGCCATGTTACTAACTCTAACAAGTTTTGCAAACTCGTAGACTGGGATGTGGATACATACGACAGTTTGGGTGGCTTAGTTAAAGAAACCATCAACCAACCTGCTGAACATGTGCCCCTCCCGCCTATAGATAATTGGTCATACATAAGTTCATTTCTAATATATTTGTTATTTAGTTTCTAAATTTACGGGATGACAAGCTCGGTGTGTCCTATTGTCTATAACAGGGTGAATGTTATGCTTTTGCGCAAGACAGTGCTGACTTTACCCAAGAGTTCAAAAATTTTCATTTGACACAATCGATGGAAAGGATGGAAGACTTGCGGGAATATAAGAATGAAATCACCAATTTGAAGTTACAACTGTCGCATGCTCGTTTACAAAATCCACCACTTGGTTTTGGAAATTTTTCTTCAACTCTCCCATCGCAAATGTGGAATACAGGGAGTCATGTTCCTTCTTCATCGAAGCCTCCGTTTATGCCCCCTCGCACCTCTCGTGGGGAGGGGGACGGTAGGTGATAATCATCCTTATTTATTGCTTACTCATTCCAATATGTTTTTAAATGACTACTTTATTGACTCCTTTATTGGCATGCAAATCCAACCTTACTTTTCACTTTATCTATGACATTTTATTAACTCTTTTATTGTTTTTAGTAATTCCAACCTGAATTTTTTATCTATCTATCCACATATTAATGACTCCTCAATTCATGTGGATACTACCGTGTCACCATACAACCAATTTTGAAAATTAAAATAAAATAATTGATTTTTATATTTGTTACCGTTATAGATTGTTACTGTTGAACAAATCCACCATTCACATTCCCCATCTAGCTATAAATACATGACCTATTGTATCATTCATTCTCATTCCAAATCCACCATTCTAACATTTCATAAGAAATTTGTCATCTACGGTTCATTTAATGGCGGGTTACGAAAATTTTAGCCTCAATGCAGAGAATTTTACACTAGAGGAAGATTTATCAATATGTCGAAACATTGTATTGCATTATCCAGCTAGGGGCCATGAACGTCGGATGAATGGTGTAATGAGCATCCAATGGTTAGAAGATACACATGCTCACTTTTGTAATGAAACCGGAAATCCCAACAACAGGAACAGAGCAGGCCTTTTTTGTCGATATGTTCAAATCACAAAGGAAGTACATGAATTTTCTTCTTTAACTGCCAAGGTCAATGAATTTCGTCTTAGGAATGAAACTGATGATGAAGTTGTTTCTAGATCACTAGAGGAATGGATAAGATGGAAACGTTTTGTATTCAGGTACAAACCTCATTTCGAGATCTTAAGGGTTTTGGGAGAATTTAATCCCTTTGTGTTGATTATTCTACCAAGAAGTGAACCACGTCATCCACGACGTCTTACAAACCAAGCCTTAAGGTTTCACAATAGGTTTATTTAAGTGATTACGTATTATCTAGTGATTTTTAATATTTCTTTTACTTTGCTTTAATGTATGCCTTGAATAATTCAACAAAATGATACAAAAAAAGTTACTTTGGAATTGTCAGCCTTTTCTTCTACTCTCATAGCATTCATGTTTTAATTAATTGCCTGCATGTATTGTCTACTCAAGAGTAAAGACCTCACTACTTATCTCTCAATAATATAACAACAATGGATTAGTCATCTTTTTGTTGTAGGGTCTTGTCATAACTTTTTTGTGGCTTTTATTACTGGCTTGTTGTTAGGTCTCGATAAAAACTTATTTGAATGCCCATGTTATAAATACCATTCTCTCCATTAAAACCACAACCAAAAGTAGAATCATCCTCAAACAAAAATACAAAAATCGTCAACCATAACTACAAACCTCCTGTACCATAACTACAAACCTCATCAACCAATGGAAGGAAATCAGAATAACAATATGTATCATGGTTTTTCCTCTTCCTGTTCTTATATTCCTCACAATCATTTACTCATATCTTCCACATCCGATGATGATAGTACTAACCCGACGTCCTCATCAGACGAAAATTCATTTGCAGTTATCCAAAATGAACAAGCACTTACTTTTGGATTGTTCGCTTCTAATATAGACTGGCCAAATACTCGAATCGAAATTGACCGAAAGCGGGAGGAGGGAGCAAGGAAACTATGGACAGATTACTTTTCAAGATACCCTACTTTTGGTCATATTGTTTTCCGGAGAAGATTCAGAATGCGCAGAGAATTATTCAACCGCATCTTACGGGATGTGGTGTGACGTAACCCTTATTTTGTTCAGAAAAGGGATGCTGCCGGTAGACTCGGATTAACACCACACGTTAAGATTACTGCATCAATTAGAATGTTAGCTTACGGTTGTGCGGCAGATGCAATAGATGAATATTTAAGGATTGGGGAATCTACTGTGTTGCAAGCAACTCGTAAGTTTTGCCTGACGATTGTGCAGCTATATGGGGATCAGTATTTGCGTAGCCCAACACCTGCAGATGTTCAACTATTGCTTACTCAGAACCAGGAAAGGGGATTTCCTGGAATGCTAGGAAGTATAGATTGTATGCATTGGAAATGGGATAGATGCCCAATGGCCGAATCGGGTGCATACACTGCATACAAAGGCGATGAAAGTATCATCTTGGAGGTCGTGGTTTCACAAGATCTATGGTTTTGGCATGCCTTTTTTGGTAATGCCCGGTTCAAACAACGATATAAATGTTCTGAACCGTTCTCCTGTCTTCAAAAACATTATAAAAGGTAAGGCACCCCCGGTGGACTACGTGGTGAACAGTAACCATTACGATATGGGGTATTATCTTGGCGATGGGATATACCCAGAGATAGCAACCATAATCATGTCGATCAAGCATCCAGATACACTTAAGAAGCGGAAATTCTCAGCTATGCAAGAGGGTGCTCGAAAAGATGTGGAAAGAGCCTTTGGTGTACTACAAAACCAATTTGGCATCGTTAAACAACCGGCTAGAATGTGGAATCCGGACGCACTTGCATATATCATGAAAACAGTAATTATTCTCCATAATATGATTATGGAGGATGAACGTCTACCAGGTGTTTGGCCACATGATTATGATCAAGGGCGCTACGCTGCACCAGTAACTATATCACGGCAACAAACTGATGCACTTTCAAGGATGACAACTCACCAACGACGACAAGCAGTCCATAGCAAACAAACGCACCTTCGATTACGAAATGACTTGATCGAACATTTATGGTCGAATTTTGGTGATGTTTGAAAAACTACTTTTTCAAAAAATTGGTTTTCTAATTCATATCTTTTACTATTAGTAATTGATTTCACTCGATGCTTACGTGTAGACAATAAATATGAAAGTAATGGTTTTCATTAATTAGAAGGAAAATAGTATTGGTTGTTCAGTGTTTTAGGTAATACAAGATTCTCTTCTTTTTCGTAAAATCTCTACTTTCCTAAGCATAACCCACTCTTTTGTTACGTCATCCAATTTGGAGACGTTCGTCATCATTAATCGATACTCCTCTTTCATTAGGCGATGCTCTTCTTTTGATGCTAACTCAGCATTTCTTTGATCAATCTTCCTTTTAGCATTTTCCGAATAACTGTTGTTGAAGTTTTTTTGGTTATTGATTATTATTTCCAAGGCTTCTGCTTGGGCACTGGATTTTGCTCGTGCATTTTGCTTCAGTTGTTTAGCCTGTTTTTGGCCCATCGGCCGCGGATACGTGTTTGGAATATCTCCAATTTCTTCATGTCCACTTCATTGACCTGCGCTTGATGAATGTCTTTGTAGGTCTTCAGCGCTATTGTCAGAATCTTCTTCCGCTTGCGATGAATCAAATATTTCTGTCGAACGACGGGAATATTTGATATTTTCTATCATCATTGCGTAGCACTCATCGTGCTTAAATGGTTTATCACCATTAGCTTCCCTGAATAGCCGCCTTACTTCCTGTGTCTGTTGTTGTTTAGAAAAAAATTAATGCATCACAATCCATTTCAAAACTTGAACAAGGAAACTAAAACAGGTTTACTTTACCTTTGTTTCAGGACCCCAGCCGGTATGGTGTTCACGTTCAACTTCTGCCTCTTTTGCAGAATAAAGCGCAACATCTTTACTTATTCCTTGAAAGGGTTTTTGAATGGAGGTCCAACTGCGTTCGGCCATTGAAGGTATAACTTCTTTCATCCCGGTTTTGATCCGAGTCCATAATCTTTCTTCCAATTGATCAGTACCAACACAAGGGTCTTGAGATATTGATAAATGAATCCTACACATTGTTATATCTTCATTGGTAGTAAAATTTGGACCTCTTGGTTTTGGTGCCATTTTTGATACTGAGAAAAACTCTTAATGAAACACGAAAAAGAATTCAGAAAAAACTTGACTTTCTTGTATGAAGTTCTCAAATGAATGGTGGTTGTACATGAAACATAAAAACTTCCTCTATATATAATGTCGAAATCAAACCGTTGCAGCAATAAAAATTTTTAAAAATAAAATAGCCGTTGAACGGGAAAATAACGGTCGCATTCACAACGGCTACCGGGCAACGGCAAAAACGCTTTGCTTAGGGGGCGTTTCAACATAACGCCACACTGGGAGAGCGTTTTAACCAAAACGCTACACTAAACAAACGTTACAAATGTAAACGCTTTCTTAGAGCAGCGTTAAGGTGACAACGTTCTTCTGCTCCGACGTTTAGGCAATTAACGTTCCTCTGCTTCGACGTTTAGGCAATGAACGTTCTTCTGCTCAAACGTTTCGGCAATTAACGCTTTGGCAGAGGAACGTTCATCCCACACGCTCTTCTAGCTTGTCGTTTGTTTAAATAACGCTGTTTTATTACAACGTTACAAAAACGCTACTCTATATAAACGTTTTGGTAGACGTCTTTTAGTAATAACGTTTCTATTTATAAACGTCCTCGTGAAGTGGCGTTTTGGGAGAACGCTGTATTACATTAGCGTCAGACTATATCTATGTTTGGTCCACTAGCTCGACCACGTTTAGTCGGATACTGTTGAAATTCTAGACCAGATACCATAGCCACTCGCCCGTTACGGTAGAAGAAAATGGACCAAAGACCACTCCTGGTCTTTGATTATGGTCTGATCGACCACTGCAGTTGCCCTGAGAGTGACCAAGAATAAAAAAGAAACGTAATATTTGACTGAAAAATCAAGAAAAGAAAGAAGTGAAAGAGAAGATCAATCGAAAACCCAGAATATCCATCTGGATTAAGATGATGGAGGAGGTGATAATGATGTCAATGATATCTCCTTCAGGATCAAATTCGACTTCACCACCTGGTGGTGGTGGTGGTGGAGCAAAGGAACAACAAGCAGCTGGAGTAGGAATACTATTGCAGATAATGATGCTTGTTTTATCATTCGTATTAGGTCATCTTCTTCGTCGTCATAAATTTTATTTTGTTCCTGAAGCTAGTGCTTCCCTTTTGATCGGTTCGTTCCTACTTTACTCTCTCTTTATCTTAAATTTTCATAATTCATCAAGCTAGGGTTTCACTTAATATTATCATCAATAATTTTGTTTGCTGTTTTTAGGTTTGATTGTTGGTGGACTTGCTAACGTTTCAAATACAGAAGCAAGCATCAGGTACGTTGTCTTATTTTTCATTTTCATTTTTACTTTTGTTTTGTTTTCTAGGGTATGAATGACTCATTGATTCATTCATTTCATTTATGTTCATTTGGCAGGCCTTGGTTCAATTTTCACGAGGAATTCTTCTTTTTGTTCTTGTTGCCACCAATTATATTATATCCGCCCAACCCAATTATTTTTGTTAATATTACTCTTAATTGTTGATTTTCGAAGAATATATTGTGAATAATTGTTTCTCTTGACATATAATTTCCGATTACT
The DNA here is from genome assembly GCA_023531435.1 of Papaver californicum. Lineage (NCBI taxonomy): Eukaryota > Viridiplantae > Streptophyta > Magnoliopsida > Ranunculales > Papaveraceae > Papaver > Papaver californicum. Next base: position 11,858,387 of record JAJJMC010020972.1, on the reverse strand, counting down.
CAGTCAGGATTCAGTTTAGCACCAGTAAGTGGATTCTCAAAAATTCCAATATTTTATTTTGTTGACTTTGCTCATTTTAGCATTTATGCAACGATTGCTTGTCTAATGTAATTCGGTAAAACTTTGTCATATAAGATCACTCACCCGGGTAATTCTACCGCTCATTGGGATAGATGTAGATGAACAACGCCCCCCTAGAAACGTATAGGAGGTTTTCTCCTCGTACAGCTCGAGAAAGAATGATTTGAATTTATGTATATAGTTCCAAATAGATTGAGAAAATAATCAAATCCGTTAGACTTTTTTCATGTGGGTGTCTTTTTGCAGAAACCATTCTTTTCTAACTTCGGAGCCATTGTTACATTTGCAATTCTGGGAACATTTATTTCTTCTATGGTTACTGGAGTTTTAGTGTAAGTAATTTCTCTCTTTCTTTACTATGCACAATCTTTCGTTGCTACATCTTTCTGCTTTCTAATTTTTGACAAAAGAAGAATTGTACATTCTTTTGCTTCACTGAATTTAATGTGGGTTTGTTTGTTTGTTTGAGTTACAGATATCTTGGTGGTTTGTTTCTGCTTATGTATAAACTTCCTTTTGTTGAGTGCTTAATGTTTGGTGCTCTTATCTCCGCAACAGATCCTGTCACTGTGTTATCCATATTCCAGGTTTCTTATCTTCTTTATTATCTATACCTTTCTTATTATGCTCTTCTCTACAATATATTTGATGATTAACTTGGATTAGAATAACAGTAATACATTAGGTAGCTAGTAAAAATATCACCAGATAATGGGGTGAGGTTGAGGGTTCTTAAGCATACTAGTTCAAGAAACGAACTGTGTCTACAAATCTTTTGCACCATATTGATATGCATCAGAAAAAACTTACAACTTTGTTATATAGGTTAGGGAGATAGTACCAAATACATCAGATTGTGGTGAGCTTGAGGGTTCTTAGGCGAACTAGTTCAAGAAATGAACCATGTCTACAAGTTTTGTGCACCATATCGATATGCATCTGTCAAAACTTAAGACTTCGTTAAATAGGTTTGGAAGTAGAGAAGGGTGTTATGGCTTTTGCACAGTGTTACTGTGGCTCTCAGACCTAAGATTAGGGTCTTAATTCCTACGCAAAATGACACACTAATGCAGCATGTTGACAGAACCTGAAGAAGCATTAGAAGAAAGAAATGGGAAAAAAAAAGAAGAGAAAAGGATAAGAAAATTGAAATGAGTGTAGAAGTAGATAGAAACAGAAGGCAGGGTAGAAAAAAGAAGAACAGGAGAGGGGAAGAAAATAAGATGAGATATATAGGAGATAAATTTTTTGTGCAACATAAGCAAGAAGAAACAGTGAACCCACAATTGCTGTACGTTCAACTTATGACACTTGAAAATATTAATTTATTTCCTCTGCAGTTGCTCTTACTAACTTTGGAAGGACCTAATTTTTTCTTGTTAAAATCAAATAATAGACTCAATATTCTTGTTATTATCAAGCTGCATTAACATACTCAAAATCATCGATTAATTCTTTTTGCACTTTCTTTATATTGAGAATTCTACTGCATACTTCGATAAATGTTTATTATGTAACTTTCTCTTGATGTGGTCTCTAACTGCAGGAACTTGGGACTGACATGAACCTATACGCCCTGGTGTTTGGCGAATCTGTTCTGAATGATGCAGTATGAGATTGTAACTTCTTGCTATTTATTGTGGTTATTGTTTTCTAATATGTTTGTTCTGGTACCTACTGACTCCGTGCTTGCATGTATTTATGTCTTTTGCTTGTTTTTTGCATGTTGGACATTTTCAAGATGGCCATTTCCTTGTACAGGTCAGTTTGAGGAGCTACTCACTAATATATGAGCAGATTAGTCTTAAACTCTGTACTGTATTTTAACCTTTCTAATCCAAATGGTGCCATTTTTGCAGGACTATGTCATCAGTAAAAAGCCAAGCATCATCTGGGCAAAACTTCTTTCTTGTCATCCTAAGGTTTCTCGAGACATTTGTTGGCTCAATGTCTGCAGGTAACTTCCTATATTTGTATTACCTTTGTGTATTATGATCTATTTTGTATACGAGCTCTCCCTTTGGCTAGCCTTTACTTTCTTATTTGATAATTATCTTTTTCATGATTTTATTTGCCGAACGCCTTCTCTGGATGACCTCTTTCATTTTAATCAAGTGTCTTTCTTAATTCTTACTTTAAATGGCAAATTTTATTTTTATGGAAATTATGCTGTAGCAGTCTTCTCTTTGTCTAGGTAATCAGTTAAGTTCATGATTTAAAAGTAGTTACCCAACTTTACCTTTTATATAGTGTGCCTTATGCGGAATGCATCCCATTTAGTCAAGTGACTGGATATCGAGTTTGATTATTTGTTGATGCCTCTTTAGTAATCGAGTGACTTCTCTTTGTCTAGGAAATCAATTGAATTCATGATTTAAAAATAGTTACACAACTCTACCTTGCATCTCCTGTAGTCAAGTGACTTGATATCGAGTTTAACTATTTGTTGATGCCTCGGGTGACTATATATTGAATTCGGTATTGTTTGAGCTGCCAAGTGGTCAACTTGTGTCAGGTTTTGTCTGTTAACTCCTGTTATAACCTTCAATTCTACTGACATATATTTCCTCCGCAGGGGTTGGAGTTGGATTTACGTCTGCCTTGATATCCTTTATTTATTTATTAGTTGTTTTTTTAACATGCTTCAACAATCTGTCCTTATTATTTGCCTCACTACATGATTACATGAGACCTTAACCACTGAGCACCTTTTTAAGTACGCAGGCTTGGATGTTGACAAGTGAGTACTGCAGCATTTCTTTCTACCTGCTGTTCAACTTCTATGGTTCACTACTAATAAGGAACTGTATTGACAATGTTGTTGTGTTCTGCTGCTCTCTTCAGTCTTCAGAACTTGGAGTGCTGTCTGTTTGTGCTTTTCCCTTATTTCTCGTGAGCAACATCCTCTACTTCAATCTTCTTTTAACTGTATACCTTTTCACTTCTGATGGATTTATCATTCTGCTCATTCAAAACAACACTATAATCCACTTTCTAGGTACATGCTGGCTGAAGGTCTTGGCCTTTCTGGTATTGTCTCAATATTGTTCACGGGAATTGTGAGTATATATCTTGCAGACTATAGTTATATAAACCTTATTGAGGAAGTACTAACACAATGTTGACGATATTGGTATTTGTTTCCAGGTTATGAAGCATTATACATTCTCAAATTTGTCAGAAAACTCTCAGAGATTTGTTGCTGCTTTTTTCCATCTGATATCATCATTGGCAGAAACATTTGTGTGAGTGACACACTGACTTTCAATAGTTTCTCCAGTTCTATGATTTGCTTGTAACTTGTGATCAGTGAAAAATTATCAATCTATCTTGATTAATTTGTTCTCTTGCAGCTTCATATACATGGGCTTTGATATAGCTATGGAAAAGCATAGTTGGTCGCACGTTGGATTCATTTTTTTCTCAATTGTATCCTTTTTGGCTGGCATTCAGAGAGTTTTTTAATCTTAGAAATTGCTCTGAATTGGCTTCTGTTGTTCCTTAACTTTCTTTTTTCATGATCATCCAGCTGTTTATTGTTATTGCAAGGTGCGTATTATAAACATTATAATCCCTCGATTTCAACTATGACTATCCATCTTTACTATTTTAATTTTGATCAGTATCTTATTCTAAGTCCGACCTTGATGTTTCATGTCTCTCCTTTTCTGTCCCCATTTAGTTCAAATCATGTATGCTCTTTTCAATAAGTTAGTCAGTGCTTGGCTTCCACTTAACATCTGCATTTTGTCACGTCATTCAGTTTGCAAGTTAAAAATAGAAATTGTATAAAGTTAAGCTTTACCTAATAACAAAAATTACTGTTTTCTTAAGCCTCTGTTGCCAGTCCGGCTTGGGTGATGAAAGAAAATGTACTGCGGTTTGTCATTCTGGTTGTAGTATATATTATTTGAAATATATGATCATCCCTCCAGTGATTAAACCAGGCCTCTACATTTCTGGTGATTTTAATCACCTGTGTCTAGTTAACATGTGTGGTATTGCTATTTCAATGGAGTTGCAGTCCTGTGTCGTCCTCTCAATGGAAATTTCTTACAATGTGGACTATTGTGCTGTTCTATTAAATCTTCAATTAAGTAGAAATCTTGTCGGCAGCATAATCCAGTTCCAAAGCTTGGTTCAATTAAAAGTAATGTAATAATACATATCTAGCTAATGAGTCTAGTAGCTGAATTTGAGTTAGTGAAATATGTGCTGCTACATGCATAGGCTCTATGAGTGAATATACTGCTCATGAACCCTAAGTAAGAAGGTGAAATCTCACATTGCTCCTCATCCATGAAGCTAAAATTTTATAATCAGTTATTGAATGTAGGAGTTCCATGCTGAGTACTTGTCAGGTACTCATCTGTTTTATAGTCCATCTTGTACACCACAGATACGTCTTTGCTAGGAGATATGGTTACTCGCTCTTTCATCCTTAACTACTATTTGCTATGTTACACATGTTCTAATATGTTATGTAATGTATCACTTACCTCATTGAGTTGGTCTGCAAGGTGATCTCAGGTTTTCGAACCTAGATACCCAGACTGTAACATTTGGGTGCACTCCACACTTTGATTCCAACTATAGAAACTGTTGGAATATATTGAACATTTGAACTGCTCCGATGTGTTGCTAGTAATTCGTCTTTCTATCCTTTTTATCCATACCCTGTTTGAGGGTTTTTTGCCCCTTGATTTTCTTATATTTTAATATAACAACTTAATTACTTCCTAAATGTGTTCTATTTTTTATCTGAAGGGCGGTGAATGTATTTTCTTGTGGATACTTAGTCAACATGGTTCGACCTGCAAACAGACAAATACCTTCCAATCACCAGAAGGCACTTTGGTATAGTGGTAAGAAGCTGTTGCTTAGGAATTATCTCGGCCTTTTCTTACACATTATCAACTGCATGCTTTATTTACCTTTTCAACCCCATGGTTTTATATATACCATCGTTTATACGGATGACCAGGACTTCGAGGGGCGATGGCCTTTGCTCTTGCTTTGCAATCAGTTCACGATCTCCCCGAGGGACATGGCCAGACAATATTTACAGCAACCACTGCGATTGTTGTTCTGACGGTAATTTTGTGTGGTCTTGATTTTTTTTTTCAATTTTTGATGTCCATAGTCTGTTGAACACCAAACTCTTTCGGTGAATAGACTGCGATGTTAGAGTCTTAAAGATATGTTCTTGGATATCTTTTGTATGATGGTAGACCAACCTGATTTACAAAAGTACCGATCAAACTTCCCGAAGGTGAAAGGAGTTCTCCACCTGCTTCGTGTAGACAATATGTCTACTTGGTTCAGTTTATACACGGGTGAAGTATGTTTTGTACGGCACGACATTTTTGCTTCACCTGCAAATATGAGCGCTTTAAAGAAAAAGATGGGTCAAAATAAATGCCTATGCGGTACCAGGACATTTCAACTCCATGTTAATATCATATTAAAACAACTGATTTCCTAGTCCTTTTATAATCAGAAACACGTAAATAATGTACCATTTATATATGCATAACATTATGAATATCTGCATGCATGTGATGATGGAGAAACTTAATACCCACTATTTGTTGATAATACAAAAATATATAGAGTTTAAAAGCTTGAACATTAGATCTGTGTTTCTTTTGTCAATGTTTATAGATTTACTGGTACATTGATTCCTATTCTTGGTCTCTATTCTTATCCATATTAGGGATTATGATTGTCATGGGTGTTACATGCTTGTGGAGCTAAGCATGTTTCTGCGCAAAGCCTCTCATGTGCAGAAGTTAGTTTTTTTAATCAATATGTTTTAAGCTAATCGTAGGATACTATATATGATATTGACCAAGCTTCTACACAAGTGCACTATGTGCACATACCTAGACCTTTTGTCTTTCTTACATATTTTTGTAGTGCATGGAGACTCGCAAATGTTCTATTCTGCAATTTCCTTTGTTTCTCTATCCTCTTTGTGCTTACTTCTCATTGTTACCATGTCTTATGATTATGTGTAAAAGAAATGTTTCCAGATTTTTGCTTGTTCTTATGTTAGCATATCTTGGGAATTCTTTAGGTGTTATTGATTGGAGGATCAACTGGAACTATGTTGGGAGCCTTACATGTTGTAGGCGATGGTCATGATGATGGACCCTTGGGGGAAGTAAGTTATTACAACATTTGTCAGTTGCATATTGTTTATACCTAAATAGGTGGCTACCAAGGTCTCTAATGGGCCTTGGAGGAACTGGGGAAAGAAGTTAGTAAAACAGTTATCAATTGCATATTCTTTATATCTAACTAGCTGACAAACTAGGGTCTGAAGTGTCTTGGGTGTATTAGTTGGCCTTTGATGACCAGTAGTTATCTGATACTGAATCCACATAACGTATGCCGAAAAGGAAATAGTCAGAAGTCCATCCCATAATATTTAGCTCGAACAAATATTCTAGTGCAGAGTTTTGCGTTTGGTTCCGTTTAGAGTTACATATAGCATAGACAACTAAGTTCAGGTATGCACTAATTTGGAAAGGCTTTCACTCTTTTAGGTGTGAATTTCATAGAACCTGTGTTTGGTGGCAGAACAATGTTAGAAAATGAGCATTGTGTTCCGGTCCATAATTTGATGTAATTTGTGAAATTTCTAAATCAAATATACATTAGAATATAACTAACTGTAACCCTCTGGGGATTGATATAACTTTTTTTAGACTGGATAGCGGGAAAGAGTAACTCATGATGAAGGTATTTCATCCAGAAGAACTATTAGTGGGCTTAATACATACCTTTTCAATTTGCGTAAAATCCAGCATACTTTCATTGTATTTGTTTGTTTTAGATAATTATTAAACAGAAACGAGCTGTATAAGTTGGTACCCATCCAACATTCGGCATTTGTTTCCTTTCATTTTAATGGGTAAAATGTTAACAGTTTCATCGCATAACCTGTTTCAGAGTTTTGAAAATAGTGGATATATTGCTCCTTCTTATGATGAAGGTGCTTCATCAGGAAGTAAGTTGAAGATGAAGCTTAAGGAATTCCACAAAAGGTACTATTTGAAGTTGATTTTTGTTATCATCACTCAATCTGCTTATGTCCTCTTTCCATCTTTTTTTTTTTTTTTTTTTTTTTTTTTTCACTTCTATATTTGTTTTCGTCTTCTCATCTTTTCTCTGGTAGCAGCACCGCATCTTTCACGGCATTAGATAAGAATTATCTCACCCCCTTCTTTACGACACAAGGTGGAGATTCAGATTCGAACGATGGTAAGATCATAAAACCTTTTTCATGCATATTCCAGCTTACAGATTACTTTTTAGGGTCTGTGCTTAAAGTTGCTCGAACGAGGCAACAATAATATGTGCAACCTCATAAAGAAATCTGTGGTGCCTTTCTACCCAGCATAATGTTTGACTAACTCGTTGTAACTAAGCCCCTTCAAATTGTCACATCGACACACTTGCTTTCGTGAAGGACCCAATGCATTTGCCCCTTGGAAGAAGAGCCTGTATGAACAGGATATAGTGTGCAACTGGGAAATTATCTTGGGTGGACCGATACAGCTACAAACTCAAATCAGCAATAGAAGAGTGTTTAAATGAGTTGGATCATAAAATGAGTCAGACCTAGTATAAGAAACTAACTCTGGTTTTATAAAGAGAAGTGAAATATCTACAAATGGATCCACTGGTTTCAAACTTACAGCCATGTGACTCACTAAATCGAGGTCTACAGATCTTAAATACTATTACACATCCTTCTATGTCTAGTGCATATAAGTACTGTGTGCTATTTTGGAATAAAAACCAGTCTAAGCTGAATTTTCTGTGCATTATGTCCCGTGTGTAAAATGCGTCAAATACTTGAACAGGTTATGGCCTGAGATATGTTGCATGTGGTTATGTCACATTTTGGATGTAACATTCTAGGTTGTGGTTAACAAACAAAAATAGAAGTTAAAGTAAGGTTCGGGATTGGACGGACATTTCTGATTAATTAAATGCTTTTAGAAATCAATTCGATTACCTGATGAAAACAAAGTACACCTATATCATTGTTGTTCTCCTCTAAAACTTCTCTGTGTTTCTGGATAAGTTAATCGTAACTTCTCTCCGTCCCTTTTCTTTTCCTACAAGTTTTCTTCTGCATTTAAACATCTGACAAAATCTTCTCCCTACTAATGCATATTGATTAATTAAATAACACACAGGTGAGCCAGGCCTACCAGCAGCAGCTCCAAGTTCTAGAAGAAATGGCAGGGGATTTCGAGGCCTTCATGGGTGAAGATAAGTAGCTGATGGATTCTTTTCTCGAAGCAGCGGCTTCCTTATATGATGATATCAAAGAATTTTTTTTGTGGTAAATGGATAGAGTTGGACGTGGAGTAACTGGAAATCAATTTAACTAACAAAAATGACTAGCTTTTGCACCCCATTACTGATAAAAAAATTACGGTGGTAGTACATAGAAAGAAATGTAAGCAGCTTGAATGCTAACTATATTATACCAGGCGAGCTATTAACGCAGGTTTACACGTGTATATACAGATTATATGTCATTATGAGAACCCTTATATGACGAAATTGATTATTTGACTCAGGATTATAACCCATTGTGAGCGACTCAGTAACGTGGCAACATCTTGTATGTGAGAGAGAATGTATTGAAGGATGAAAGAGAATGTATTGAAGGATGAGGTGTTGTCACATGATGGATCACTCACAATGGGTTACAATCATGAGTCAAATAATTAGGGTTCCTTATACGAAGAGAGTTGAGTTGAATAAATAGTTAACCAGTTCAGGAAGTAAGCATATAATGTATCGTATCGAGAAAGGTTAAGATTTTGAAAATCTCTAATAATTTATTTTCTACGATTTCATTTAACTGTATTTTTTTTGTCGTACCATGGATTATTATAATAATAAAAAAATTAAAATTTCATATTATGATTATGTATCTTCATAAATATCCTAGCTTCCACAGTCATGAGATTAAACCCAAAAATTAAAGACCAAAAAAATTTGGTAATACTCCGTCTGAAACGTAACGGTTGGAGAGTAAATTTTGATCAAGCGGAAGACTAAGTTAACGCATGACGTTGGGCGCATATACAAGGATCCGTCTGTTGGAATTGTGTTATACGGGCGTATGCAAGTGAAAACGCTTGGTTGGGGCAGAACGCTCGGTGGGAGATGCTTGGTTGGGGAAGAACATTCGGTGGGAGACGCGCTCGGTGGGAGACGCAACCAGAAGAACGACATCACGCACCAGTGACAGGCGTGTGTGTAGACGAACGCCTGATGAGGCGTTAACCTAGCCATACGCCCGGTGACTCTTCTACTCGTGCAGCTGGTTCGTGTGTATCATGAAGACGGGCGTGTATGTAGAGTAACGCCCGCTACATTAGGCGGTGGTCTAGCCTTACACGCGTCTTCATCAGGCGGTGGTCTTGGCGAACGCCTGATGGGGCAGAGGCTTTTATTATTCTCTTCTCATCTCTTTTCCTCTACATCTCTTCCAGACTCTTCTACCAGACGCATACAACTTTAAGCGCCTACCACTTCAACCCTCCAACCAAATCCTCCCTCCTCTTCTCAACCTCTTTTCAAAATTGAAAAAATTAGCAAAACCCAGGAAACTTTTCAACTGATTTGAAAGAAAAATATATGAAACTAGTGAAAATTTTCTCTTATACAAATGAAATGGGGTAGTAGTATATGAAATATTCAACTAATTCTTTATATAAGTATACCAAAAGATAGCCGTTACAACGGTAAGAAATCTCAACGGTTATTATAACCAGGCGTTCGTATACACCACCGCCCACATAGGTGCAAGTTTGGATAACGTTTAAGACAAGCGTACAGATGGTGCACGCTCAAGACAGGCGGACGTGTGGTTCACGCCTGGATACAAAGCGCACTCTTAGCCATACGCCCCGCTGGACGTGCTCCTGTGCTGACGCCCAATACAGGCGGACGTGTGGTTCACACCTGGATCATGAGACGCGCGGCTAGGTTAACGCCTGGCACGAGACGCACATGTAACACCACGCTTCGCACGAGGCGCACGGCCAGGTTTACGCTCCACTATATTATTGTTTGGTCACAATATCGTTTTTGATCCCAAATAGTAAAAAAACTGGACCAAAACCCAAATACGGTCGCTCCACTGTGATTGATTTTGGGCGGACCAAAGACTAAATTTGGATTTGGTCCAGGTTTTGGTCCCATGACTGTGGATGCTCTAAGTTTTTTAAAAATAACTTGATCTTTTGACCGCTGATAACTTCTGACTTTTTTTTTTTTTTTTGGGGGGGGGGGAATTAAAAAGATTTAAAAATCCAAAATTTTATTATAGGTCTTTCTTTTCTTTCTTTTATTGTTTCTTCTAAAAGATATCAAAGATGGTGAATTAAAAAAAAAGTTTGATTTTTTAATGGAACATACATATCAATATGCATGGATCATACCATTCGTTCCACTTCACCCGGACCATATCTAAAACCCTAGAAATTTCCAAAATTCACCCGTGAAAGCCGAACATACTGTATATAATGCCTAGTACTTCCGGAGATCTGAGTAAGAGGATCCCGTGGCTAGCAATTGCCATGTTAAGGGCTCCGATAGTTGAACGTGGCGTAGTTTAACATGATAAGGTGTCTTTCTTAATTGAAATCAGGCACCATGAAAATAGTGTATCAAGTCTCTTGTGCACTAGGAAATTACTGAGCTGCCAATTATTTTTTTATAGTATATAGCCGTTTCCATACTTTGGACCATATTTAAGAACCCTATTATTAGAGCTGCACGCTTTTGTTTTTAAGGGTTTACAAGATGATAAAATAGGGTCATCAAAAAACAAATTCAAAAACCTCTTATCTAAGTATTTTACATAATACCTAGATTGCCCTAGATTAGTTAGTATTAATGAAATTAATTAGGTAATTTAATAAAGATTAGTGATTGATTAGATTAGTGATGTGATTTAAATCTACGATTTGAGAATCAAAATCAAAATCAAAATCAAAATCCAATTAAATCTACGGCTGGAACATATGAACTCCCATCCGTAAATATGAGTTACGGCTGGGTAATGCATAACACTCATCCGTATAATGGTGTATACGGTTAGGTTACTTTGGGCATCGACCCAGTCGTAGATGAAACTTACGGTTAGGTTTTTTAGTAAACTCAGCCATAAGACAAAATAGTTGAGTAGTCTACGGTTGACTTTTGTGCTCAAGCCAGCCGTAGAGATGAGTTATGGTTGAGTTCTGTGGTGTACTAGCCGTAAGTGACCCTGAATTTGTTTGATTTTTTCCGAAGGAGTTGAAATTGAACTAATACTCATTCATTAACGCAAATAAGGAAATTTCAAAACATTTTTCATTGAAGGGAGTGACATTACAATAATGGAAAAGACATAAAGTAGAAACTAATGTTACATGATAAGTTAAAGAGAGAAATACGAGTCCATTTCCATCAAAACATCATAAAACTCTTGATTTATGAATTTTCGCCAAATGTATCCATATAACGGGTCTTCGAAATTTCATAGCATAGTTGAAATGAGCTTAGTTGAGTTGTATTTTCTTCACCGTAAATGGTAGGATATATCCTCATTGTTTCCACCATAATTGATCTAAAACTTTCACATTTAATATAGAGTAATTCAAATCTTTCTCTGATGCTTTGGCGTGATCATCCATTTCCATTGCCGTATAACGCGATAAAAATTATATGGACACGGTTCCAGAAATTATCCGCGGGTTGTTCAAAGTTGATGTTCATCTCTTGATCATGTTGTGTTATTGTGGACCATGCGCAAGCTATTGCAACATCTTCTCTAGTTGTGAGATAGCAGCCATGGATTTATTTATTTTTTATTATGAATAAATGAGAAGTAACAATTTGTGAGGAGAGGTAAAAGAAGGTGTGTTTTGAGAAGAGAGTGCGTGCTATATTTATAGATAAAGGACCCCAACGACTGAAAATTTTGAAAAATTCATCCGTTTAGTAGGAATTGTACACATTTGCATTGAAAAATACAAATTTTTTAGAATTTTAAATGTTTATGGCTACAAATTATGTATCACGACCTAGACGTAAACAAGCCTCATGGGCAGTTACAGTTACGTTTATTCACATACCTAGCCGTAGCATAAATTTCAGGGTCACTTACGGCTGGGTCATTCTATAATCCTAGCCGTATTAGGAAACTCAGGATCACTTACGGCTAGGTCAGTGTAAAAACCAAGTCGTAAACAACATCTTACGGTTGGGTTTTTTAATATTCCCAAACGTAAAACTGACATACTTGGCGGACACCTAGTTTTGCGGCCGTATGGTGAACTCAGGGTCACTTATGTCCAGATTTTTAGCTGAAGCTAGTCGTAAATCTGACAGATTTTAGAAAATCTATACTTACGGCTAGATTTTCAAGCATTCGACCTAGCCTTAAGCGACCCTGAATTTCCAAATTTTACTAAGAATTGTGGAAAAATTTCATTGTATTTGGAATGACAAAGTAAGAAAACTAACAAACATTCATTAAAGCTAAATTATCCATAACTAAATAAATATATCCTTCATATCCATAAATTCAACCATAGCTAAATATTCATTAATCCATAAACTAGTTCATAAAAAATAGAGAAAGTACTAAATATCCATGTCCGCAACAAACTAAGAAAAAAAATTCAACCTCGATATTTTCCTTTTGGTTTACCACGACCTTCACCTTTACCACGACCTCTACCCCGACCTCCTCTTCGACCTCGACCTTGAGCTTTCCATTTACCCTGAGGTTGATCTTCAACAATCTCATGATGAACCTCTTTATTTGAACCTCCACTAGATGAAGAACCAATATGACTAGGAGTAGTTGTTTCAAATCTACCATATGTAGACTTATCTCTCTTAGAACTCCTCGTCTCTTTGTCATATTTGTACCGATAAAGATTTAAAGAGATATGTTCAGGTAAATGTTCAATCTTGGTTTACAGTCGTCTTTTTGCGTCAACCCTCAATACTTTACCACCATCAATGCAACCGCTCATGTCCTGCACCAACTACTTAACTCGTTCAACCTGTTTTGGAATTAAAAGTGTCAAAATTTTAAATATTTATACAAAATCTGAAAAACTAATACAATAAGAAATGAAATTGTATACTTACCACCATAAGATATCTCTCCTTCCAAAAACTAGTTCCCTTCGATGAACTTGGATAACCCACAATGTTGTTGAAATATGGTATCGCTTCCGCATTCATATTTATCACATAAGGATGACCAATGTTCTTAAACAAGTCAAGTAGTTATCATCGCCTAGTTTTGTACCATGAAAGGCATAACACTCAGTCAAATCTATTTGGTAGGGTGCTCGAATGCGACCGTTCCAATCCTCGACTGTTGCAATAGGGTTGTGAACTAATCTAACATTACTAATTGAAATAATAGAGTGTGATCTATCCACTTTAAAGTATGTATCCTCATCTTGAACAAATTTCTGGACATATCCACTTTGACGGAGAGTTCAATGAGGGTTGTAAATGACATACCCTGTTGGATGGTATAATGATCCGTTGTAGGTCGCCACATTGGTAAATTGACGAACATCATTTCCCTGAGGTATGGGTCAAACACCACATCGTTCCCGGTCAAAGCGTTTAATTTACCCCTAATCAACCATCTTTGTCTCCTTATCCTTATGTTAATTTCCTGACAAGGGATATCTTGTTCATGTTGGAGTAGGGTAACGCTAATTTGTATCCTCCTTGTGTGACCTCAAAATAGGAAAATGGTCATAAACCCATGACTTTCCAAAAAGAGAATTATATTAAACAAAATCAATATAAAATTTGAACTATCGGTTATAAATATAACACAAAACTGGCTGATTACGAAGTTCGGTCTTGCACTCCTGTACTGGACACTCTCGAGGAGACTATTTACTTTATCCTCATTATATGACTCATTATATGAGAGACCTTAGAGCTACTTAGCTGGATAAGGCCAACATTCATCACAATTTTTGTTTGGTTCCACCTTGAAGCTTTAGCAATACTCTCAAGCAAGAAAGAAAGGGTTACAGTACCCCACAAGTACTCTGCTACCTTGTTGAACTCCGGCTCGATACTGAGATGTTGCAAGAGCTATACATAGCAAACGTTCACGCTGTTACCCGAAAGATCAGGAAGATGATGGTGCCAAGTGCTTACGAAAAGTAAGATGTAGATGTATGTCTAACCCTTGTAGGGTCCATCTCCCTATCCTTGGAATTCTGGAACTTATCCCTTAGACGACTCAGATTAATCTTTCTTGCCATTTTTAGCGCAACCATTGCACCATCCTTGTTCTTCTTCCTTTTGTCGAACTCATTTTCCCCTTAGACTGTTCTCCAGCTCCAACCTCAAATTGTTCCTCGGCTTCATGCTTGTGCCATCCAAGACATTCAAAGGCCAACTTAGTTAGATCTTAGAAAGAAATAGAGTTTTTAAAACCCTCATGCACGACTTTACCATCCACCGAAAGGACTGTAATTTGAAGAGCATCATTGGGAGTGATAGTCATCTCCCCGATCGGAAGATGAAATGATGTTGTACTAAACAAAATCGTAGTGCTTCTGCGCAAAGGCTATTCCAGGACACAATCCCGAAGCCTAAACCAAGGATACCACCTCTTCGGTCTCCTTATCTAATGGTCAAAAACTCGCCCTCTGGTATTTGGGTTTTGGGACCGCTGTGGTATGATCCTACATAAACAATGGAAAAAACACTAGTTCATCAAAATACAAAATATAAAGTTTTAGTTGTACATTAGATTATATTAGATTATTACCAATGCCTGACAGACCCTTCTCTCCAATGAATGTTGGTAACAAAATAAGGCGAAGGCCCTATCCCTTGGCTCACCCCAAGGTCTTCCATTCTGCTTGTCCGGCAAAAGAACCATTTTGTTATTGACTTGGGATGTTGTAAGAGCTTGATTCTTCTCTTTTCCTTTCCCTTTAGCATCAGAAGGGACCAACTAATTGACGAACACTTGTTTCGGCCCTATGTTTTTCAAGAAGGTCATGTTGTTGTAGTGGTTGAGAAAGCACAAGTGTATGTTCAGTTACCTCTTCAGTTGGTTCATTAATAACGAGTGTACTCATCTTCCTTTTCTCTTCACCTAAATTTTTCTTGTGACGAGGGGTTGGAGTCAAGTAATTTCTTGGTGTAACTTCTTGCGTTCTTCTCCTCTTCTTGTCCTTGCGCGG
This sequence comes from Papaver californicum, assembly GCA_023531435.1. Lineage (NCBI taxonomy): Eukaryota > Viridiplantae > Streptophyta > Magnoliopsida > Ranunculales > Papaveraceae > Papaver > Papaver californicum. The sequence goes on along the minus strand of JAJJMC010020972.1, from coordinate 11,843,037 downwards.
CCTAAAACAAATTTCAAAGGCATGTTCAATAAATATAGCAACAAATAATAACAAAACAAAGTTAATAAAATAAAAAACCAAAAAAATATGATTTCAGAACTGGAATCTCAGGGTCATCTAGTGCTGGGAAATATGCAGTTACGGTTGGGTCGAGTTTCTTTACGGTTGGCTTTTCATTGCATCGACCTAGCCGTAATCTTTAATACAAAATTAAACTCAAACTCAGGGTCTTTTACGGCTAGAAAATCCTATTTATGGTTGGGTCGAGTTACTATACGGTTGGCTTTTCCAAGTTTTGACCTAGCCGTAAACTATGAATTTTTTTAAACCCAAACTCAAGGTCACATACGACTAGGAAATGTTATTAATGGCTGGGTTTTTAAAATTTTATACAAGGCGTAAGTATACTGTTATCTTTAGGAAAGTTTGATTTCCTAACCATAACAAAAACACTAACTTGTGTTTACGTCTAGGAGTTCATAAATTCCCAGTCGTTGAAGGAAACAATAATCTTCTACGGATGTGAGTTCAACACGACCCAACCATAGATTTGTACTTACGGCTAGGAAATGTTGATTTCCTAGCCGTAGAAAATTCTAAAATTGAAATATGGAACATTAACTTTAATAAATATGCCCTAATTAAGCAATTAAATTGACAGAAAAATGATGGGTTTTTCGATTCATACCTTAAACGAGCAATTTTTGGTGGATTAGTAGGTTGTTGATCTTCTTTTTCGTTGGTAGATTCGTGATGTGGCTCTTTGGATTCTTTGGAAAAACTTGAACTCGAATCACTGTATTCTAGTTGTTTTTTGGTGTATAATTTGTTTCCTTTAGACACTTTCTTCGATCTCATCTTGTTTTATAGAAAAGAGCTTAACCGTCGATGAATAATTATTAGAATCGTCGTCGTGTGAAGGGAGAAAATGGAGAAGACAAAGTTATGGTTGAGAAGATGGTGAGAAGAGGAGATGGAAGATGAAAACTAATTTAGATTTAGGTTTTTTGTTTGTGTATTAGATTTAGGGTAGTTATTGAGGAGGGTATCTTTAACTTTTGACATGTTATTGAGTCACTTCATATCCTTATTTTGGACATATTAATCCACCGCAACCCTAAAGCCAAAAGTAGCCCCAATTATAGGGTTCATATTTAATTGTGTTCAAAGAATTTTAAAGTCGTAGCGACTGGAAAATTTCTCAAGGCTTAAAATTAGAATGTTCGAAGAACACATGTAAACCAATAGGAGGTATGTAGTCTAGGGCCAAACCTTAAACAAGGAAAATAAAATTAATTCGTCGGCAGGACACGTTGACCGTCTAAAAAAAAGAAAAACCTTAAAAAGGAAAATATATGCATAATTAAAATAATCCTATTTCTAGTCTAACTAGAACTAATATTTGGTCTCATATAAACATGGTCATAATTTTATGTCTAATAATCAATTCCTTCTTTTGTAAACAACAAAAGCTAGGAGAGAACATCACTGAATAGTAAAGTTTGAAAAGAAAAAATAGTTTTTTGTAGTAAAAACTCAAGGAAATAATATTTTTTTCTTTTACGCTTTTGTACTTGCTCACGGAAGTCGTCTCATCACCATCTACCATCATATTAGCCATAATATTATATTCTCTCTTAGATGAAACTTGGAGGTCGGCCCTCTCTCATGTAGATCTCCTTGATCGTCCTGTAAGAAATTAGAAATGATGGGAGACAAAAATCTTGAAGACTTGAAGGATAAGAGTATTGTGGTATACGACGACAACGATCGTGAAGTCAATCAAGAATGCATCCAACATCCTCCTCTTACTCATATTTAATACATTCCAGTTGGTTTCAAATTCGCGCCATCTGATGATGAATTGGTGTTTCTATACTTGGACAACAAGATTAAAGATCCTGAAGGTTTCCAACCTTCTTTTAACTCAGAAATAAATGTCTATGATTATCTTCCTCAAGAGTTGTTAGGTATGTAAATGCATGCATGCCTTTGGTTGTTTCTTTTCGCTCAAGTCTATTCTCGTAATCTTTGTACATACATGCATATATGCCATCATATTACTGCTAACATTCAATAAATGAATGTCTATATTTTTTACTGAAGACTATTTGAATCAAATTGATTAATAAAATAAGATAATTGTTACAGAGATATAATTGAGTTTATATACTCAACAGAATTAGTTCCCTCGAGTCTCTAACGCTCTTACACCTCACACATGAATAATACACACTCACTGCATACGACTCTCACATGAATTGCATACGAACAATACACACACTCATAGTTATTATCCTTCCTCAATCTCAAGTGGGTTGTAACAAGACTACTTGAGATTGCACTCTCACATGACAAACGCATTGTACACACACTCACAACACTCTGTTCAGGAAGTAAAATGCACTACTTGTAGCATGAGAAGCGAGAGAATATCATAATATATAAAGGGAAACAAAACAAGAGGTGCAGTTGTCATAAAAGAATAACATTGAATGTTGCAGTAGATTAGAAGTATAAGAAGTAGACATAGGCGCATTAGTTGTTGTAGTAATAAGCATGAAGAATCAGCAGGATAATAATTGGTGTTGTAGTAGTATAGGTTGAAAACATAAAAGAAAAAAGATAATACCATATGCAGAATGCAACAAACTTACAACAGCATTTGGGGCATACAAATGAGACAACAAACTATAATGAATTTGTGCAATTGGATATAAAAGTCGTCCTACTTGTTAGACATAAAAATAACCAAGGTAAAGCACTAAAAACTGCAACTGAATCCAAAAAATGAGTTATAGGAAGCGACCAACACCATAGGAGTATATCATCTCATCCACACAGCACCAACTAAAAAGCAGAATTGAAGGTCAAAAGAAACAGTTTGAAGTAAAATAACAAGCAGCAGCAAATAACATCATATCTGGCCAGGACAATGATGGATAAAGCGGATGAATCTGTTGTAGCACAACTCCCCCACACACTCTCATATCCAGTAGAAATATGAAAAAAATACCAATAGTAAGTAAACCCACTGTATCCATAGATAGTTTTGAACCAAACTAAAATAGTAATAATACCACTGCATTGTGATGATGAAGCACTAAAGCATGTCCCTGCAAGATGTAACTACTTATCCAACAACTAGAACTGTATCAAGGAATATATGCAGGAGCTTTAACTGAATTCCAATAAAACAATAAGGGAAACAACTTATTAAAAAGAACCCATAAATTCTGAACAATATACACACACCAGCAGGAGGCATGACTAGTTTGTACAGGAAATAGAAAGTACTAGCACTCACTCCTAACAACACATTATATCTTGCAAGAGAACTGAATCTTGTGAACCAAATAGGTGTTGCTGCACTTAGTGACAATATGAATTATCTCTTTCATTATTTGTAAGAAATCCATAATATTTATAAGTATAACCGAGTAAGCTCTTAGAAGAGTACCAATATTATTCACTAACAGGAAAAACAATAGAAAAGATATAGGATAACATGATAATGGAAAAAAAATGCCACATTCTCAATTGAATGCATACTCATCAAAGAAAACTTCAACTTGTATACCAGTACCACACCAATTTCAATGTCATTACATTATCTGCAGCTTTATCATCAAACTCGCGAGCCAAATCACTCATGAATTCTCACATGATGAGGACTGTACCAAAATAACATCAATGGGATAAACTAAAATTAAGCAGTCTAAGCATAGTATTTGTTCAGAAAAAACTCACTTCATACACACATCAATATATATATCTGCGATTTAAGAAGAGATTTTCTTCACTGTCAAATAGAACACCATTAAGCTTCTCCCTAACTAACAACTGTAATAGAAATACGCATGCTCAGATCTAAAAAGTAGTCAACATCGGTTGTACCGGTTGATATTATTCTGATATATCAGATATCGGCTATGTACCTATACGATATCAAAAATATCGCTGATACGAAGATCGACCTATAAAATCGTTCGTATCGGCTGGTGTAAACTGATATATCGGTTTCAGCGATACGTGAATAATATCGGTAAAAGGGTACTTTTATAATTATACTACCATGTCTTCCTAAATACCCTAGTTTATCTCTATCGTGTTTTGCTCTCATCTCTTGAAGCATCGTAAGAAGTAATAATACCTCTTATTTTCTTATCTTTCATATGTAATACTTGTTTTGTTCTTGGTGGAGCCGACAACAGTTTAATCAGCTCCGGCAAATACTTCCTGAGGCGGAGGAAGATCACAATTCTGCGTAAGTACTCTGTGAGAACAAATTATTCATCATTTATACCTTCTCCTCAAACCTAATTAATTTTTTTTTTTTTTGAAATTAGAACTAGAAAATGTAAGTTGAAACCAAAAAAAGTTGGCTTAGTGAGGTAAAGGGTATCTGAATTGGTTGCAGACATGATAAGAAAGAAGAATTTCCTGATTTCCATTATTGAGGTGTGAAAAAAGGTATGAATAATTTTAGGGAATCATTATTAGCGTATATGACAATTAAAAGTCTTTAGTAAAAACAGATCTTATCTGTTTTAGATTTTCATGCAAGGACTCAAGATAATAATTTTGGTTTTTTTATGCTTCATCTCCAAATTTTGTTTGACCCATTCATGGAATGAACATGGTTAAAAGTAAATGATGTTAATTTGAGGATATAGAATGCTGTAATCGGTGTTTGTATGTTTTGGTTTAGTGGGTTTTATGTTTCTGCTATACTAACTGCCTTTACTCCTTAATCAATTTGTTTTTCATTTTGGTTTTTGCATGTATGTTATTTTAATTTATATCTTGATTGTTATCTAGTGATAATACAACCTTATTAATAAGAAATGAGCATTATTGGAGATGTGTCTGTCATTTCCAGTGGACATGGTTAAACATGTTAGCATGATAAACTGTGTAAGATTAGATTTAATTTATGATCTAGTATTTCGTCTAATAAACTCACTTCTTTATAGATCTTGAATCGGAGTACTATTAGTTGTTGTGGGAAAGCTGTAAGAATCTTATATACCACCATCTTATACCTATTGATCATTGAACAATAGTGTCGTGTATTCACGTATGTAGTTGCTTTCTCTGTATCTTTGATAAAACTTTCATTTCAGTTGGATTCTATCCACAATCTTATTTTTTTCTCTTGGTTATTTCTAACTAAAGTATGTAATTTCTTGCAATGGTATGTACTGTTGTTAGTTTCAATCCCAGGATAAATATGGAAATTGATTCATTACTATTGGACACTTCTCCTCAATCTCAGACTCCTACTCAATCTAAGACTCCCGCTCAATCTCAGAGAAAAGATGCTGATTGGGAATGGGCTGAAATCATAGATCCTTGTAAAAGAAGCACTCTAACTTGTAAGTTATGTGGGAAAAAAATATCGGGGGAAATCACTGGATTCAAATCACATATATTGAGTAGGAGAGGGAATGTAACAGGATGTTATAAAGCAACTAGAGAAATTATTGCCAAGATTAGAGATGTAGAAACAACAAAGAAGAAACAAAAAGTTCACAGGGATGGGTTTTATTTGATGTATGTAACTCTGATTTTAATGGAGAATCTAGCGATGATAAGGATATTGAGGTAGAGGAGGTTGAAGCGGATGTCATTGTTCCGTCTAAAAGAAAATTTAAAGGTGTACATAATGTAAGGGGTCCTATTAAAGAATTCATGAAAAACTGATTATTCAAAAGTACATCAAACGACACTCGAGAGAAAAAGTACCACCAAACAAATTCTGAAGGATGCTGCGTGGGGGAGCATATCGACTTGGATGACCGAAAATGCCATACCTTTTAATACTGTGTGTTCCCCTAGTTTCCGACTTGGATGACCGAAAATGCCATACCTTTTAATATTGTGTGTTCCCCTAGTTTCCGAATGATGCTCAATTCCATTGGATATTTTTGAAAAGGTATGCAACTCCTTAGTAACCTAAATATCTAGGTTAAAAATTTTTAATGTTAGCTTATTTGGAACAATCTGTTGACACCCTGAAGACTTAAAGAAATTTCAATAATATACATTTTATTTATTGTGTACTTACTGATACGTGTCGTAAGTGTAATAAATTAGTTTAGATGTTTCCCACTAATACTAACAGGTAATATAGCGGTAGTAAGGATCGTTCCCACGAGGAGCTAAGAATTGTTATTTTTTTTTTATTTCTTATGTAACCAAGGGGGGATTGTAATGAATTGAACTAAGGTAAAATAATGAAAGAAAATAAAAACAATTTAAATAAAGATTATCAAAGGGATGAAAATACTGGTTAGAGGTTTCATCTTGCATCACCAAACATGCTACACAATGGATTAGAATAACCATCTACTCTCTTTTCATACCAAAATCCCTAGAGCAACCCATCGAGAGCATACTCCGGTAAATTCCTTATATCATCACATACCATAACAATGAATATGTGAATACTACTCAGCGAACAACCTAACGCAACGTGCTATTAAGTTTAATCCTCCAAGAGCGTTAGGTTCTTTGAATTAGGTTAATCAATGAAATAGAAATACTACGAGTAACCTATTTAACATAGGCCAAGCTTCTACATGCAATTACATGAAGGTTTTGAGTATAATCATTAATCACACTATGCTACTCATAACCGGGTCTATCGACTATTCCGTATCTTGAAACCCTAGTTTAGCTTTAGATATGAATACATGTTTATTTAGTATGCATCCTCAACAAACACACATCAAATCATACATGGCGATATTAAAAGTAGAACATGAACGATAAAAAAGAGATAATGAAAATTAAAATTAACTAGCCAGATTGATTCACATGTTTAGAACTTCCGATTACATCTCCAACTAATAGAAGAATTGGTTACTCATGGGTTTATTAAAAACCATGAAAAATATAGAAGAAAAGAATAAAAGAGAAGAAGAAGAGAAAATATCCTAGTTCCCCATTTAAAGGGGTAAACCAAAATTTACCCTTTTATCTGTGGAGAAGTTGTGTAGAAAATTGTATCTAGGCTCCCCTTTATATAGGCTTTGGTAACCTCCTTTTGATGTCTACCGAACTAGAAAACCTAATATCATTAAACTCTTCCACCTCCCTTTGATCCTTATCCAATTAGGAGACTTAACCTCCTCAAAAATCAACAAAACCCCTAATTTTTTACGACAAAGGCGAGCCCAAAACGCTTCCCTTATTTCTCTTCCATCGCAGGCCCAATAAGGCCCAACAGATACCAAATCCAAGTTGGTTTCACGGTTTTTCTCATAACTTCTTAATTCTTTTAATTTTTTTCACTTGTGGCACTTCACTTCCTTAACACTTTTAAAGCCGTTTCCACTTTCTTTGGATGAATCGTAACAAAATAGAAAAAAAAGTAATACAATGTATAATGAAAGAAATATAACTAAAACAAGTATAAAATTGACACTAAAACTATGTAGATTACGCACCTATCAAATTCCCCCACACTTTCCTTTTGTTATTCCTCGAGCAAACTACAAGTCTAAACTAACTTAAACTACAACAACTCCCTTTCGTTAAGGATACGGTTAAACTTAGTATGTGTAATAATCCTTTAAACCCCTAGGTGTCCCTAGTGGACGAGTTATAGTCTTGTGAAGGTTTACAAGAGGTATACCCACAAAACCTAAGTTCCAACTTTCAAATATTCCAGAACACCTGCATCCAAAAAGCTAAGAGGATATAAAGCTTCTGCACACTAATCATAAGAAGTTAGATGTATCAAAGAATATTATTCTCATGTTTAACTCTTAAGTTAGCATAAAACCACCATATGAAAGAATTCAGGTTCGAGAGCAGTCGAATGTTTCGACTTCTGCCTCACCAGTAGGGTTTTATGAATTTGCACCCAGAAGACGCACTTTATGTTTCTCATGTGTGTTGGAAGAAATGAAGATAGAAATACCGCACACGTTGAATGGTGGGAAGGAAAAGGAACCTTCCGAATTATATGAAGATGTTGTTAAAAACGTGGGACGAAAAAGAATCCCTTTTTATTTTGTTATTTTCTGATGACCTCTAAAAAAGGAAATCAACCACTATGTGAGGATGGGAATGCTTACTTACCGTCTCACCCGATTTATAATCAACACCACTCTCACATAAAATAGAAACGCCTTCGGTCTTTAACTGTTGATGGTGAATCCTTGAACTTCTTAGAACTTTGATAATTGTAACTCTTTTCCTAAATTCTTTGTTGCTTGAAACTTTTTTATATATTTCTTCTTCCCACGGCCTTTGAATACAAACTAAAGTAATAAAAATTTCTCTTTTTTTTTCCTAATTTTTTTTCATTTTTTTTTCGTTTTTCGTTTTTTTTATGCCGAAATCGAAATATATACTAACAAATGAAACTAATGTGGCCATGTGAGAAGGATTTTACCACTTGATTCTTCATAACTTATATTGTCTCGATATCATGAACCTCACTAACTCTCATCTTTTGATTTCTTTTGCTATTGTACATAAGTCTCCAACATGTATATATATAATTCTGCTCATTGTATTGTGTTAGAATTAAAAATGGATTTGTTACTTAAAATTAATTTTGTTACTTAATATATCTTAAAGGGACCTAGGGTCACTAGTCCAAACTTGGGGTGGAAATAACAAAGCCATCAATTTTCACTTCTTAGTGAATAAGAAACCTTTGGTTTGTCCCATATTGGGCAAACCAAGGAGGAAGTTTATCCTTATTACCACAAACGTTCTATATAAGGAAAAAGAACTAGTGGATTGGATATGGACTTAGGAAATGGACTAGTGGGCAAATGCACACATGTGCGGTGCTTCGCATCGAAGCACCGCGGGCCGCGGGATTGCAGAGCTTGCGTGTTCCTTGGCGCGATCCTTGGTGCGACCATAGGCGTGAGCTCGGCGTGTGCCTGTGAGTGCCTGCGAGTGCATACGTGTACCCATCAAAGATCCAACGGTTTTATAATTCTATACATTAAATATTTGACCATTTTGTATTTATAAAATTAAATCAGGTTTAATAAAAAAAATCTTTTAATTAAATATCTCGAATTAAATATGTTGAATTACATAAATTTTGACCGTTTGAAAATCAACAGTCTTCTTCTCCTATAAAAGAAAAACAAAAATCAGATTTTCACTTACCTAGACGCAGCTACTATCCTGTCGTCTTTTCCTCTCTTCCTGCTTTGTTTTGAGCACGTAGATAAAAAAAGTTTCTTTCTTATTCTGCTGTAAAGTTCGCAACGGGCCAACGAGTTTTTGCTAGCTGGGTTGGTATCAGGTGGTTTTATCCTGGATTCGATTTGTCCTCACTAGTGGTATAGCAACACTCTTTCTAGAGGTTTACCCGACAAGTATCGAGTTAATGGAAGTCTGTTGAACAGGCGACTCCATCTTCTGTGTGTGTGTGATTGTCTGAAGTGTGCTATTTTGTTCTAACGATTAATCTCTTTCAAGTTTCTGTTTGGTGTGCTTACTGTTACAGGAATATTCTCCAACATTCTTAACTCGATATCTTGTTTAATTTGAAAATTACTTCTGTAACAATGGTGAAGACTGATGTAGACAGACCTCAGAAATTTTCTGGAAAGGACTTCAAGAGATGGCAGTCAAAAATGTTATTTTTCCTGAGTTTCCACATGCTAGATGATATGGTTCTGAAGCCGTTTGATGAGTCTCTGAATGAACCTGAAAAATTACAGGACTTAGAAAGTTGGAAGAGAAGTAATTATATGGCCGAAAATCATATCTTAAACTGCCTAGAAGATGCTTTGTATGATTTTTACAATGCTAAGGATAATTTTAATGCTTACAATTTATGGAATGCACTACAAGATAAATATGAAGCAGAAACAGCAGGAAGTAAAAAATTCCTGGTTGCACGTTTTCTGGAATATAAAATGATGAGTGATAAATCAGTGGTTGATCAGTTTCTGGAGCTGCAAAAAAATTATGAATGAAATAATTGCTGAAGGAATGGTTATTGACGAAACATTTCAAGTTTCTGCTGTTATTGAAAAATTGCCAAATTCCTGGGCTGAATACAAGAGAAGACTAAGGAATGAAACTGGTGAAATTTCCATGGTAGAATTGGGCAAGAAAATCCAAGTTGAAGAATTATTGTGTTCAAAGGACAAGAATGTTTCTTCTGCAAGAGACATGTCAAACAAAGCTCACGTTCTCGAACACAAATTTTCTACTCTAAGTCTGGACCACAACAAGCGCAAGCCTGGACCACAAAGAAAAAATACTTTTCAAAAACCAAAATCTGCTATTGGTAAAATTAAGGGAGCATGTTATGTTTGTGGTGTGTCTGGCCATATGGCAATTCATTGTAGAAAACGCAAAAATGCGAATTTTAAGAAAACAAATGTAAATTTAGTTGAAAGTAGTAAAAATGAGTTTTCTGGCATGGTGTCTGAGGTTAACTTAGTTACCAATGTGAGAGATTGGTGGGTAGACTCTGGAGCTACCAAACATGTCTGCGGAAGTAAAGACATGTTCACCTCCTATCAGACGGTAGGAGAAGGAGAAAAACTTTATATGTGTAATTCATCTGCAGCACAGGTTGCAGGAAAAGGAAAAATTTTGCTGAAGCTCTCTTCTGGGAAAATCCTCACATTAAATGAAGTTTTACACGTACCATACGTCTGCAAGAATCTCGTTTCAAGTGGTGTGCTAGATGATAAGGGCTTTAAGATTGTATTTGAGTCTGGGAAAGTGATTATCAGTTAGGGAAAGGATTTTGTGGGAAAGGGCTATAAGGCTGAAGGCCTATACAAATTATCTGTAACCTCTGTTGAAGTTAATAAAGTTGATTCTTCTTATGTTGTTGTCTCATTGAATATCTGGTATGGTAGACTTGGTCAGGTGCATTATAATTCAATGAACAAATTAGCAAACTGTGGTTGCATTCCAAAATTAAATTTGGAATATGAACATAAATGTGAAGTTTGTGTAGAATCAAAATATGCAAATAAGCCCTTTAAGAAAAATGTCCACAGAAATTCTAATCCCTTAGAGTTAATTCACTCAGACTTAGTTGATATGAAATCAATCCAAACCAGAGGTGGTAAAAAATGGTTTGTCACTTTCATAGATGACTGTACTAGATACTGTCATATATACTTGCTTAAAGGAAAAGATGATGCTTTAGAAGCATTTAAATTATATAAATTAGAAGTAGAAAACCAATTGAACACCACAATTAAAACCATTAGATCTGACCGTGGGGGTGAATATGTAATCCCTATAGGAGACTTTTGTGCACAACATGGCATTATTCATGAGGTAACTCCTCCTTATTCACCACAATCTAATGGAGTGGCTGAACGGAAAAACCGAACCCTTAAGGAGATGATGAATGCCATGTTAATCAGTTCAGGACTACCGGCAAACATGTGGGGGGAGGCCGTCCTCTCATCTTGCTATATCCTGAACAGAGTGCCCCTTAAAGGATCAGCCAAATCACCGTATGAATTATGGAAAGGTAAACAACCCTCTTATGGATACCTCAAAGTGTGGGGGTGTTTAGACAAGGTCTCTATTCCTCCACCTAAAAGGACTAAAATATGACCTAAAACGGTTGATTGTGTCTTCATAGGATATCCCGAACACACCACTGCTTATAGGTTTATGGTTGTGAGTTCTGAAAACTCAGAAATTGGTGTGAACACCATTATGGAATCTAGGGATGCTACATTTTTTGAAAATGTGTTTCCGTTGAAATCTGAATCTCGCATGATATGTGATGATCCCCTAGATGTCCCTTCTTCTAGCCATATTTTACCGATAGAAGAAGATGAACCTGTTTATGAACCTAGAAGAGGCAAAAGACTTAGAATAGAAAAATGTTTTGGGCCAGACTTCATAACCTGTTTAGTTGAAACTGATCCACAAACCTATAAAGAGGCCATGACTTCGTCTGAAGCTCCATGGTGGAAAGAATCCACTATTAGTGAGATGGATTCTATTTTTCAGAATGAAACCTGGGAGATAGTAGATTTACCTCCAGGGTGCAAACCCATAAGTTGTAAATGGATCTTCAGGAGAAGACGTAAGGTAGATGGAATTGTGGAAAAGTATAAAGCTAGACTAGTAGCTAAGGGCTATAAACAAATAGAAGGTGTAGATTTCTTTGACACATATTCACCTGTCACTAGAATTACTTCCATTAGGATGCTAATTGCAATCGCTGCAATTCATAACCTAGAAATACATTAAATGGATGTAAAAACTGCGTTCCTAAATGGTGAATTTAGATGAAGAAATTTATATGAACCAACCCGAAGGCTTTGTAGTGAAGGGATATGAAAACAAAGTGTGTAGACTTAAAAAGTCTTTATATGGCTTGATACAAGCACCGAAACAATGGCATGAAAAATTTGATCATGTAATGTTCTCTAGTAGATTTAAAATAAATGAAGATGAAAAATGTGTGTACAATAAATCTATCAAAGATGCATGTGTGATTGTATGCTTGTATGTTGATTATATACTTATACTAGGTACAACCTTAGAAATCATTAATTCCACTAAGAACATGTTGAGTGATAACTTTGACATGAAAGACTTAGGTCCTGCTGATGTAATCATAGGGATGAAAATTAGAAAGGAGTCTAATGGATTCAGTCTTAGTCAATCTCATTATGTTGAATCAGTTCTTAAGAAATTTAAACAGTTTGATAGTAAACCAGCAAGTACTCCATTTGACCCTTCTTGCAAACTCAAGAAAAACAAAGACAATGGAGTCTCGCAACTTGAATATTCACGTGTCATAGGAAGTCTGATGTATTTAATGAACTGCACAAGACCAGACATTGCCTATGTTGTGAGTAGACTAAGTAGGTATACATGTAATCCGGGACATGAGCATTGGGATGCACTTTTCAGAGTGTTGAGGTATCAGACACCCTGTTGTTCTTGAAGGATATTGTGATGCAAACTGGATAGCAGACTCAGAGGAGTCTAAGTCTACGAGTGGATACGTATTCACTCTAGGCTGTGGATCAGTGTCTTGGAGGAGTTCCAAACAGACCTGTATCGCTCGATCCACTATGGAATCCGAGTTTATTGCGTTAGATAAAGCAGGAGAGGAAGCAGCTTGGTTAAGATGTTTTTTAGAAGACATTCCTCTCTGGCATAGGCCTGTGCTAGCTATATCTATACATTGTGATAGTCAAGCTGCAATAGCTAATGCTAAAAACAACAACTATAACGGAAAATCTATTCATATTAAGAGAAGACACAATTATCTAAAACAACTAATCTCAACTGGCGTTATTTCTGTTGACTTTGTGAGGTCTAAGGAAAATATCGCGGACCCTTTGACGAAAGGCTTGTCCAAGGAGATAGTTAGTAATGCATCGAGGGGGATGGTACTTAAGCTCATAAATTAAAACTTGCCATGAAGGATACTCAACCTTGCTGAATGGAGATCCCAAGATCAAGGTTTTGAATGAGACAACTAATTTGTGGCGGGTAAAAATTAAACACTATCAGGGAATTATTTTCTCTGTCCCTTCCCTATGGTGTAGACGTGATAGTGTGACTGCATGTGAGGATGACTTATAATAAAGTCTTAATGAGTTCTATAGTTTCAATTTAAGATTGAAATGGGGTGTAGCAGTTAATACTCTTGATAGAACTCACATATCTGAATGAGGAAGTGGGTCGCTTCCTATGAGAATTGAGATGATTCTCTAGAGCATTCTGAGAAACGGGATATGTCCAGGGCCAAAACGGACACAACGACGTGAACTTAACAGCACTCTTGAGAGATATCTCGCGTAAGGAGCTATTGATGAATTACACCAAACTATGGCAGTACAAGACATCGCGTTCATTGTCCATCAAGTAGTTCCGGTAGTTCTCACTAAGCAGAGGTTCAATTTCTTATGGACACCTATTGCTTAAGAGGTATTTCTCGTTTTCCGGTTTTATGATTTATCGCTTTCTTCATTCATGTGGGGGATTGTTAGAACTAAAAATGGATGTGTTACTTAAAATTAATTTTGTTACTTAATATATCTTAAAGGGACCTAGGGTCACTAGTCCAAACTTGGTGTGGAAATAACAAAGCCATCCATTTTCACTTTTTAGTGAATGAGAAACCTTTGGTTTGTCCCATATTGGGCAAACCAAGGAGGAAGTTTATCCTTATTACCACAAACGTTCTATATAAGGAAAAGAACTAGTGGATTGGATATGGACTTAGGAAATGGACTAGTGGGAAAATGCACACATGTGGGGTGCTTCGCACCGAAGCACCGGGGGCTTGCGGAGCTTGCGTGTCCTTTTGCGTGTGCCTTGGCGTGACCATTGGCGCGAGAGTTGGTGCGAGCCTTGGTGCGACCATTGGCGTGAGCATTGGCGTGAGCTCGGCGTGCGCTCAGCGTGTGCCTACGAGTGCATACATGTACCCATCAAAGATCCAACGGTTTTATATTTTAATTTTATACATTAAATATTTGACCGTTTTGTATTTATAAAATTAAATCAGGTTTAATAAACAAAATCTTTTAATTAAATATCTCGAATTAAATATGTTGAATTAAATGAATTTTGACCGTTTGAAAAATCAACAGTCTTCTTCTCCTATAAAAGAAAAACAAAAATCAGATTTTCACTTACCCCAGACGCAGCTACTATCCTGTCGCCTTTTCCTCTCTTCATGCTTTGTTTTGAGCACGTAGATAAAAAAATTTCCTTTCTTATTCTGCTGTTAAATTCGCAACGGGCCAACGAGTTTTTGCTAGCTGGGTTGGTATCAGGTGGTTTTATCCTGGATTCGATTTTTCCTCACTAGTGGTATAGCAACATTCTTTCTAGAGGTGTACCCGACAAATATCGAGTTAAGGGCAGTCTGTTGAACAGGCGACTCCATCTTCTGGGTGTGTGTGATTGTCTGAAGTGTGCTGTTTTTTTCTAATGATTAATCTATTTCAAGTTTCTGTTTGGTTTGCTTACTGTTACAAGAATATTCTCCAACATATTGTTGCTTTGCTTGAATATGAAATTAGCTCTTTCTTGTACTGTTGCTTGTAAACCTTGACTGTATTCAACTTTCCTTCGAATTTGTGATGCTCCGCTTGTTGATGATAATATGTTTCTATTGCAGCTTTGTCGAGAGAATGGTGCCAACTGCAAACAAGACTACAAGATAGAGTTAGCAATTCTGATGACACCCTCATGATGGACAGAATTAGCATTCAAGAGATCAAAGTAGTGCTGAAATTGGTGCGATGTTGGGTAGCTCATCATTCTACCCGGAGTTTGCGCATATGAAACACTCTAAACGAACAATTTAGACAGGTATAAAGAATTGAAGGTTTGGTGCCTCACTCATAGGTATTGAATGATCATCTTCTCTAATATTGTATTCTCTACCGACGGTTTAAGTCCCTTTTTGTCAGATCTAGCCTCTCAACAACTAAGAAACCCGAATTTAGTTCTCTAATACTTCTAATTTCCTTTATTTCGGTAAGAACTACGTATGTAGATGTAGCGAGAAGTATGCTAAGTGACTCTAAAATCTCTAAAAATTGGAGTTTTCATGCAAATATGTAAAAAAAAGTTTGAGAATTCTACCTACAAAAGTGAAAACTCTACGCAAAGACTAAAAACTATATATGCTCAATACTCCTCCACACTTAAACTTTACATTGTCCTCAATGTAAATTGATTCCTCCAATATAAAATCAAGGTGGAAAATCCTAATATGATATGGAAACTAAAAATTCAAAAGCAAAAGATAGAAATACCAAACCAATAGGTTGCCTTTCATTCAATTTAGTTTAACGTCCTCATCCTGACCTTCTGGTTATTGTCCATAAACCAACAATCTGAAAATCTGGGGATCTGCCCAGATAAAAATTTGCAATTCTAATAACATCTTCACATAAATATTAACATATGATAGTACTAGTGAAACCATTATCATAAAGAAGTTACCCCTACACTTAGTCCTTTCTACAATTGTAAGTGTATGTAAAACATAGAATTCAGGAACTTCTACAGGTTTCTCATGGGTAACCTGCACATCGTTAGAATCAAGCATCTCTAATGGTGAATACTTAGAAGCAAAATAATCAGTTAAAACTTAGGAAGCACACAACTCCAATCCTAAGTGAGGTATTTTCTTAAAAGTCGGGTTAACAACTTTTTAAGAAACTACTTCGATTAGAGGAAAATGATCATTAGAAATAGAATTACATAAAAGATTAGACAAACCTTCCACTATCTCTTGTATTACGGGATCCTCATTTTTCTTAAAGAACTCCAATGAATTATTTACCTCATGTGTATCGTGGTCCTCTATCAAACTTTTTAACCAATCTTCGTTAGTTTCTACCTCAACCAAAATATCGGCATCAACGTCATCATTATATTCCTTGGCAAGCTTAATTGGGTCTTCCACGATATTACTCAATCTAGCCTCATTCTCAAAAATTTGTTCATCCTCGATATCAGACTCTTTATCAGAATATTCATTGACCTCTATTCTCCATTAGAAAAACATTGTTTGAATTTCATACATATGATGCTACTAATTTCTTGAAGAAATTCTTCTGGTGCTCCGTTATCTTCCAGTTGATATAATTTTTTCGAGAGTTTTCTTATGTTACACGTTTTGCACCATTACTTACAATAGGATCATTAAACCACGACTCGTCCCGTTGAATGAGTAAATAATCATAAATACGATCATGATTCAGGTAAGGTATATTGTTGTAAAATTAAGTTGGTGCTACATTCTCTTTATTAAGTGGGTGATCAAGCCCGTATAGTCTCTGTTGCATGTCCTTTAATTGATCAAAAATCTACATACAACTCAAGTGGAGCCAATTAAAAGTATAACTGTCCCTTCTTCTTTGTGGTTGTTGACCTTCATACCCACCATAAGGTTGTTGGGATGTATGAGAATAACCAAAATATTCCATAGGGTCTTGATCAAAACCAAAGGATTGATTCTGAATGTATCCCATGGCCAGTTGGAAGTTATTAAAATATTGAAAATTATAACTAAACTGATTACCACCATAATATGCCTGATCTTGTGCATCATACATGTTCTTTCCGTAAGAAAACATGATGACACACAAAAAGTAAGAAAAAAAATTTAACTAAAAATCTAAAAAGAAAAATAATAGTGATATATACAACCTGTTTTCAGACTCTACCTCCCGCTTTGGAAGGTTAACGAATTCAACGAAAACCTAAAAACCGGAAAAACACTAAAAGAAAAACATAATATATAACCAAAAAGAAATCTCAAACAAAAACAATTGCTACTGCTCCTCGGCAACGGCGCCAAAATTTGATGCGTGTCGTAAGTGAAATGATTTACTTTAGATATTTCTCACTAATACTAACAGGTAATATAGCGGTAGTAAGGATCGTTCCCACGAGGAGCTGTGAATTGTTATTTTTCTTTGGTTTCTTATGTAACCAAGATGGGATTGTAATGAATTGAACTAAGGTAAACTAATGAAAGAAAATAAAAACAATTCAAATAAAGATTATCAAAGGGAAGAAAATATTGGTTAGAGGTTTCATCTTCCATCACCAAACATGCTACGCAATCGATTAGAATCAACATCCACTCTCTTTTCATACCAATAGCTAGAGCAACCCATCGAGAGCATGCTCCAGTGAATTCCTTATATCATCACATACCATAACGATGAGTATGTGAATACTACTCAGCGAACAACCTAACACAATGTGTTATTAAGTTTAAGCCTCCAAGAACGTTAGGTTCTTTGAATTAGGCTAATCAATGCAATAGAAATACTACGAGTAACCTATTTAACATAGGCCAAGCTTCTACATGCAATTACATGAAGGTTTTGAGTATAATCATTAATCACACTATGCTTCTCATAATCGGGTCTATCGGCTATTCCATATCTCCAAACCCTAGTTTAGCTTTAGATATGATACGTGTTTATTTTGTATGCATCCTCAACAAACACACATCAAATCATACATGGCGATATTGAAAGTAGAACATGAGCGATAAAAAAAAAGATAATGAAAATTAAAACTAACCAACCAGATTGATTCCCATGTTTAGAACTTCCGATTACATCTCCAACTACTAGAAGAATTAATTACTCATGGGTTTACTAAAAACCATGAAAAATATAGAAGAAAAGAATAAAAGAGAAGAAGAAGAGAAAATATCCTAGTTCCCCCTTTAAAGGGGTAAACCAAAATTTGCTCTCTTATTCTAGTGGAGAAGTTGTGTAGAAAATTGTATCTAGGCTCCCCTTTATATAGGCCTTGGTAACCTCCTTTTGATGTCTATCGAACTAGGAAACCTAATCTCATTAAACTCTTCACCTCCCTTTGATCCTTATCCAATTAGGAGACTTAACCTCCTCAAAAACCCATAAAAACCCTAATTTTTCACGTCAAAGGCGAGCCCAAAACGCTTTCCTTATTTCCCTTCCCGTGCAAGCCCAATAAGGCCCAACAGATACCAAATCCAAGTTGGTTTCACGGTTTTTGCTCATAACTTCTTCATACGAACTCGGAATGACCTTATTCTTTTTGCGTTTGCTTTTCCTTTCAATTTTATACAACATGGTGAGAAGAATTCTTGGGTTTAAAGGAGTTTCAATTTTTCTTTAATTTTCTTCACTTGTAGCACTTCACTTCCTTAGCACTTTTAAAGTTGTTTCTATTTCTTTTGGTTGAATCTTCCTAACATGAGAAAAAATTTAGAAAACAAGAGTAATAAAATGTATAATGAAAGAATTATAACTAAAACAAGTATGGAATTGGCAATAAAACCATGTAGATTATGCACCTATCACTTATGTTTTCTCTATATATTTTGTTGTTAGCTTTGCCGGCGCCATTTTACCATCATATATTCGTACAAATCTCTTTAATAAGAAACTTGAAGAAAAAAAGAAGTTTGTTGAGACGTTTAGAGCACATTGGAGGAGATATGGATGTTCTATTATGTATGATGGTTGGACAGATGGAAAAGGGCGTCACCTTATTAACTTCGTGGTAAATTTTCCAAAAGGATCAGTATTCTTGAAGTCAGCTGATGCTTCAACACGAACCAATGATTAATTTCATATAGCTTAACTTGTAATGAGGTGATTGCAGGTGTTGGGATTGGTATTATTGTACAATCTATTACTGATAATGGTGTTAACTTTAAGGTTGCTGGGAAGCTTTTAACACACCCAACACTATATTGGACTCGATGTGCTACCCACTGCGTCAACTTAATGATGGAATATCTTGGTAAAAAGATTACTCCTATAGTAAGAGTTGTCACTATAGGTTAGAGAGTTGTTACATATATTTATGCTCATTTTCAAGTATTAGATTTGATGAGAGAAATAACTGGGAAGAAAGAGTTGCATATCTCTGAAAGACTAGATTTGTAACCCAATATCATACATTTGAGATCCTTCTTGAGCACAAAACTGCATTGCAAATGATGTTTTTCAATGATAAACGGGTGCATTCTAATTTAGCTAAGGAAGTTGTCGGAAAAAGTATTGTTAAGATTGTTGCTAGTAGTGTATTTTGGGTACATTGTGAGTTCTGTTGTAAAGTATTGAAACCTTTAGTAGATGTTGTAAGAATGGTGGACATTGAGCGGAAGCCTACCATGGGTTATATATATGAAGCAATGAGACTAGAAAGGGAAAAACTACACATGACATTTAGAGAAGATTAAGGTACTTCAGAGAACATTATGGCTATCATTAATAAAAGATGGGAAGACCAGTTGGATCACCCTCTTCATGCAGCAACTTGGTACTTGAACCCATATTTTATAAAATCCCGGAAGAAGAGATGGATAGTAGCTCAAAGTATTCGAAAATAAAGTGAGGACTTTTTAATGTAATGAAAAAGCTTATAACTGATGACAAAGAACATGATAAGGCTAGAGCTGAGTTAAGATTGTATAGTGATATAGTTGGGGAGTTAGGATCACGAGCTACAGTGACAACTATAGATAGTGCAGCACCTTGTAAGTTTTGTCTTATTCCAAATATAAATTAAGTTATTTTATATTAGTTGTAAGCTTTCTCTTATTCCAAAAAGATATTAAGTTATTGTATATTAGTTGATTGGCGATTGTTTTGTTTGGAGTTTACCACATATGACTGGTGGATCACGAATGGAGGAATGGATGTTCCAAACCTCCAAAAGTTTGCAATTAGGGTCTTGAGCTAAACTTGTAGTGCTTCATCGTGTGAGCGAAACTGGAGTACGTTTGGCAATGTAAGTATCTAATAACTGTCACATGATCACTTATGAGAAGTTGTCAATGAAATTATTTGTATATTAGGCCTGGATATGCGAATGTTATTTCCACATCAAGAAATCTAACACATTTTCCAAATCATAAGCGAGTAGTCAATCCACTAATTGATTCCCGCATATCTTTTCCTGGTAAGGCCTTGGTATGTGTCCAGGTCATGAACTCCCTGTTAATGTGTATATGTGTTTTGTTGCTTATTATATCGTGCAGATAAGATAAGAAGATTGTTGTGGTCTTCACATATTTAATTTTATGATGGAAGAATTATGAAAGTAAATTATGGTTACTTATGTGGTCCTTTTGTCAATCATACATGTGCATAAAAGTATGGGAATTTGATGCATACATCGTTTATAGCAGTTTGATTATGTTTTTACTAGTTTTTTTTTTTGCCACATGTTCAATTATGAGAAATTTGAATGTATCTGACAAGATATTAGTAGTTCAGTGTTAACTTCAGTGTATCCTTTGTTGTCGAAACATGCTCCTATAAGTTGTTATATAGGTTTTTATGGGTATAAAATGTTCACTAATATGTCGTTTGTTACTAATCAAATGCATACAAAGAGGCGGAACCGTTTCTTACAACAAAAGTTAAATGATTGTATGTATATTCAATACAACAAGAAATTACAGCGCAGATACGAGGAAATACAAAGGCATAATTCTGGGGGTCCTGAAATTCCTATTTTCTTTGATGCACTTGTAGAGGAAGATGACTGGTTGGACCCTAAAAATTTGAATGATTTGCTTCATTGAGATGATGATTTTACTTGTGCTCAAGCAAATAGTGTTATGGGCATTAGTTCAGGGACAATTACAAGAGGCATCCGATAAATTCTCATAAACCACTCTCCAATTGAGAACGATAAATTTGATTCTGATTTCAATTGTGAAGCTAGAGGACCCGCCAGTATAGGATATTACGGTGTTGGACGTCCTTTGGTTGATCCTGAACACATTGTTATGGTTTATCTATGTAAAAAATGTAATCACTAGTGTCTTTTGTCTTTAATTGTAATGCCATTGATCATTTTTCTGTTGGGATTCATATATATTAGATAGTTCCCTTTATACTGATTAGTGATGTTCTTATGAAAGTACCTAGAACACATTTTTATGGTTGATCTATGTTAGAAATGTAGTCACTAGTGTCTTTTGTCTTTAATTGTAATATCACCGATCATTTATTTGTTGGGATCCATATATATTAGATAGTACCATGTACATTGATCAATGATGTTTTTATCAAAGTACTTAAACTAGTGAGTAGTATATAATATATAAATAAAATTTAAAATATTTAAATTGTGATGTTAATTATGTATCCCGATTATATCATATATTATCCTTTGTATAGGTGTATCGGACTTGGTCGATACAAGTCCAATACACGATATTAACTACCATGGATCTAATAGCTCCAGGTATCAGTACTAGTAGGACTTGATAAAAAAACTAGTTGAAATCGAACCTAGTTATGATGAAAACAACATTTGTAGATGAAATTAAATGTTGTTGAGATAGTGATGTAGGAATTGAACACATGAGATCAAATCTAAAGTGACCTAAAGATAAAATTATAGATTACCAAAAGATATTCGAATTTTAGTTGTTGAGATAGAAAAATTTCAGATCCAAACAACCAAACTGGAAATCCAAAACAACCAAGAGCTCAAGTTCTAAAATTGAATTCTACATCCAAAATACATGCTTAATCTTGTTTGAAGACGTTGTAGTAAAGTATCAAGATCAAATTTGACTTCTCACCAATTCAAGGATCAAATCTTCACTTCAAAAAAACCCTTATCAATTGAGGATTGGAGACGAATCAGAGACTAAAAACAGCGAAATAAATGGATTGATACCCCTGAGAAATTTGCATTCTCAGGTATGATACCATGCTAACATTCAATGAATGAATGTCTATATTGTTCACTGGAGATGCTTTGTATCAAATTAATTAATACAATTGTTACAGAGATATAATTGAGTTTATATACTCAACAGAATTAGTTTTTTAGACTCTCTAACGCTCTTACACCTCACACGTGCATAGCACACACTCACTACTCTCACATAAATTGCACACGGACAATACACACTCATAGTTATTAGTTACATTTTCTTTAGTATTTCTTGATCAGCTTAATTTAGCTCATGTTGCTAGCAGCTAGTTGTTCGCTTTTCTTGTACTGCTTTTGTCCCCCCTACATCGTTGGAAACTATCGAATGGCACCTGGTTATCAATTTTAATCCCCTTTCAAAGAATTAGGTTGTTTTGGATATGTACGGTTTGATTTTAATAGATCTCTAATATGATTTATTGTGTAGATGGGAACGAAGATAAGGATGCTTATTTCTTTACACCAAGAAACATAAAAGATGAAAACGGAAATCGAGCTGCTAGAAGTGTTAAAGGAGGCCCTGGATACTTGAGAGCTGGACCACCCAAAAAAACATATTAAAGGGGTCAACGAAAGGACAACTGCTTATAAAAATAGCCTTAGGTTCTTCGAGGGTAACACTAAAACAGATGGTACAGAGTGGCAAATGAAAGAATTTGTCGTGTATCATGAAGAACAAGAAAAGATGGGATGCATGCAGCTACAACATGAAGCTGGATGATTGGGCCCTATCCCCAATTTACTAGAAAAGAACGGAGGACATTAATCAAAGAATTACAAATCAATCAAATAACAATGTAGTCGGGTTTCACATCCTCTTGTAGCTGCTTGAAATTATTTACAGATTCAAGAATCTAGTTTTAACTTTATTGTTAAAGTTCAGTTTCTGTCTGCGACTAAGTATTTCTTCTTTTGCTAATTTTTATGCACATTGCACATTTAAGATACTTTTCGTCTTTTTTTTTTTGTTTTCCCTGCTACATTTTCACTCAACCAATAACTTGAAGACCTTGTTCAAAGTCGAAGTAGCATACAAATTTATTCAAATTAAACTTTTTTTCATTGACAATATATGTACTAATATATAGGAGTAATATACAGTATACTATTTGAAGTTTAAAGTAATTAGAGCACAAACAACTCGAAGGATTGGCTATGTTTACTTTTCAAGGTGAAAACACAAAGCATTAGATGAATAACGATGCATCAGAATATAAAATCTAGCAATGGATATTCAAAAATCCATTCAGATAATTTTAGGTTTTCAGACACTGTTATGCTGATTATAAGAGTGTCTCTCTACTGAAACGTGTTTATCCCTGTATTTCCTTTGATCCTGTTCCTTGGAAGTTTTGGTTTGTATAACCACACCATCAAATGGTATGTGGTGAAGTCCTGAAATGATACCGCAAAACTGAAATAAATTTTAATAGTCGAAAACTAAACGATTGATAAATCAGCAGTTCAGAAACAAATCGCCGTGACTATGTTAGTCACGCCAGTTCTATATCAATCTTAAAGGTGAACTGACTCTATGTTAGTTCTATATCAATCTCAACTCACCAGATGACTCCAAGAATGTGCACAAGCAAAAAAAAAAAAAAACAGAATCACGCTTACATCAGAATCTCATATAATCCAGGCAGTTGAAGTTACCATGTGAAAAGATCAAAGCTCCAGAAAGAGCAATTCTAGACATAATTCATGCAGCTGGAGCGAATACAAGCATCAGCCGAACCTAAAAGGGACGCAGAACAATCAGGAAAAAAAGATAGAAAGGCAAAGGGAATGTACAAGATTATTAAAAAAATATGAGAAATAAAAGCTGAAATCGGGTGAATGGCTATTTCTTACTGTGACTCCTGAGAAATATATGTTACGATATAAAGGACAGTTTTATGATTGTGGTACAAAATTGTAAGAAGAACAATAAACTATGAATGAGTATGCAAGTATCCACTGACTCACTCGAATCACAACCCTTTTTTCTTTTCAATTTATTGATCGATCATAGCGTTCTTACATCTGACTTAAATAGAACCTTAACGAAACAAACCTCATATCCACCCTATACGTGGGTGCATGCCTACTCTCTAGATTAAACAATCATTAGGAATTGAACTATTTACTAATTACTACTTAATTTGCTAATTACTTTAACTAATTAATGACTAAGGCACTCAAACTAAAATTAAGGGCTGGCTGGTACATGATAATACCCCTATCTTGAGATCATCCTTGTCCCCAAGGATGAAATGTAGGAAAATGAGCAAGAACATGACTTATATCCTCCCAAGTAGCATCTTCAGTAGAGGTGTGAGGCCATTGGATCAAAAGCTGGGGAACACTATTCCACTTCGAGTAATTGTGCGAGTATCAAGAACAACAATAGGGAGTAGAACAATCTCACCAGAATCACCAACTGGTGGTAGTGTTGGGCATGTAGTGATGGTTGCGCCAAACTTTTTCTTCAACTGTGAAACATGAAATACAGGTAAATCTTAGACCCTACAGGAATGTCTAATTTGTAGGCTACCTAACCAGTGCACTCTAAGACAAGGAAGGACCCATAGTATCTTGCTAAAAGCTTGAAATCCCTCCTCAAGGAGATAGAAGACTGTCTATAAGGATGGATATTTAAGTAAACCCAATCACCCACTTCCAAATTTCTGTCTAATCTCTTCTTGTCATCAAACAACTTCATTCTTTCTTGAGTTAGGTGTAATGAGTCTTTCAAGATGTCAATCATAGCATCTTTCTTCTTGACTAGTCTTCCACAACAGCAAAAGAAGTAATAACTTCATTTGGGAAAGCTAAGTGAGGAGGAATTTAACCATATAAGGCCTAAAATGGAGTCATCTTGAGGCTGGTGTGATGGTTGGTGTTATATCACCATTCATCTATAGGTATCTAGGTGAACCAATTCTTAGGTTTTTGACATGTCATGCATCTCAAATATCCTTCTAGTTAAAAATTGACCCTCTCAGTTTGCTCATCTGATTGAGGGTGATAAGCAGTGCTGAGATGGAGTTTAGTGCCAACAACTTCAAAAAGTTCTTGCCAAAAAGGACTAGTGAAGACCCTGTCCCTGTCAGAAACAATGGAAGCAAGCATTCCATGTAGTTTAAAGACATTGTTGATGACTTCTTGAGCCGCAGAAGCATTAGTGAAGGGATGACTTAAGGCCACAAAATGTCCACACTTAGTGAAGATGCCAATGACCACCATAATTATATTTTTTATATTGGATTTAGGAAGGCCGAAGTCCATGGTTATGTGTTGCCATGCCTGGGAAGGAATTGGTAAGGGTTGAAGTAGACCAACTGGATGAGAAGTGGGAGCTTTGCCTTTGGAAAATATCATATTGACTAACAAATAACAATATCTCCCTCTTTAATCCTTGCCAATAAAAGTAAGACCTTGCTCTCATATAACTGGCTTGCATACCTGAGTGGCCTCCAACTGCGGAACCATGTACAAATTCAATTATAACTCCTCAAATTGTTTCCTTGACCCACATAGATTTTTCCTTTGTATCTGAGAATGCCTTCCTTGTAGCTATAGTTAGAATGGCATCAACATTCACATGTAACTTTGGAATGACATCTGAATCTCAATGGTCTATGTCATAACTAGAGATGATGTCATTATCCCAAGTAGGTCTAGAGATAGTTAGACCATTACAACTACTAGCGGTGGTTGTAGGTAATCTGGAAAGAGCATCAGCAGCAGTGTTATCCTTCCCTTTCTTGTAGTGGATTGTACAATCAAAAACCAGCAATTTCATAAGCCATTTTTTTTGTAGAATAGTTGTGAGTTTTTGATCCATGAAGTATTTGATGCTTTGTTGATCTGTGTTGATAAAAAAAAATGATTTCTAGACAAGTAATATTTCCATTTAGTGACTGCCTTCACCACATCTAGTAATTATTTCTCATAAGTAGATAATGCCATGGCTTGAGGACCCAAGGGTTTACTGAAGAAGGCAATTTTTCTACCCTCTTGCACGAGAACTGCACCAATGCCAGTGGAGCAAGCATCAGTTTCTACCACAAAAGTCTTGGAGAAATCAGGTAAGGCTAGGACATGAGTGGAGCACATAGCCAGTTTTAGTTGTTCAAATTCCTCTAATATTGCAGTAAACCAATAGAAGGCATTATTTTTCAGCATATCAATGAGGGGTTTGCAGATAGAACCATAACCTCTCACAAATTTTCTGTAGTATTTTGTAATCCCTAAGAACCCTCTGATTTGTTTTAGAGTTGTATGGATTGGTCATTTCTTCATGGCAATGATCTTTTCTAGGTCAGCAACAACACCTTTAGTTGTAATTATGTGTCTAAGATACTCTAAAGAGAATTGAGCAAAGAAGCACTTGGAATACTTGGCATATAGTTGGTGTTTCCTAAGCAATGAAAGTACCAGAAACAAATGTTATACATGCTCTGAAAGTGTGGCACTATACACCAAAATATCATCAAAAAACACAAGTACAAACTTTCTAAGATAATTTTCAAAGATTGAATTTATTAGTGCCTGAAAGGTTGGATGTGCATTGATTAAGCCAAATTGCATCATCCTAAATTCATAGTGACCATGATGAGTCCAAAATGCAGTTTTAGGAATGTCAGGGGTATGCACTCTTATTTGGTGATAGCCAACATACAAATCAATCTTAGTGAAAAATTTAGCCCCATGCAATTCATCTAACAGTTCTTCAATCACATGTATAGGTAATTTATCCTTGATTGTAAGTTCATTCAGTTTTCTGTAATCCACACAAAAATGCCAACTGTTGTTTTTTTTTTTTGACAAGAAGTATATGAGAAGCAAATGGGTTGTGGTTATGTTTAATGATGTAAGCGTTGAGCATTTCCTTGACTAAGGATTCAACCATATATTTTTGAATATAAGGGCATTTATATGGTCTCAAGGTGACAGGTTGAGCATTGGGTTTGAGGGGTATCTAATGGTAAAGGATTCTTTATGGTGGTAGCTCAGTGGGTTCAAAAAAGATATCTTCAAAGTCATGAAGTAGTTCTTGAATAGGAGGTGGGATTTCAGTAGGTGTAGGTTCAACAGAATTGGAGAAAAGTTATCCTATAAACCATGAGTAGTGTTTTTTTAAAAAAAATTGACTGTTTTACCACTCATCATTTTAAATGTAGGGGTAGAAGATATACATTTGAGATTAATGCTATGCCCTTGTGAAAAAAATAAATGCACAAAGTGGAGATATTAAACATTACATCACCTAGGGTACGCAACCAATCTGCACCAAGAACCATGTCGCATCCTCCTAGAGGTAGTAAGCACAATTCTCTTTCGAGTTGGTGACCCTGCATTTGCCATTGTTGTTGTGGGAACACCCCTGAGCTTGTTGTTCTAGCACGGTTAGTGATAAGTGCATAATTTAAATATCAATTTTTTATGCTTTCTTTGCTATTTTTGTCGTATTTTAGTGTATATTACGCTTGTTTTCTATTTTGTAGGTCTTTCAGAGTCAGATGAAGTAAAAGAAAAGAATTGGGTGTCTATGGGCGTAAAGCTAGCAAGCAAACAAGCTTCTAATGTATCAAAATAGAGAATTACTGAGGTGCATCCAGTTTTACAAAGGAATTCAGAGAATTACTAAGGGGAGGCCTACTATTCTATAGAGAGGTGCTAAAGGGAGTCAAACTACTTGTTATAAAGGCAGACTAGCCTATTCACTTAAGGGCCACCACTTTCTATTTCTAATTAAAAGCAGTTAGGTCACGAGTCACGACCATATCTTTCTTCCTCCTCGTGAATCTGAGACGGTGAGGTAGGTTTGATGGAACAGAGAAGAGAAGAAGGAGCTGTTTCTGTTGCAGTTATGGGAACAGTTCATGGGTGAAGAACAGATGGAATAGAAGAAGAGAGAAGACCTGAGTTGTGACTTGTGATTGAATTTGGCAGAGAAGGTAAAGAATAATGGGTTCGAGGAGATATGGTTGCTGGTCGATGACTACAGCGAGCAACAGAGAGAAATCAGTTTAGATAGAATATTAAAGAGTTGGGTTTAGTCTCGAATCTAGAATGGAAACAAGAATTCAGTGTGATGTTAGGGGTTTAGAGAATGGCCGAAAAACATGAAAGAACCAAGGTGAGATGGTTTATGAATCTGAGTCTGTTGATGGGTTTTTGGCCTGTAGAAGGAAGGGTTTTGAATTACGGCTAGAAGAGTAGAAATCAGACAGAGAAAGTTGAATTAAGAAAACAGTTCAAATTTGGTAAGGGTCTTGGCTGTGAGCGAGAATGTAAAGTATATATTGATTGAGAATGAAGGAAATCTACAGAGAGAACTCGATGGAAGAGATTAGTGAAAGAGATCGAGATGGGTTTGAGTTCGAATTGACATAGCTGGTGCTGCGGTGAATTACATAAAGCTGAATGGGTTTCAGTCATGAGGTTACAGGGAAGATTGATTTGCTGCCAGTACTAACAAGAAGAGAAATCGAGGAGGAGATGGAGTTGTTATCAAGTGGACATGGGTCTGTTGTCATGGAGCTGGTGACTGTTAGAGCTTGTTTGAGTGAAAGAAATTGATGTGTTTATGAATTGAATGAATTGGTGATTGATGTTGCAGGGAAGAAGAATTTGAGCGATTGAATAAACAAGAAAGATTTCGCCTGAATTTTCATCTGAGACGCACACTATGTGCTTATAGAATGACCGAGAGAAATTGTCGTGAATGAACTTGAAATTATCTGTCAGTTCCGCGGAACTGACAGGCCTATCTGTCTTGGGTTTAGAGAGTTATGGGCTTTATTTAAGGCAACTGAATTGTGGCCGTGAGCTGGGTCAGACAGATTTGTGGCATCTTTCCCGTGTGTTGTTGGCTATATTATCTATTTTTGGAATTTAAAGTCTTAGGGTTTGATTAGAATTCTAAGAATGAAGAGGATCCTGTAATACAAGAGATTGTGAAAGGTTTGTCTAATCTTTTGCATATCTATATATCTTTTTTGATCTTCCCCGATCAAAATAGTTTCCCAAATGGTTGTTCCGATTTTTAAGGAGCTAGATCACTTAGGGTTGAGTATATATGCTACAAAAATCCTTTAAAATTATTTTGCTTCTAACTATCTACCACTAGATATGTTTGATTCTAACATTGTGCAGGTTCATCGAGAGGAAACCGTAAAAGTTCCTGCATTCTATTTTCTTTAGACACTTCCAAGTGTAGAAAAAACTAACTGTGGGGGTAACTTCCATAAAATAAATTTTTTATTATTTATATCTTATGCTAATTATTGTGTGAATTTGTTATTAGAACTGCAGATTAATGTCTGGGTGGATCCCCATATTTTCAGATTGTTGGTTTACGGGCGATAACCAGAAGTTCAGGATGAGGACGTTAAACTAAGCTCCGCATGGGAGACAACCCATTGATTTTGTATTTTTATCTTTTGATTTTAATTTTAATTTTTTCATATCATTATTTGATTTCCCATCTTGATTTTACATTAGAAGAGTCAATTTACATTGAGGACAATGTAAAGTTTAAGTGTTGAAGAGTATTTGCATATAGAGTTCTTAGCTTTAGTTTTTTGTATTTGCATGAAAACCTCAAACTTTTAGATATTTTAGAGTCACTTGGTATACTTCTATCCAAGTTTACATACAAAGATCTTACCAAAATAACTGAAATTAGAAGTATTATAGAACTACATTCGGGTTGCTTAGTTGTTAAGAGGCTAGAGCTGACAAAAAGGGACTTAAACCGCCGATAGGGAATACAGTATTAGAGAAGCTGATCATTCAATACCCATGAGTGAGGCACCAACCTTCAATTCTTTGTACCTGTCTAAATTGTCTGTTTAGAGTGTTTCATATGCACAAACTCCAGGTAGAATGATGAGCTACCCAACCTCGTACCAATTTCATCACTACTTTTTGATCTCTTGGGTGTTAATTCTGTCAATCATGAGGGTTTCATCATAATTGCTAACTCTATCTTGTAGCTTTATTTGCAGTTGGCATCATTCTCTCGACAACAGCAGGTCCATAAAAACACATAACCATCAACAAGCAGAGCGACATCACAAATTTGAAGAAAGTTGAAGATGTTTAAGGTTTATAAGCAACATTACAATAAAGAGCAAATTTTATATTCAAGTAAAACAACAATACAAAGAGCAGAGTTATATATACATGTTGAAGACTTATGTACAAGAGCAAAGTAAATCAAAGGATACGAGTTATTTAAGTTTATGATATAGAGACAACACAAGTTGTGAAGAATCAAGTGGTATAGTCCTTCTCACATGGGCATATTAGTTTCATTATATGTTTTCAATTTATACAGAAAATTAAAAAAAATTAAAAAAAAAAGTGTCTAAGTTAAGGTTCGGCTGGAAAAGTCACAGCCTATAGTAGCCGAACCTAACATAATTTGGGACACATTTCTTTAGTTTATATTTATTTTTGTATTCGTTCAATAAGGGCGTGGGGAAGAAGAAATATATAAAGAAGTTTCAAACAACGAGGAATTGTGGAAAATTTTACAATTTGTCAAAGATCTACGAAGTTCAAGAGTTATCATCGATAGTTGAAGCCGAAGCCGAAGACGTTTTTATGGGACGTTGTGAGAGTGGTGTTAATTGTCGATTGGATGAGAAGGTGAGTGAGCATTCCCATACTTTCATAGTGGTTGATTTCCTTTCTTAGAGGTCACCATGGAAGAAAAAAAAGGGGTTTTTTTTTTTTCCCACGTTTCTATGGGATAACATCTTTATAATTCAGAAGGTTTCCTTTCCTTCCCACCATCCAACGTGTGCAGGAATTCTATCTACACTCCTTCCTGCACACATGAGAACCATAAAGTGTGTATTTTGGGTACAATTTCATAAAACCTTGTTGGTGAGGCATAAGTCGACACATTCGATCGCTCTCGAACCTGGATTCTTTTATATGTTGGTTTTCTCCTAACTCAAGAGTTAAGCATGAGAATAATGTTCTTTGGTATTTCTAACTTCTTATATTAGTGTGCAGAAACTTTATGTCCTCGTAGCTCTTTGGATGCTTGTGTTTTCGAATTTGGAGTAGGTTTTGTAGGTATACCTCTTGTAAGCCCTCACGAGACTATAACTCATCCACTAGGGACACCTAGGGGTTTAAAGGCTTGTTGCACATGATAAGTATAGCCGTATCCTCAACGAAAGGGAGTTGTTGTATTTTAGTTTAGTTTAGGTTAGTTTAGATAGTAGTTTGCTCTAGGACTAGCAAAATATAAGTGTGGGGGAATTCGATAAGTGCACAATTCATATAATTCTAGTGAAAAATCCATACTTGTTTTAGTTATAGTTCTTGCATATTAATCGTTATTACTCTTGTTTTCTATTGTATACGCCATATTACGTGAATCATCCAAAAAAGGAGCTACAAAGTGCTAGAATTAGCAAGGAAGTAAAGCATTACAAGTGAAGGAGGATCCAAGACCAAATTCTACTCATCCAAATCTATGAGTTCTTAATACCACCTTGAATAGAACAATAATTTGAAGCCATCGTAAAAAGAATGAGGTCATTCCGACATCGGACGAAAAAGTTATGCGCAAAACAAGTTTGAAAGACTTGAGTCTATAAAAGTAAGTTCTGCTGATAATTGCTCAGCTCGAATCAGCCGAACCTAGAGCATAAAGATCACGTTTTCAGCAAAGTATGCAAAATAATTTTCTGCTAGAAAGTGTTCCAAAAAAATCAGCCGAACTTGACACCGACCTGGAACATATTTGGACGCGAATTTGACTTCTAACTCAAGGAAACACGGTCCCGGAAGGATTCTAAACCCTAGAAAGAGGAGACTTGAAGGCCAAATATTGAAGGCTATGAAAGGAGACATCTAAGGCTAAAATAAGAGATCTAAAAACCTTTGGAAGAAATCTCTTAATCATCCCATCACATATTCTATAATCCACATCTTAACATAGGGTTTATCCCTTTAGGGGGGAACCATTCTTCTTTGTAATATGAGTAGCTAAACCTTTGTTGATTATGGATGAATTCAATGTTCTAAGCGTGAAGCCTTATTAGTTAATACAAGTTTGTTTGAAGTTATTGTCATTATCGTTTGTTTTCACTACATCTAGGGTTTATGATTGATTTCTATATAGTTTGGGTGCACAACCAAATTATTATATTGATCATTTTAATGCTAGTATTTAGTTGTGAGATAAGTAACCGTCCATCGACTGTACACAAGTAGAAGTCGCAAAACCTTGCAGAGGGATCCTGTGGAGCAATTGCGAGTGAAGACAACACCAGAAAGTGGACCTTGATCTAAGAGTTTAATTACTTGGATCAACCTAAATACACAAAGCTTAAAGCATTCGATTGGGCTACACCTTGAGTGATATACTACTTGGTGGTTCGGATGAATAGAATCTGGTAGTTGAGAACTTCCATATCCAGTGATTAAA
Source organism: Papaver californicum (assembly GCA_023531435.1). Lineage (NCBI taxonomy): Eukaryota > Viridiplantae > Streptophyta > Magnoliopsida > Ranunculales > Papaveraceae > Papaver > Papaver californicum. The sequence continues at coordinate 11,810,384 of JAJJMC010020972.1, read as the reverse complement.
GGAGTTTTAGAGATAAGACTGATCTAGCTGTTATTCTACGGTTGATGATGAATGGTTTTAATGAAAGATAGATAAGTATACTAATTCATCCAACGTTTGGTAACGGCGAAGGACTCCATAATCATATTTTCTTATTATTATTCTTTTTAATTTACTTTAATCAAACCAAATCCCCCTTAGTTATTTACTTTTATTCTTAGTTGTTAATTTAAATAACATCTCAATTACACAGCTCTCTGTGAGAACGATCCTTACTACCACTATATTAACAGTTAATTAGTTGGAAATATCTTGAGTAATTTGTTGCACTTACGACACGCAACAATTGTATGTATCAATCAAAGCACGTTGATTGTACAAAATTACCAGCATTCAGAATAGAGGCTACGCCATTCCTGAACAAAAACACTAATTCAATGCATACCATCTAAATGCAGAGTCGCATTAAACATTATCTCAAGTTGCAAACTTCCACGACTGAATCTCTTGAATATGTTATGTATGCACTGCATAAAAGTTAAGCATAAATGCTAACAATTAAATCTTATGCGACTGAGAAATCTCAAATAGGCCATAATTATGGTCACGACATTAGCAAATGCCATGCTAATGGAATATAGGCAATCGCCCTGGCACCAACAAGTGCTAACCCTAGTAATCCCTTGTCATGCTCCCCGTGCGAACGTGTAAAGACAACATGCCCACGTGCCAAAAAATGCCAACATACACTAGTAGAAGTGCTTATAAAACTTCTAGCAGTGCTAATCTCAGCGTTAGCGCTAGTGCTAGCCCATGCGCTGCTAGCAGCGCTAGTGCCACTTTCTATCCCAGTTGTTGTCGTGTCATTCTCCTTCGCTCGCACCAGTGCCATTCTTTGCTTGCATGTGCCAGCATTATTCTTCGTTGCTAGCACCATCACCAAGGCCACGACACTTGTACTCGAAATACCCTGATTGAGCCAATAGTACTTATATGCGACATTGTTGCTAAGCACAAATTGCATGTTGCAAACATGGCACAAATTTGCTATGATAATCTTACTAATAGCATTGTTTTACAACAAACTCAGGATTTTGAGTCCATGACTCCACTAACTGTTACAAGAGATCCAATCATATTACATGGGGGGATTATTCATAGGGTTTTGGTCTGGTGGTTACATCAACATGCGGCGTGGCAACACCCCATGACAAGGAAGTTACAAAGTAGTGGTGACGGTTGAAGCGATTGAAGAGGTGATGGAGTAGTGACCCAAAAGTTTCTAGAAACTTCCCAAGACAAAGTGGGCGGTTACACCATTACCCCCATAATCTCCATCTCCCTACTACCTCCACTACTTTACAAGGGAAAATGTGAGTTACCAATCACTATAAATAGGCTACTTAGTCCATTTCAAAAACACAGAACCAACTGATCATTCTCACAGCTTTTTTATTATCCATCCCTACACACAATTCAACATACAAATTCCTTCAACTTTCTTTTCTTCCCTCCCCTAAGATCAACCCATCTTCTCTCTTTTTAACTGAAAAAAACGTGAACGGCCATTTTCTTGGCTTATAATCATTTTGTATGATTTTGATCTTCGAACCTATAAAGTACATCAACATTACATTGTTTTGCCTAGAAGCAATTTTTAGGTACAAACAACTGGATAACCTATATACAAAAAAATACAAAGACATTGTAGTTTCTTGAACTCACCATTAGTCCTCCAGTGCAATACACCACAGGTATGGTTTCGTATCTCATAGCATACAACTGGTTTATACCACAAGGTTCAAATCTAGATGACATTAATAGTATGTCAGCTCTGTTTAGTTTGAAAAATAAAAGGACCAATTAATTTCATAAATTTATGAGCAATGTTTTATATGGTAAAGCTCAGATATTTAAACCCACCCTGCAGTTATTCTGTGAGAAATAGGTATATTAAATCCAACCAAACCCCGGTATTTTGTCCTCATAAGTTTCTTTTGTTGCCTTCATCCAGTCTTTCATACGTACATTACCAGACCCAAGCATAATCTTGAATAAAAATGCATCACATATAAATGAATAACTCATGCAGAATTTTTTCATATGACCAATTATTGTGACCCAAAAAAAATTAAAAATCATAACGGTTTAGTTAGACAAACTTTGATAAGTGTTTTTGTTTTATAGAAAATTGAAATTTCAAGCTGACAAACTGAACATCGTCCATCATAAGCTCTGGTATTGCTGCTTCAATCATATCTATCCATTTCTGGTAGTCCAGTCTCCCAATGAACCCAATCTAACAGTCGGAAACGAAATGAGTTACGAAACTGAACAACCTAATAAAATTTTACCTAGACGCTGTGAAGGAATGTGCATCTTACCAATGGGACATCAGGCTTAACTAGCATCCCTAGTTTCTTTCGTAAAGAAAATATACGTACCTTCCCAGCCAAGTCATCGATTGAGTAGTGGAAGGAATGTGTACATCTGACGACCGGATCCCACTCATCAACATCAATCCCATTAGTAATTCCTGTCAGAAAAAGAAATCAAATCAAAAAAACCATCTAAAAGTTGCACAACAAGGTAATCTAACGAAAACATTAAAGAGCTAGTAATTTAAAATAAATATCATCCAAGACACTCTCTCAAGTACACAATTAGCACACATGATAAATAAAGCAAAGGGTTGAGAATACTTGACCATTTTAATATATAACTTCTAAACCCATATTGACCGTTTTCTACTCGAACTATCTAGATTTTTAAACTTTCTACAAAGAATCCAAGTTAACAATCCAAATATATATGAGTATCATAATGGCGAGAAATAATACAACTTCACTAATGATATTAAGACACACACCTGAGCATTATAAGCTAGTTGTTCACTTTCCAACCTTCTCTTCATGGACAAAGTAGCCCATATACTTTCAACAACCATTCCAAGCTGAAATTTTGAACCTTGTATTTGTAGGATAATCAGTTCCATAGCCATTAAATGGCAAACTCAAGCTTCCAAATCTCTATGGAATATTTGCACCAATATTAGTTATTGATAACAAGACCTGTTACGAAGCTCTAAGCTTGAAGAACTAACTGCAGCAGAAGAAATTGAAACCTTAATGGTGGATCTTAAGTCCACCAAATTAAGGCAATAAGCTTCTAGTACCAATCCCTGAACCAGTTGTACTGACTCCATTACAATAATCCTACAAGACAAATAAAAATCACAACTCGTTTCTATATCTATAACTCAAAATCAATACCTTTATCATAGATATTAGAAAGAATTTATCAAGTTAACATTGAAAAATTGAATCCAAAAAATTAGGGCAAGAGAACATGAAATAATAATAATAAGGTTTCAATACGAACGAAAAAAAGGGATCATAATCTTTATATTACCTCTTTTGACTAGTTCATATAATTTGGTTAGAAGTTTGATAATCTTATCATCCCCTGTTGATCGAGATGAAGAAGAAAAAATTGGGAAATAAAAAGTTCGAGATTTAGAAGGTCAATAGAGTAGAATGACAGTTATATAAGAGTTGAAGAAAATATAAAACTCTATATTGAAGTAAAATATGAGATCCCATATTTTGCTAGAGAGAAAAAACCAAGAGAAACGAGAGTTGAGATCTTCCTGTACAAGAAAAATAGAGATTAAGTTTTCATTTAATGGAATTAGAGAGATAGGTGAGAAATTATGTTTAATCTCTTTTGGGGTTTCCAAGAAAAATGAGCTGTCGAGACTCGAGAGACCCACTAACATAAGTTACAAACAGACCACTGTAGTACAGACCACTATTAATAGATAATGACTAGTTAGGGAATCAAACTAACAACATCGGTTGAGAATGCTTTATGGTAAATTATACGAATAGTAGTTGTTTTCCATCAGAACTGTCACTATAAATGGAAGTGGTGGTAATTAAAAGAACTGTCATCTAAGACTTTACACTTCGTTAACAGTTCTTATATAAAACAGTTGCAAAAACTTAAGAATAGTAACAGTTTATAACTGTTATTATACATCAATGTACAAAAACATTTTCCTACAAAAACTGCCATCGTATAGTTATTCAGTAACAGTTAAAAATATGTCACGTTTTTCACCATTGTTGGCGTGAGTTTTGGTAAGAAACCGTCGCCTATATCTCAAAGCTTATTTTTTTGTGACAGTTCATTCGTGAACTGTCATGATTTAGAATTTTTAACTGTCACCAAAGCCCATATTTGTACTTAGGGCTGCACAGGAACCGACCCGAAAAACCGCACCCGCCCGAACCCGACAAAACCGCGGGTTTTATAACTGAACCGACCCGCTACGGGTTGGTATACGATTTTGAAAATTTAAAATCCAGTCACCACGGGTCGGTTTACGGGTTTAGTGTAGCACCCGCCCGAACCCGCCCGTTTAACCCGTTTATTCTGAACCTGTGTTGCTGTACTGTTTTGTCAAGATGTTTTCACACTGACTTGTACTTCAATACCCTTCTCTATTATTTTTATGTCAAAGAGGACTCTCTCAGCTTTCAAACAAGACCAAAATTTCTGAATTCCATTGAGAAATGATTTTTGTACGAATTTTTGATTTCAAACTGCCGAAACTGCCTTTTCTGAATACGAGATTCATGTTCTGTTTTTGATGAGTCTTTTTAACATAGCTATAAACCTTACTGTGTTTTCTTACAATTTTACTGTGTTAGCTTATTCTTTCTAGTTTCAAATAAGCCAAAAATCACTCATTTTCATTGTGTAACGAAGCCTACACAAATTTCCAAAGACAGACTATTCCAAACTAAAATTTTCAGATATCATTTAAAAATCTTACCATTTCAAGTTCTATAATTGCCACATGAACTTCTAAGATAACGATATAGATTCAACTCCATACAAATGATAAGAAAGCAAAGAAAATAAATTAATCCTTATTTTTGTGGCTAGTGTATATCCCTTGTATAATTGTATTTGTTATTATATTTTGACGATGTTTGGTGTTTTTTGCTGTTTCTTAGGAGGCTTAATGGGTGATTCATCAACTCAATCTCTATCTGCCTTTTCTTTCCTGTTTTTTTTTTTCTGTTTTTAGTGTCTGTTTTTAGTGTTTTTACGGGTTGGTATACGGTTTTGAATATCAAAACCCGCCTCTAGACGGGTTGGTAGTTGGTTTTACCCCAAAACCGACCCGCCAGCCCGTTGTGCAGCCCTATTTGTACTAGTTCCACAGCTGAATTCCTTGAACTCGACTCGAATGCCACTTTATCACTTTGCTCAAAGACAAGCCATGAATTATGCATCGTTCGTCTACCCGCTATAAACAATGAGAAATGCCTTTGAAGGCGCATTTTGCCTCTAAACTAGCGCTAACTCTTACCCTAGCAGTGCATTGGCGCTAACGTCCCAGCCCTAGCGCAAGAAGCGCTACTTCCTTGGCTAGTAGCATCATAGCTTTAACGCTAAAGGCGCTAGCTTCCTCGGCCAAGAAGCGTCCCCAGCCTTAGCGCATGGACGCTAGCCTCCTTGGATAGCAAGCGTCCTAGCCGTATCACTAGAAACGCTAACTCCCCAGAAAATAGTGCACTGACGCTAGCGCCCTTAGCCTAGCAAGCGTCTCAGCCAACAGAGTATTGGAGCTACCCTCCTCGGCTTAGCAAACATCCTAGCCTTTAGCATATTAGCGCTAATCTCCTTAACTTAGCTAGATCCTTGACTTTTGGCACTAGATTCCCTACAAGAAGCGTTTTCGTCTAAAGTGCTAGCTTTCTTGCAAGAAGAGTTTTCGCCTAAAGTGCTAGCTTCCTTGCAAGAAGCGTATTCGCCCAAAGTGTTATCTTTCTTGCAAGAAGCGTTTTCGCCCAAAGTGCCAGCTTCCTTGTAAGAAACGTTTTCGCTTAAAGTGATAGCTTCCTTGCAAGAAGCGTTTTTGCCCAAAGTGATAGCTTCCTTGCAAGAAGAACTTTCTCCCAAAGTGCTAGCTTTCTTGAAAGAAGCGCTTTCGCATAAAGTGCTAGCTTCCTTGCAAGAAGCGATTTCGCCTAAAGTGCTAGCTTCCTTGAAAGAAGTTATTTCGCCTAAAGTGCTAGCTTCCTTACTAGCAACACATTAGCCTTTGCGCCTATAGTGCTAGTTTCCTTGCTAGCAACACATTACCCTAAAGCCCTAGCTTCCTAGCTAGTAGTATCCTAACGATGCATTAGCAATCTGTGCCTAAGAAGCTAGCGCTAGCTTGCTAGCCACTCCCTTAATGACGCATTAACATTTGCGCTATGGAGCCATCCCTAGCTCTTCTAGATCCTTCTTTTAGAGATGCACAATTTTTTTCATCCACTGGCCTAATACCAATGCTAGCTATATATAGTTATTTAATAAGCCTTCTTGCTAGGAAGCTCTTCGCAATTTTGGCTCCAAATACTTCCAGAATTATGCATTGTCACTTCTAAGCTGACTTCTGGCTATTAAAACAACCATGTTACTCATAATTTAGCACATGACCACTAAGACACGACATTGATCAGTCTAATCTCCAATACAGTGAGTTGTGTAACTTGCTTCACTGACTTAGCAATTCATTTGACTTGACTTCACCTAATCAAAACAGTAGTGGTTCACGACTCCACTATCAATCTACAAGATATCAAATACAACACATGGGGGGATTATCATTGGGGGTATTGGTATGGTGGTCTATGGCCATCGTGCGTTGTGGCAACACATCCACGAACAAGAAGGTAACAAGTAGTGGGACAGTTACAAGACAGTTTAGAGAACGAGAAGTAGTGGTCATACAAGTCTTCCTTACTTTTCGGACATGACTCCACTACAAAATGCCACAATCGTTACTCCTCCACTTCTTATGTAACTTCCACCACTTATGAGAAATCAATGTGTCTTCTTAGAATTATAAAAAGACCGAAAGAACAAGAGAAAACAACTAAGATATACAAAATTGACGATTCATCCCATAGATAATCCATTCTTATTTACACACTACAATTACTCAACACACTAAGATTTTCTCAACCTTTTTTGCTTCCCTCCCCTAAGACCTACCCAATCTTCCCCACCTTTGTGATCGAAGAATGACATGAACGACCATTTATTGGTTTAGGCTCGTCCTATTCGAACTTGATCTCTCAAACCTACTTGAAAATACTCTTTTGTAGTACATTTGTTTTTACCCTAAAACAATTGGCGATCACAGTGGGTGATCAACCTCTCAATTATAAAAGTCAATTGACCGAGGTGCCAAACTCGATAAAAATATATTCATTACTTTTCTTACACTAACTAGTAGAATAATGATAAGCAGGTTCGTTCCTGAGGGAGAGTTTAGTCAAAGTTGCCGATTCAAGTTTCTGAAATAAACTAATGCAAAGATATGAAAACAAGTAAAAGAATACGATTTGAGGACGAGAATGATTAAGAATTCTTTCTCCACTAGTGAACATGAATACAAGCATAATCTTCTTCAAAATGCGTTTACTAAAAATCCTAGACAAGTTATGAGTTCAACAAGTCTATTAGACTCCAAGGTTTACTTCGTAGAATAAGTTCTCTACTCGTTTCTAACCAATTAAGCCACTATGAATAAGCTCTCTAATGTAACTCAATTGACCGGTATTATCTGTGAGTCGGGTTGATCCTAACCACATGCTCGTAAGTTTGACATGTTAACTTAGGGTTATCTTCTACACGCCAAAATCCATAACATCCGATGTTTCGCTACTTTTGATTAAATCGTCAAAACAATTACGAATTATGAGTCAATAATCTATCTTTAGAATGACAAACAAGATACTTGATAAGCACTTAATTGATATATTTTGACCGCTTTATCTATATTTTCTTGTTATCGTTTTGTACTAATTTTAGT
>JAJJMC010020972.1:11769376-11797523 GCA_023531435.1 Papaver californicum | reverse complement strand
TTACAAATGAAATGTAAACCGAGTGTAAGATTAGTGTGATCTATTACTTTCTTCTCGGCTGACTTCATGCCACGACCTCTATCTTCTCTTCTCATCTATTCTATGATTTCAGATAAACCCATTTCTTGTCTCAACTTCTCTACCAAATTCAGTCACAAACCATTGCTCCTCCGAACCCATAATTCTCTTTTTCATCTCTGATTTCTCTTGGCAGTTCCTTCTCTTAACAAAACTCATCTTGTCTTCAATCTTCTTGAACTCAACCACATCTCGAACCACTCACTGTGTATATCTTTTATTCCTCTCTGTTCGTCAATCATCATCAGCGAAACCACCTTTCTGCTATCATGGTTAACAGCCATAGTGAGACAACTCTGCCGGCGTTGAGCTTATGCAATGAACAAAGGATGAATGGTGTTTCGACCTAGTCTTTTAGGTTATAAGAGAAATGGATTTACACACTCACTATTTGGCTGCTCCAATATCTTTGGCCTGTTGCCAATAGAAATTAGATAGGACTTGGAAATTCTGAAGCTGTGTGCTTGTATCCATCAACACCTAAAGTCCCCGAGCAATAAATTAAGCCCGTATTTCCATTATTACACGTCACATGACTCTAATGTACCTATAAAATAGAAAACGAACGTAATATATAGTAATTTACAAAAAAAATAGCAAAGAAAGCATAATCAATTGATAATAATCATAGTGTCTAAGACACCTATCACCAATTTTCAGTTATTCAAAATGGTGGATCTTAGGTCTGGAGGGGTTACAACTCCTAATGTCAATTCTGCTAACACTAGTGGTGGCAGTTCTGAAACCACTCCTGCTACTACCAATCCTCCACCGTCACACCTCCACCTGGTAAGATGGATTTTGAAGATACCAGGAGCACCGAAACGACATTCAACATGGTCGATCTGATACAAAGACAAGAGGTTCTTGCCAGAAGATATGGCTACCTCTCAGAAGGAGTTAATCACTTGTCTCAAGACCCTAGCGGAACAACTTTCTCCAGAACCAATCTGTCACTAGTTGCAGCAATCAAAGATTCCAATACTACCAACGTCAACATCCCCAGAATCAACATTTAAGACAATGTTGAGATCCTCATTCAAAGAGAGCAACCTAGGAGCCAACAATCCATCCTTGTCACCTATGAAGATCTGGATAGACTCTTACAATTTCTAGGCAAGGAGGGTCTAGTCCCACTTCATCACTGGCATCCCCTATGGAGCGTTCCCAGTGACGTATCACTACAACCTTCTCTGAGACAGAGCCGTCTCATCCTTCTATGGATCAGAGTCGTCCCTAATCTTCCCTTTCAAGAACCTCTGTTGCAAGATTCAACTCCTGAAAAGCCTTTCAACCTCACCCCTAGCCTGCAAAGCCTTTCAACCTCATCTCTAGCCTAGGTCACTGCATCCACCTACTTCAGCAAGACGCTCATGTAAAATCCTAAATGATGATAAAGCCATGTAATATCTATCAATAATATAAAGCACAACTTAATTATAAAGAACGGTTGAAATTTCGTTTGGAGAAAAATAAAGAGTGGTTGAAATAGGTTTTTAGGAGATATAAAAAATGGCTAGAATCTGTCCAGGGCATGTGTAAAGAGTGGTTGAGAATCCACACGCCTATTACGCCCTCATCCGACGTCTGTAATCTCTTCTTGCCATAAAGTTATGCCTGCCAATTTAACCCATTAAGAAATTAAAGCTGTGATACGAGATAGGTGATATAGAGGGTCATTTCCTCCAACCGTTAACATATCTAACTATCCATCCTAATCCCTCCAAGCCAAACCCTAGAAGTTTCATTTCATTTCTTCAAAAACCATGGAATGTCAAAGGAAAATAAATTAAGAAAAAATAGAAAACAGAAAACAGAAAACAGAAAACAGAAAACAGAAAACAGAAAATGGAGAATGGTAATGGTAACGGGGTTCATAAGAAATGGGGTTTCAGTGCAAATAATGGGATTGATTCAGTTTCTGGTGTTACAAGTAGAGGGATTTTAACCAATCTAATGAATTCTAGAAACCCGGAAAATGAAAGACCAACTATTCCTCTTGGTCATGGTGATCCTTCCGCTTTTCCATGTTTTAGAACAACTCAAATTGCTGAAGATGCAGTTCGTTCTGCTAAGCTTAATGGTTATTCACCTAATGTTGGTATTCTTCCTGCTATAAGGTATACGATACATCTTTTTTATATTAGGATTAGGATTTTGTTTCATTTCAATTTATTGTGTGTGTTGAATTTTATGGATTTTACAATATCTGCGGTACTTGCTTTAGCATAATAATTGAACTTGTGCTCATTTCTTTTTACTATTGAATAAGGAATCTTGAATAGTCCAATTTTGGGGTTCCTTATATGTCTTCTTCTTTAGCCCTTTGTGTGCTTTATGAGGCATATATATTGCTTCCTAGACCTGGATTTCCATATTATGAGGCATGATCTTGAATATCGGCGTTTTTATCTTCTACCAGAGAAGGGTTGGGAGGTCGACCTTGAAGCTGTAGAATCTCTCGCATATGAGAATATTGTTGGAATGGTTTTAATCAACCCAGGAAACCTTGTGGAAGTGTCTACACGTATGAGCATTTGAAGAAGGTGAATAGTCACTCTATTGATTCTGAATTTTGCTGTTAAATAGCAATAATAAAGAAATAAAATGGGCATATAATTGTTAAGTAATTTTTTCCAATGTATTGCATAAGGTTGCTCAAACTTTATGTACTGTTGATAAAGAATTTTGACGACATGGCTCAAGCTTTGTTATCCCATTCAATAAATGACCCAGGTAACAATTCTAGAGAATGGGTGCATATGTAGGTAACAATGCTTCCTTTTTTTTTGTTGTCGCTCTCTGCTAAATTTTTTTAATGGCTTCTTACGTTGATTAACAATCTCATTTGTTTTGCAGATATAACGAAAAGTGTAGTTGATTGGCGCTGCTTCTCTCCTTTGAAAACTGCTCAGGTGATTTTTTTTTTCATTGCTCTGAATTCTTCATTCAAGTCGGCAATTGCTAGGATTTTATTCTGTGCTAAAAACTGTTAATTATTTATCCGTAATTTTTTTTGTTTCTATAGGGTTTATTGATGAGTATGTTAGATTTGGTTCTTTTATTGCAGGTGTTTATATCGTGGAAACTTCCTAGAAAATTTTGGATTTTAACTGTGATTTGAGTGTTGTGTTATTTTTTATTGTGTATTTAGATCACAAAGGTAACTATCTCTGTCATTCTATAATGATTTTGTTTTCTTAACTAATTATTTCTATGATTTTGAGATTGGTTTCTTTTATTGGATTGGGTTTCTTTGGTGCTTCCCTGGTTGCCAATTTTGATTCTAAATGGATCCATGCAGTTGAAGGTTCCTCAAATTAAGGCTGAGATGACAAAAATCCTCGATTGGCTTTTACCTGTAGCTACAAATATAACCAAGTAGGTCATCAAAGTTCCATTCAGTATGTGTGGATAATTCTTGATTCCCTTATGTTTGATTTAGTTTTCTTTTTTAATAAATAACAAATATTGACTGTCAGGCTTTGTTGTTCTCCTCATGATTAGACGTACCTCTTTTGACATCTTCATCTCTTCATGATACAGAGCATATCAAGGTTTTGGATTGGTTGGAGAGTGGGAAAACACAGGGTCAGTTGAGAACTATTGTTTAGCTATTTTACCCTGCATCTTTTGATTTCAATGTTAAGAGTGTTCTTTTATGCCTAAACTGTTTGTTGATTAAACAGTAATGAGTTCAACAAAAAGACGTCAGGAGAAAATAGCTTGATGCGCATCCAGACACTCTATCATGCATTGTGCCTTAGCGCATGGACGCTAGCCTCCTTGGATAGCAAGCGTCCTAGCCTTAAAACTAGAAGCGATAACTCCCAAAACAATAGTGTATTGACGCTAGCGCCTTTAGCCTAGCAAGCGTCTCAGCCAACAGAGTATTGGCGCTACCCTCCTCGGCCTAGAAAGCATCCTAGCCTTTAGCATATTAGCACTAATCTCCTTGACCTAGCTAGCTCCTTGACTTTTGGCACTAGCTTCCCTGCAAGAAGTGTTTTCGTCTAAAGTGCTAGCTTCCTTGTAAGAAGAGCTTTCGCCTAAAGTGCTAGCTTCCTTGAAAGAAGCGTTTCGCCCAAAATGTTATCTTCCTTGCAAGAAACGCTTTTGCCCAAAGTGCTAGCTTCCTTGCAAGAAGCGTTTTCGCCCAAAGTGCTAGCTTCCTTGCAAGAAGCCCTTTCTCCCAAAGTGCTAGCTTCCTTGAAAGAAGCGTTTTCGTATAAAGTGCTAGCTTCCTTGAAATAAGCGTTTTCGCCTAAAGTGCTAGTTTCCTTGAAAGAAGTTATTTCGCCTAAAGTGCTAATTTCCTTGCTAGCAACACATTAGTCTTTGCGCCTAAAGTGCTAGTTCCCTTGCTAGTGTCGCATTATCCTAAAACCCTAGCTTCCTTGCTAGCAGTATCCTAACGACGCATTAGCAATCTGCGTCTAAGAAGCTAGCGCTAGCTTGCTAGCCACTCCCTTAGCGACGCATTGGCATTTCCGCTAAGGAGCCAGCCCTAGCTCTGCTAGCTCCTTCCTTTAGAGATGCACAATTATTTTCATCCACTGGCCTAATACCAACACTATCTATATATAGTTATCTAAGAGCCTCCTTTCTAGGAAGCTCTTCGCAATTTTGGCTCCAAATACTTCCATAATTATGCCTTGTCACTTCTAAGCTGAGTTCTGGCTATTAAAACAACCATGTTATTCCTAAATTAGCACATGACCACTAAACTTACCAGACTCGACATTGACCAGTATAATCACCAATACAGTGAGTTGTGCAACTTGCTTCACTGACTTAGCAAGTCATTTGACTTGACTTGACCTAATCAAAATAATAGTGGTTCACGACTCCACTATCAATCTACGAGATATCAAATACAACGCATGGGGGGATTCTCATTGGAGTATTGGTATGGTGGTTTAAGGCCATCATGCGTTGTGGCAACACATCCACGAACAAGAAGGTAAGAAGTAGTTGGACAATTACAAGACAATTTAGAGAACGAGAAGTAGTGGTCATACAAGTCTTTCTTAATTTTTGGACATGACTCCACTACAATCTCCACAATCGTTACTCCTCTACTTCTTTTGTAACTTCCACCACTTACGAGAAATCAGTTTGTCTTCTCATAATTATAAAAATATATACATAAAAAAAAAGAAAATAACTAAGCTATACAGATTTAGCGATCCATCCCAGAGATAATCCATTCTTCTTTACACACTACAATTACTCATCACACTAAGATTTTCTCAACCTTCTTTGCTTCCCTCCCTAAGATCTACCCAATCTTCTCCACCTTTGTGATCAAAGTAGGACGTGAACGACCATTTATTGGTTTAAGATCGTCATGTTCGAGCTTGATCTCTCGAACCTGCTTGAAAGTACTTTTGTAGTACATTTTTTTTTACCCTAAAACAACGGTCTTTTCTATAATCTCGAGATTTCAAAACTTGGGTTTCAGTTGTCAAGGGATATACATGCCCCAAAGTATAACACCCCGAGTTTCGGACCAGGGTCAAACCCATATGGAGATTCAAACTCAAGGCATTATGGATCGGAACGAGACAGAATCATAGATTTTATTATCTATAATTATTTTATTTTACCAAAGCCCAATTGAATTTAAAAATAAAAATTCACTAATTAAACATCTATAATAATATTCTTAACAAGTAATTTAAATCAAATTACATTTTAAGCAATACAAGAACACAAAGAAATCATTAAGCTAAGTTCTTAGTTCCACTTTCAACTTCCGTTTAATCTGCAAGAATGTCAATTGGGGTGAGATGACTGATAGACACGTTTTTGTGTCTTATTTGATCTCATATTTATATTGTTGTTGCTCGATTTTTGTATTAATATTGTCATTTTCTGTATTATAGGTATTTTTATGGAATTAATAAATATGGAAAAGTTGGCTTAAAAAGTGTTAAAGGCACCCTTAGTTTGGATAAGAGCACCCCAATAATTGATAAAGGCACCTAAGGAATTGTTAAAGGAACCCATCTTCTCATATTCAAAATTCAATTTATGCGGGAAAGCTTTATCTCTTTACCGTGAAACATTCAAGCAAATATTTTTGGAAGCTATCAAGGTTTTAAGACAAGGCCTTTTATTTCCTTTTTAGTAAGATTCGTACACAACTTGAAAACGTGAAAATAAGCTAAGAAAATCTCGGAGTTTTACTCTCCTGAAAAAAAAAATCATGAAACCAAATATTCTCGGTTGAAACATTTATAAAAGAAATTTTATCTCGGGATTGAATGAGGAAGCAAGAGATCCAGAGTATTATTCTCGAACTTTGAAAAGGAAACAAAATCAAGGTTGCAGAGATTTGGTTAAATCAGTTCGCAAAAAAATCATCGAAAGTAAAGTCTGAGAAGATATTTCATTAAAAAGAAAATATAGTGAAGAGTTTTGGAGGATATAGGAGTGAATGTATGTGCTAGTATAAATAGAGAAGTGGAGTATCAATTGGGGGGGCTGGCTTGGCCAGAGAAACGAAAAAAAAAATCAGAAAAAAAATCATGTTCATGATGAAGGAGATGAAAATACCGTAATTGTAAAGTTCTGTGGCCAAAACTTTTACATTCAACTCTTTTGTAAAAGCTAGAAACAGTGATCTTTTCTACTTTGCAACAGTTATATCTGTATCAAATTCTCTGTGTCAATTTTTTTTTCTTGTAAACAACTTTTTGAGCCATGAATGAGAATTTTGAGCGTGTTTCCAACATGATGAGTTAAACCCTAACTCTGGGACAATGAAGGAAACTATTTTTGCACAATTGTTAGGTAACTATATTTGATTCTTTATGACTTTTTGCACTTATTTTAATTGATGTATGATTTTTATTAATTATTTGTGATTTTGTTTGATGGTGTATGCTCAGACTTAAGAATTTTTGATGCGCCATGCTTATGATTTAAAAGTAATGTTTTAGAAATCTACCTTTGACAAATAAATAGAGTCCATAAAAGAACTATAATTGTTAAGAATTTATATTTACATCACTTGATTATGAATAATGGTGGAATCCTGAGTCCCAGTCTCTCGTAATATTGTTATCATCTTTTATTTATTTTCTAGTTTAAATCATAATTAGGTCTAAAATCAATCTCAATAAGTCCGAGTGAACGATACTTTTTTACCAATGTCTACAAACTACATCAAGTTTTTGGCGCCACCGATGCGGATTTGTTTTTAGATTTGTTTTTAGGTTTAGTTTTAGCTTTTAGTAATTTTTTAGAGTTTTATTATTTTTGTTCTATTTTACGTTTTCTTGGGTATTTGTCTTTTTGTTGCAAGTTTTGGATCAAAAAGAAATCGGAGCCAAATAAAGGTTCGGATTAAAGCTAAAGATAAAGCGAAAAGAACAGGAAAACACGAAGAATTTTATATCTAGACTTTACTTATTTTTGTTAGTTTTTATTTTCCTTATTTCTTTGTTTTGGATATTTATTTTTTGTTGCTTGCTTGTTTTTTAAAACTTTTTTATTATTAGTTAAACTTGTGGGATAGTACGGTGAATCTTTTGGGCATTATCATCTGAAACACCAAGATTACCTAAAATAGTGAACCCCCAGCATTTGCATGTGCATATATTCTTGTTAAACACTAGTACTCTTGCTTGTGTATACCTCGTTGGGTTTGTGTAGGAGATAGACTTGAAGAAAACGACCTATTTTGGTTAAATCAAACCCGTTACACTGATTTAATTGGTACATCTGTTTTTGCCGAAATGGGCGAGCATGAAGTCCAGGTAAAAAAAACCCTTAAAGATCGTATCTAGAGTAGTACGTGACCCAAGGGTAGAGAATTTGATATTAAACCACTACAGTCAAATTTGATATTAAACCTAGGACAGTTGGCATGCTTCAGACATTAGGGGGGTAGAGAATGAGAACCCGTATACCCACATAATAGAATTTGAAATGATTTGTGACACAATGAGTTATCTGAATGTCTCCAAAGATGTGCTTAGGTTGCGTTTGTTTCCATTCTCTCTTGATGAAAAAGCCAAAGAGTGGTATCATTTTATTCCTTCTAAAAAAATCACCACCTGGGTGGGTCTAGTAGAGGTTTTTGTTAAGAAATTCTACCCACACCATGGACTGCTGTTGTTTGTCAATATATTCAAACCTATAAGCATATTTTAGGTGAAAACCTACACGATTATGTAGAAAGGTTTAATGAATTGTTATACCAGTGTCCACATCACGGATTTGAGAAAGCCCACATGGCCCAAATTTTATATGAGGGCCTGGATTGTGAAACCCGTATGCAGGTAGAAACAATGAGTGGTGAAAAATTCACCCATCAAGACCCAGATATTTTTTTTGACTCGTTTATCGGGTTAGCTGAAAAAACTAGGCAATAAGCTTCGATGAGAGAACCAAAAATATCTAGGAATCATATCTATAGGGTCGATACAGTTGATAATGAGTCAGATATCCTTAGGCGTCTAGAGGCCTTAGAAATGAATCAAGGGTCAAACCATGCTAGATACGAAGAGCAAGCCCATGCTCTTTAAATTAACTCTAGGTTTGAAAACCGTCAAAATAACGACCAATATTCTAAAACTTATAACCTTAGTTGGAGAAACCATCCTAATTTTTCCTGGTCTAAGGGACAGAATCAAGGCCAGTCTAGTAATTCTAGGGTTGATACTTGGGTTGGGTCAACCATCACAACCCGTGCCCAACCCGAATGTTGGGCCGGTATGGGCAATGTAATTCCAAATTTTGGGCGGGCATGGGCACAAATTTTACAAAACCGAGCAACCCGCCCAACCCGTAAAACTGTAAAATAATTATATAATTTTTTATGTAAGGTATTATTATTTATTTAGAGTAATTTTAACTGTGATTCTTTATTAATAAAATAAAATAAACTATGTTATATTTTTTCATTAATAACATTAAATTTTAAATTTAAAAAGTTTCTTATATTATTGTAAATAATCCCAAAAGTATCTAGAAAATAATATAAACCAAGTATTATAATATTATTTTATTCAATTTAGTTATCATTATCACATCATCAAATCTATAAAAAATAAAAAATATAATATTTAAATTATTTAATTTTAGTAATTAGCAGTTATTTGGTAAGTCCTCCTTGTGATATTAGATGTAGGTTAAATAATCTAATGTTTGCAAAGCTTAGCTTACTGTGTCAACAAATTACTTATCACTTGCTCTGTCTTCTTAAATTTACATGTGGGTCAAAAAGTATTATCTTTGATGCGCTTAACTTACTATGTAAACGTTTTTATTATCATTTGCTTATGCCAATGATTACTAATTCAATGACCCCAAAGTTCATAAGCCTACGCAAGTGAAAGAAAAGGGTGTTGGGCATATTCACTTAAAGCCTCTCAGCAAATCAGATGGAAATGGCGATCAAGCAAATACAACAGTGGTTCCATGAAAAAGTTGTTTCCCTAACAACAAAAATACTGAAACCTACTTATTTGTTGATTATCGGCTATTCTTTTTCTTTTTACTGATGTTTAATTGTTGTTTCATCAGCCAACCCGAAGAACCCGTGGAACCCGAGATACATCATGGTTCGTCCATGGGAAAGAGTTTCATGGGTTCCACGGGTTCAATAGGAAATCCGGACAAGACATTTATAGCACGGGTCTGGTCTGGCCAAGCCTCCTAACTCGACCAACCCGACCAAGTTCCAACCCTAAGTAATTCTCAGCCTCACCCCAGGTCTAATGTATGCGGACGATCTCCTAATCACTTTCAAAGCATCTATGGAAAGAAGCAATCACTTCAAGAATTTACTCCATTTTTATGGCACTTCAGCGGGACAGGTAATTAATACTTACAAATCCATAATTATACATCATCCAAGACTAAATCAACACGAACTGGATAATATACATTAACTATTCGGAATTCCTACCGCTTCCAACCCCTTATAGGGGTCCAATTCAAGCATGGAAGATCACCCCGACATATTTTCGAACCTCTGATTCCAAGGCTAGCAAGGAAAACAAAAGGATGGATGACAAAATGTCTAACGCCTACTGGAAGGTTAGTATTGATCAAAACTTCGCTAACTCCCACCTCTAACCATATTATGCAAACCCAAATTCTCTCCACCCTTGTACATAAACAAATAGACCGTATCACTAGGAACTTCTTCTGGACCTTTTTATCGCATAACACTGCAAACTTTCAGCAATCGGTTGAACAAAGTTTAGAAGACAATAAAAAGATGGTTCAGGCTAACTCTCAGGCTATTTCTGATTTACAAAACCAGTTTAATCAGTTGAATGAGTCATTGAAAGAAAAAGGTAAGTTTCTTAGTCAGACACAACCCAATCCTAGAGGAGTACATGAAGTATCTTCTGGAGAGAAACCGTTCAATCATGTGAATTATGTTACAACCCTTAGGAGTGGCCGAGTGGTAGACAATATGGTAACCATGCCCGATAATGAACATATTGTAGTTCGCCTTTCTGAGCCAGTAACTGAAAAGACTGATAGAGTCTCTAAAGAGTCCAATGCAGTTCCCGCTAAGACCGATTTTGTGCCCATAGCCCCATTCCCACAAATGCTAGTACCAACTAAGAAGGAATCCAACTTTAATGATATATTGGAGATTTTTAAGCAAGTCAAAATCAATCTTCCTTTATTAGATGCAATTAGGTAGATTCCTACTAATACCAAGTTCCTTGAGGATCTTTGTACACGAAAGCGAAAGCTTAGTGTTCAGAAGAAATCCTCTTTAGCTAGTCATGTGATTTCGATTATCCAGAATAACACAACTCCTAAGTACAAACACCTAGGTTCCCCTACTATTTCTTGCACAATAGGTAATTACCGTGTTGAGAAAGCATTACTTAACTTAGGAGCTAGTGTGAACTTACTCACGTACCATGTACAGGTAAGATTTGGTGAGTTAAAACCTACCCAAATAACACTTCGGTTAGCTGATAGGTCTGTGAAAATTCCTCGTGGTATTTTCAAGGATGTTCTTATTGAGGTCGATAGATTTATTTATCATGAGGATTTTCTTATCCTAGATACCCAACCTGTCCCTAACCCAGAAAACCAGATACTTGGTATATTTGGTCGCCCGTTTTAGGTACATCTAATGCGATCATTAATTATCGGAATGGTATTATGAATTTATCTTTTGGTAGTATGACTATTGAGCTGAATATTTTCAATATTAGTAAGCAATCCTCTGAGCTAGATGACACGTGAATTGAAAAGGTAAACATGATAGGAACATTAGTTCAGGAGTCATTACTAAACATCTTATCCGAAGATCCATTAGAGAGTTTTCTATCCCATTTTGGCTTAGATTTTGTTGATGATGGCATCATTGATCACGTGAATTCTCTGTTAGACTCTACCCACGTTTTAGATACTAATAGATGGAAAGCTAAGTTCGAACCACTACTAGTTTCTAATTCTACCTTAATTCCTTATTTAGAAAAGCCTCCTAAGTTGGACCTCAAACCATTGCCAGATACTCTGAAATATGTGTTTTTAAGCTCATCTGAGACTTTTCCTGTAATTATAGTATCCGACTTGGATAGTGATCAGGAAAGTAGGCTAGTAACCGTACTTCAAGATAATAAGGAAGCTTTAGGATAGACCTTGGCAGACATTAAGGGTATAAGTCATACTGTTTGTATGCATCACATTCATTTAGAGGATAACACCAAACCTTCAACGGAGATACAACGTCGACTGAACCCTCACATGAAAGAAGTAGTACAAACTGAGGTGCTTAAGTTATTAGATGCAGGTATTATCTACCCCATTTTAGACAGTAAGTGGGTCAACCCCGTTCTGGTTGTTCCCAAAAAATCAGGTATTACTGTAGTCCAGAATGATAACAATGAGTTAATCCCAACCCGAGTGATCACGGGGTGGCGTGTGTGTATTGACTATAGGAAATTGAACAAGGTCACAAGGAAGGACCACTTTCCCCTTCCTTTCATCGACTAAATGCTAGAGCGATTATCCGGACATAGTCATTATTGCTTGTTAGATGGCTACTCTGGTTATAATCAGATTGTTATTGCCCCAGAAGACCAAGAGAAAACGACTTTTACCTGTCCCTTTGGTACTTTTGCATATAGACGCATGCCTTTCGGTTTGTGTAATGCCCTTGCGATTTTTAACGTTGTATGATGAGCACACTTTCTGACATGCTGAAACGGTTTTTAGAGGTCTTTATGGATGATTTTTCAGTATTTGGTTCATCTTTTTATGAGTGCTCGTATCATTTGAAATTACTGTTGACTAGGTGTAAGAAAAAGAATTTAGTGCTTAATTGGGAGAAATGTCATTTTAGTTCGATCAGGAATTTTTTTAGGGCATATCGTATTGATGTAATTTTTAAATAGTGGTAAAAGGTTTGATAATCAGACTTGTAAAGATTCGATTTTTAATAACTAAAAATAAAACAGATTAAAGTAAAATTGATTTCAAATTATGGGAAGGACTGAGAATAAGGATTCCACCATTAGCCAATTTTTCAAGTGATAAAAATCTTGCAACTCGTATATTCAGGTTATCCAAAAATTACGAAAGTTATGTTTTCAAAATAATAGTTGTAAATCGAAATCATGAGACATCAAAAGCTCTAAGCTCAGCATGACTCATCAAAAGAGAACACAAATAATTGATAAAAACCACTTTTTCCAATTTAAATTCGAAGCAAATAATAATAAAAGAATTGTAAAAAATAAATAAAATAAGAATTACCACTTTATTATTGGAAAAATAGCTTCCTCCGTCGCCCCAGTGATGGTGATTAGCTCATCATATTGGAAACACTCTTAAAATAATTGTTCATAGCTCAAAAAGTGTTTACAATGATGAAACAAAAGTAACACAGGAGAACTGATACGCTTATAAGCGTTACAGAGTGTGTGGCTGAAGAGAAAATAAGACAGATAAGAAAAGAACGAACTCTAGCCGCTTCAGAATTTCGAAAGAATACGCAACGGAATCAACGACTGTTTTCTGGAGCCTTTTGTTCTTCCTGTTCTTTACACTAGCATAATTTTTTTCTTCTTCCTAGAATTTTTCCGGCTGCTATGGATGAGATTTTCTTTGCTTCGCTTTGCTTTATATATGATTAGTAAACCCTAGTCACTCTTTTGAACCGATAAGGACTCCAAAACAAATCCAAAACCAACTCTAAATCCTATTTTATTCGAATCAGAGAGGGTTTCTTTTTCCGGCTGTGATGTTGATTTTTCACCCATTTTTCCGGCGTGAAACTCTTGTAAATGATGTGTGTAGACCTAAGTTGATTGATTCTTCAAATATCCTACTCGAACAACTCTTTAAATCCCATAAAACTAGGATCCGAAACAAATCAGAATATTTTTACGCGTGAAACATGTGTTCCCGCCAAATCCGGATTTGAATTCAAAAGGGAGGGTGCTTTTAACAACTGCTTGGATGCCTTTAGTAATTTTTCTTGGGTGCCTTTATCACTTTTTGAGCCGATTTTTCCATAAATATTTATTTTCTCGAGAATACCTACAAAGACATAAAAACCCATAATAAGTACAAAATCGAACACTATCAAAATAGATAATCGAGCACAATTTAGACACAAAAATATGTCTATCAAGTACCCCCATACTTATTATTTGCTAGTCCTCGAGCAAATCTAATCTAGAAAATAAAACTCTAACTCACTTTCGTAGGAATCGCGACTACATTTAGCATATGTAATAAGCCTTTAAACCCCTAGGTGTCCCTAGTGGACGAGTTTTGCCTCGTGAGGGTTTACAAGAGGTATACCCACAAAACTTTTACTCCCAATCCTAGCTACTCGTGAACGATTGAGGATAAACACTAAACAAGCTATTTAGTTGGCATACTAAATTCTTCGGCTGTGGGAATCATTACCCTATATGAGTCCAATTGTTGTACACGAGTTTTTTTTTCTCAGCGTACTAAAATTCATATATAAGCAAACAAAGCTCTACTCAGATAGTCGTTCAACCACAATACTCGGAATCTATCAAAGTTCAGCCACATGAAAAGATTTAGAAGATGGATATGGAGATGATGAAGTTCGCACATGTTGACTAAGGTGAACGGTGTTTCCCATATCTTTCTGAAGGTCAGTACCAGGATGAATCCTAATGGTTTGAGATATGCTTTTACTGGTCTTAATCTTTATACTTATATCGATTCAACTGGTATATACAAGGGTCCCTGCGATCGATTTATTGAAAATAAAACAATTATAAATGTATTGACAGCATGATTGGATCAAATTGAATCCAAGCGCATGGTCCTTATCAGCATCTTACATGATAGTTCCCATGGATCCTGCGTTCCACGCTTGCTTAGGCGACGGAGACAGGGAGAACACACACATATTGCTATCAAAGTGTCAATACTTGATTTTTTTTTAATAAAATAAAATATAAAAATGGGGCTTGATCTCAAACACTCTATCTCATCCTGGCGGTGATAACCACCAAATCACTTAGAGAAACACAAAAATTACAAAAAATAAAAACAGAAAGTGATATGGTCGAGATAGACTCCAAGATATGGTGACAACTATCATGTTATTTCTAACACCTGAACTGTCCTTTTATGAATAGACCATTTAACTGGGCCACCAATTCCTATAGAAAAAGAGCTAAGTTTCCATCTACCTAGAATGGTTAGTGTCATCCTGAATTGTTCACAAGTTTCTAGACTTTGGAGTTTATTATTGCAAAAGTTTCTCCCTTACCCCCAAAATTAAATCTAACATTGTCCTCAATGTTCTCAAGATGAATGATTAAAAGCATGAACAAAGAGAAATTGTTACCAATAGAAGGAAAGATGTTACCGTGTCGCATGAGCATGGGTTACCTCCCAAGAAGTGCTAAGTTTAGCATCTTCAGCCAGACTAAGAAAGATTAGTCACCTCATAAAATCATATAACAATAGTCGGAACAACTGTGGGTCATCTGAATCAAATAGTGCTATCACAAATAAGAGAAAACTGCAACATGCCAAGAAAATGAACAAACCGAGCACATCCTTATCTAGTTTTCTGTTTAAGACAACTACTTCTAGTTGTGGTTCAGGTTCAGGCTCTATAAAAGGTTCTAGATAAAATATTTTTATGGGATGGATTTCCTCGTAGGCAGGATCAACAAGATCAGGTTGTAGAGTCCGGAAAAACTCAACTAAGAACTTAGAAGAACATAATAATAACCTGAATAATTATGGATCCTCAAAGTCAATCAGATTTGACTCACACAATTGACTACTATGAAGGTGGTCATTCTTAAGGAATGTGTCGATTCTAATTCCCTAAAGTAATTAGGTTTAATCTCAAAACTTAATAACTGACACATTTGAAATTCGTACGTTCCCACATATGGAGGAAAATATTTTGGTGGGAAAACAAAGTCAATCTTGGTATTATCGCCTAGGTAAACCGCATCGACCAGAGGATGGGTTTCTAACAACTGAACTTCTTTCTGGACATTACCAGGCTCAGGAAATATAGTTTGAAGATGATTTTGTAAACTGGTAGAGGTGCATATGTCAAGTCCCAAGTTAGGGACTTTAAGTAGGGATACTTGACAATCACAAGAATCATCAATACCTACAAACTTAGGGTGGACATTACTCTCAGATGGACTAAAAACTATTGGTTGGATTCTAGAGTCCTTAAGGTCAGAACTACACTCAACTTCCTCTACAGAAGGAAATAAGGTGGACTGATAAACTGGTAGAAGTTCGGATTCAGTTTTCCATATATTATAAGTGTCCATCAAAGGTACAGAATCTAACAAAGTATTCACCTTATTAATAACACTATCATCGTCAATATCAAATCTAAAGTGGACTAAGCATTTGTCTAATGGATCTTCTAACAAAGTGTTTGGTAATGACTTTTAAACTATCGTTCCTATCATGTTAACCTCTTCAATGCACGTGTCATCTAGTTCAGGTGGTTGGTTACTAATATTGAAAATATTCAGCTCAATAGTCATATTACTAAATAAGTTCATAATACCATTTCGACAGTTAATGATAGCATTAGATGTGGCTAAAAACGGGCGACCTAATATCACAGGTATCTTATTCTCTGGGTCAGGGACAAGTTGGGTGTCAAGGACAACAAAATCTACTGGATAAATAAACTTAACAACCTCAATAAGAACATCCTCTATGACACAACATGGAATTTTCACAGACCTATCAACTAATTGTAGTGTTATCTGAGTAGGTTTCAAATCACCAAATCCTAGATGGAGGTACACGTGGTACGGTAGTAAGTTCACACTGGCTCCTAAGTCAAATAATGCTTTCTCAACATGGTAGTTACCTATTGTGCAAGAAATGGTTGGGGAGCCTGGGTCTTTGTACTTAGGAGTTGTATTGTTCTGGATAATTGAACTCACATGACTATCTAAAAAGATTTTCTTTGGTACACTAAGCTTTCGCTTTCGCGTACACATATCCTTAAGGAACTTGGCATAAGCATGAATTTGCCTAATTACATCTAATAATGGAAGGTTGATCGTGACTTGCTTAAAAACCTTCAATATGTCGTTAAAGTTGGATTCCTTCTTTGTTGGCGCTAACAGTTGTAGGAACGGGGCTCTGGGAAAAAAATCTGGCTTATGAGGAATTACATCGGGCTCTTTAGAGACTTCATCAGTCCCAACAGCTACTGGATTCAGAAGGGTGAACTACAGTATGTTCACTATTAGGCATAGTTACCTTGTTGTCTACCACTTTACTGTTCCTAAGGGTTCTAATTGCGTTCACATGATTTGATGATTTCTCACCATAAGATACTCCATGAACTCCTCTAGGATTGGGTTGGGTCTGACTAGAGAACCTACCTTTTTCTCTTTCTCTCGAAGACTCAGCGATTTGACCAACCTGGGTTTCTAAGTTGGAAATAGCCTGACTGTTAGCCTGAACGATCTTTTGATTTTCGCGTAAACTTTGGTTAACCAATTGCTTAAAATTTGTAAACTCCTGAGTTAATGAGGCGACAGACTCTGCTAAACTCTTGATCGTTTTATTTATCGGATTATGAAATTGTGCCAGTCCAGAAGGATTCTTAGTATAACCAAAACTCGGGGGAACTTTAGAATTACCAGAATGACCTTGACTCCGGCCCTTAGACCAAGAAAGGTTAGGATGGTTTCCTTAACCAGGGTTATAGGTTTCTGAATAAGGGTCAAACTTCTGATGATTATCAAATCTAGTGTTATTATAAAGAGCATGGGCTTGCTCTTCAACAGTCTATCCTTCCAAAAATGGCTTGGGCTCAATTCCACAACTAGATTGACTCAGTTCTAAAGCTTCTAACCTTTTTGATATAGCTGTTATTTTGGCATCTGATTCAAAAGATCTTTTTACCCTATTGACATTTCCTCTACTTAGAAGAATTATTTTCTGGGGATCCCTACTGTTTTCCCACTGCTGGGTTTTTTCGGCGATTTCATTCAAAAATGTCATCGCACCATCGACAGTTTGATTTCCAAACCCACCTGTGCATAAAGACTCAACCATGGTTGTTGTCGAATAATCTAAACCCTCGTAGAGGATCTGAACTAGCCTTATTTTTTCTAAACCATGATGAGGATATTGTGATAATAAATCATTGAACCTTTCCAAATACCTATATAAAGATTCTCCCTCTTGTTGAGCAAATGTGCAAATTTGCTGCCTAATAGATGATGTTTTGTGCCTAGGGAAAAACTTTTGGAAAAAGGCAGATGTAAGTTGTTCATAGGTTTTAATTGACTCGGAAGTCAAACTATATAGCTAAGATTTGGCTTTGTCTCTTAGTGAAAAAGGAACCAGTCTAAGTTTCAATCATTCATCATCTAGGTCCTTAATCCTGATGGTACTACATATTTCCTCAAAATCCCTAACATGGAAATAGGGGTTTTCATTTTCTTTCCCTAAGAAGATTGGGAGCATCTGTATGGTCCCAGGTTTCAACTCATAGTTTGCTTCAGTTTCAGCTAACTTGATACATGATGGACGAGAAGTCCTAGTCGGGTTCAACAAAGCTTTTAAAGTTGCCATTGCTAGCGCTATCAAGGGACTAGAAGTAACTTCGTCACTAATCAAACAACCTAGAGTGTCTCTTTTCCAAGCTCGCTCAGTGATGACTTCGATCGGTCTTGGCATCCACTAAAACAAAACTAGAAAAAATAAATCCTAAGTGGAAGAGAATTCTAAACAATCACAAGCAAGGATGACTCAACCAAATCAAACCTATTGAATCTAGCAAACAAAAATCATGATGGCTCCACTTAGATTGTTTCTAGACCAGCTTCTATTCTTCCGAAAGGCAACTAGTTATAGTTTTAGCAAACCTCTTAGAACGATCTGAATTAGATTAAGTCGAACAAAAACAGGATAAGCTCTAAGGAGGTTTGATAACTCTGTCTCTTTGACAAATTTTTGTTGGCTTACAAGGCGGCTCTAATCAACTTAAAATAATCTTCCTGAACTTTAAGTTAGGCTAACAAAGTAACCAATACAGTCCTTTTGAATGATTTTTCAATAAGCTTGATACCCTATAGGTCTCTTTCTAGTCAAATTTTAGGATTAGGTTCGCGTAGGTAACGTGTTCCTAAGTCGGGAAGAAATGATACGGTGATGAAATCTGAACCCTTATCTTATATGGCCAGTTTTTGTCCTTTACTAGAAAAGTAAATTCCGTATTCAAGTCCTTAACATATACGTATTATGAAGGAATACAGAAAACCCACTGACAGGGGATTCGTGGGTGATTAGAGTCTTACCTCCCGTACCAGACTGACGATAAACCGTTGAAGTCGACTCGGGCCACCAACTCCTGTGTCATTGTACGAACCCGAGGGGCCGAGACAATATAGTAATTGTCGTCCTTCCATGTTGCAGTTTATATTTAAATTACCCTTCCATAGGGTTTAAAAAAATAATAATTTATGTCCAAAGTCCCAAAATAAAGTCCAAAATGTGTCCAAAAAAAAAAAAATACAGAAATAATAAAAATTCCTAATACATTTTTCTAAACAAATAAATCTAAAAAAAATAAAAAAAAATCTAATTAAAAAAAAATTATTTGTCTTCTTTTCCGTTCTTTAAGTTTTAACTAACTCCAAGTCTTTAATCACCAAAGTCTTTGGCTCTATTTCCTTTCGATCTAAATCCAAAACCAGTAGCAAAAAGAGAAATACCCAAAGAAACATAAAATAGAACAAAGTAAAAATAATACTAAAAAAAATAAAAACCAAAAAACATAAAACTCTAAACCTAAAGACAAGTCTGCATCGGCGGCGCCAAAAATTGATGTAATTTTTAAGTAGTGGTAAAAGGTTCGATAGTCGGACTTGTAAAGATTCGATTTTTAAACCTAATTTTTAATAACTAGAAATAAAATAGATTAAAGTAAAATTGATTTCAAATTATGGGAAGGACTGAGACTAAGGATTCCACCATTAAACAATTTTTCAAGTGATAAAAATCTTGCAACTCGTATATTCAGTTTATCCAAAATATTTTCAAAGTTAGGTTTTCAAAATAATAGTTGTAAATCGAAAGCATGAGACATCAAAATCTCTAAGCTCAACATGACTCATCAAAAGAGAACATAACTAATTGATAAAAACTATTTTTTTCCAATTTTAATTCGAAGAAAATAATAATAAAAGAATTGCAAAAAATAAATAAAATAAGAATTACCACTTTATTATTGGAAAAATAGCTTCCTCCGTCGCCCCAGTGATGGCGATTAGCTCATCATGTTGGAAACACTCTTAAAATAATTTTTCATAGCTCAAAAAGTGTTTACAATGATGAAACAAAAGTAACACGCTTATAAGACAGAGTGTGTGGCTGAAGAGAAAATAAGACAGATAAGAAAAGAACGAACTCTAGCCGCTTCAGAATTTCGAAAGAATACACAACGGAATCAACGACTGTCTTCTGGAGCCTTTTGTTCTTCCTGTTCTTTACACTAGCAGAACTTTTTTCTTCTTCCTAGAATTTTTCCGGCTGCTATGGATGAGATTTTCTTTGCTTCTCTTTTCTTTATATAGGATTAGTAAACCCTAGTCACTCTTGTGAACCGATAAGGACTCCAAAACCAACTCTAAATCCTATTTTATCCGAATCAGAGAGGGTTTCTTTTTCCTGCTGTGATGTTGATTTTACACCTATTTTTGCGGCGTGAAACTCTTGTAAATGATGTGTGTAGACCTAAGTTGATTGATTCTTCAAATATCCAACTCGAACAACTCTTTAAATCCCATGAAACTAGGATCCGAAATAAATCAAAATATTTTTACATGTGAAACATGTGTTCCCGCCAAATCCGGATTTGAATTCAAAAGGGAGGGTGCCTTTAACAATTGTTTGGGTGCCTTTAGTAATTTTTCATGGGGTTTCTTTATCATTTTTTTAGCCGATTTTTCCACAAATATTTATTTCTCGAGAATACCTACAAAGACATAAAAACCCATAATAAGTACAAAATCAAACACTATCAAAATAGATAATCGAGCACAATTTAGACACAAAAATGTGTCTATCACGTATCTTCTAAGGGTATAGAGGTAGACAAATCTAAAGTTGACCTTATTAAGAATGTACAGGTTCCCAAAACCGTAAGAGATATTAGGTCATTCTTATGGCATGCAGGTTTTTATCGTCGATTCATTAAGGATTTTAGCTTGATTTCTAGACCTCTTTGGAATTTGCTTGCAAAAGATATTAAGTTTGTCTTTGATGATGCTTGTTTAGAGGCTTTCGATAAGCTTAAGAATTTGCCCGCTACTGCCCCTATAGTCCAGGTACCTAAATGGAACCTATCCTTTGAGATCATGTGTGATGCTTTATATTATGCTATTGGTGTTGTTTTAGGTCAGCGAGAAAAAAAATTACTTCATGTGATTTACTATGCCAGCAAGACCCTAAATGATGCCCAACTGAACTATACTACCACAGAGAAGGAACTATTAGCCATTGTTTTTGCCTTAGACAAGTTTAGATCGTATCTCTTAGGTTCTAAGGTCATAGTCTTTACTGATCATGCTGCTTTGAAGTACCTTCTGTCTAAGAAGGATACTAAACCTAGATTGATTAGATGGATCCTTTTATTACAAGAATTTTCTCTATAAATTAGAGACAAAAAGGGTGCAGAAAACGTAGTAGCATACCACTTGTCTAGGCTTGTTGTTGATTTCCTTGATGACTCTTCTCCTGTGAGATATAGTTTTCATGGTGAACAACTTTTCTTTGTTTTCCAATTACCTTGGTTTGTGAATATAGTGAATTGTCTTGTTACTAGGTTTGTGAATATAGTGAATGCCTCAATATTAGGCTAAACAAGATCTTTCTAGGTTTTTAGCTGAGGTAAAGCATTTGTTTTGGGATGATCCTTATTTGTTTAAGTATTGTCCAGACCAGATTATTAGGAGATGTATACCCGAGAGTGACCAGTCCAGTGTTTTTTTTTTTTCATGATCATGCTTGTGGAGGTCACTTTAGTGCTAAGAAGACGGCTTCTAACATATTGCATTGTGGATTATACTGGCCTTCATTGTTTATAGACACCCATAGTTATTGTGTTTCTTGTGAGCGTTGCCAGAAGTTAGGAACCATTTCTCGTAGAAATATGATACCTTTGAAACTATTTTAGTTGTTGAGGTCTTTGATGTGTGAGGCATTGATTTTATGGGTCTTTTTCCTAATTCTTTGTTTATTTTTATATCCTTGTCGTTGTACACTATATTTCTAAATGGGTTGAGGCGGTTTCGTGTAGAACAAATGACCATAAGGTTGTGGTCCAGCTTTTGAACGATAACATATTTTCACGTTTTGGTATACCGCGAGCTATAATTAGTGATGGAGGATCACACTTTTGTAATCAACCGCTTAAGCTTTTGATGAAGAAATATGGTATTACCCACAAAGTAGCTACCTACTATCACCCACATATTAGTAGTCAAGTAGAGGTTTCCAACAGGGAGATAAAACGTATTTTAGAGAAAACAGTTAATCCTAATAGAAAACACTGGTCTTTGAGGCTTATTGATGCTTTATGGGCTTACCGTACTGAATTTAATACCCCCATTGGAATGTCACCTTATCGTCTAGTTTTGTGCAAGGCATGTCACCTACCCGTCGAGTTAGAAAATAGATCATATTGGGTTGTAAAGCAGTTTAATTTTTCGCTTGACAAGGCAGAAACTCATAGGAAACTCCAGCTCAATGGGTTGGAAGAGATTCGTAGAGATGCATATGATAGTGCTAAAGAGTATAAGAACAATATGAAACTTGTGTATAATAGAAATATTTTAAGAAAGTCATTTTCTCCAGGTCAAAAAGTTCTTCTGTATGACACCCGCTTGCATCTCTTCCCCGAAGTTACACTCTCGATGGACTGGTCCTTTTGTTGTTCGTACTGTTTTTCCTCATGGTGCTATTGAAATTGAGACTCAAGATGGTAGAAGTCCTTTCAAAGTTAACGGCCAGATATTGAAACCATTTTTAGAGCACTTTCATGCAGATGATGTTGAGGAGGTCCCTCTGGAGGACCATGCTTACCTTGATTGACCATCAAGGCTATTGTTGTAAATTAGTAAGTTTCGTAGATTTTTGTTCTTATTTTCTGTCTTATTGTCGGGAGAAGGATTGTTACACTTCACTCAGGTACTATCTTTTCGACTTACCTATTTATTCCTCTTGTTACCTATATTTGTGGTACTGCTCTTTAATTTGAAACATTGAAAACAATGTTAGTTTAAGTTTGGGGTAAGGAAGAAACTTTTAGTCCAATAATGGAACTCCAAAATTTAGAAACTTGAGAATAATTCAGGATGATCCTGACCATTCTAAGTAGATAGAAACAAAAATTTTGTCTACATGAGTTGAGGGACCCAGCTAAATGGTCTATTCATAAAAGGACAAAGCTCAGGTGTTATAAATAACATGATACTCGTCATCATATCACGTTATTTTTCTATTTTTGCAACCTTTTGTGTTTCTTTTAGTGATTTGGTCGGCCCTAGTATCGCCTTATTTTTGTCAGGATGAAGTGGAATGAGTGAGATCAAGCCCTATTATTTTAATTGAACTTGACCAATAAAAAAATAACACTTGGGTAGCAATATGTGTGTTTTCTCCTTGTCTATGTCGCCTAAGAAAGCGTGAAACGCAGGATCCATATGAACTATCATGTAATCTGTTGACAATGAGCATGCGCTTAGATTCAAAAGATCTAATTATGTTGTCGAGAAAATAATACTAATAAGAATAAGAATAAGAATAATAAAATGAAATAAAAAAGAAAAAATAATTGTATATTTTCAATAAATCGACCGCTGGGGCCCTTGTATATACCATCTGAGTTGATACTAGAATTATGATTCAGACCAGTGGGTGCGTATCTCAATCTATTAGGGTTCATCTTCGTGTCATACGGATATTTTGGGAAACAACGTTCACCTTAGTCAACATGCGCAAACTTCTATCTCCATATTCATCTTCTTAATCTATTCATGTGACTGTAGTTTGTTAGATCCCAAGTATCGTGGTCCATTGTACGATTTTCTGAGTAGTGCTTTATTTTCTTATATATGAATTTTTAGTACGCTTGAGTGCAAACTCATGTACATCGGATTCAAAACAGAGTGATTCCTCCCATGGATTTGTAGCCAGCTAAATAGCATGTTTAGTGTCTACCCTCAATTGTTCACAAGTAGCTAGGGTTCAGAGTAAAAGGTTTTTTGGGTATATCACTTGTAAACTCTCACGAGATAAAACTCGTCCACTAGGGACACCTAGGGGTTTAAAGGCTTGTTGCACACGCTAAGTGCAATCGTGATGCCTGCGACAGTGAGTTAGGATTTTTTTTATTTTTCTAGATTTGCTCGAGGACTAGCAAATAATGAGTTTGGGGGTATTTGATAGACACGTTTTTATGTCTTATTTGATCTCATATTTATATTGTTATTGCTCAATTTTTGTATTAATATTGTTATTTTCTTTATTTCTAGATATTTTTGTGGAATTAATAAATGTGGAAGAAGTTGGCTTTAAAAGTGTTAAAGACGACCTCATTTTGGATAATGGCACCCCAAGAATTGATAAAGTGATACGAACATAATTTACATATATTTACCGTCTAATTTATATTTATTAGTAATTATAAATTATTAATTCTACCATTTTATCATTTTAATAGGTGGTTTATATAAAATCCAGAATTACAAATAAATACAAACTAAACGGGCTAAAATATCGGTGGAATTCACCTATTTATCTCTTTGGACGGTGACTATAGGCCTATGTACAATTACGTTTAGCTGAAGAGGGACTGATTGATTGGGTCAAGACTAAAATGGGTTGGAATTCTTGTTTCGGGATGTGAGAAAATGGGGTCGGTTATATAACGAAAGTAAGTTTGGACGTAGGCTAAAGTGGCAGGTAGTGTTGGCTGGTCATAGTGTGGCGTAAGCGAGGTAGCTAGGTCCGGTTAAAATTGAGACGTGGCTGGAAATAGAATTCTTAAAACAAGGTGGAGCTTAATGTGATTACACGGCATGGTCTTAGTGGTGACAAGAGAATGGGGTCCATGTGACTAAGTTTGGAATACAAGAAATGGGTCTTCTTTTTCTATTGGTATCACACGACATAAACATATAAGGAATTGGTCCCACGAGCTTAGTATAGAGCTAACCATCTGTTAACATGTCATGGTGTTTGGATTTTGGATTTGGTTATACACGCCACACGGACACGGATGGTTGGGCCATTAAATGTTTCGGGCCAAAGAAAAAAAAGGAAAATCCATTTGAATCGAGGTTTTAATAGAGAGCAGAAGCAAACAGAAAAAACAGTTTTTTTTTTCTGTTCGACGAGGGGGTTCTGTTTTAGTGTTTTGCAGACGGAGAGAAGGTTGACGGCTGGTGTTTGGAGCGTAAAACAGAGAGAAGAGAAGAAGACGTCATTGCTCTATTTTACTTTAATCTCTTATTCTAGTTTTTGTTAATTCTTTTTAATGGATTTTGAGAAATCCATTGTCATGTTTTAATTGATTTTTAGCTAGGGTTTATTTTGAAACCACTTAAAAGTTTAGATAAACTAAATTGAATTATTTGATACAGACTAATAGAATATTATGATTTGAATAGATTAATTCATGATTTTGATTTATTGATTTAATGAAAAATTAGTTGTTGCTTCACCGGTTCTGTACAATACAGTAACCTATGCGCAGAATTAATAGGATAGTAAATATGTTTGTCTACTTATTTGATATTTCATGCTTGGGTCAAATCCTTAGATGGAGTATGCTTAGACGAGCCAGATATTATTTGTGAACCTATAATTAGTTTCGTATTGTTTTCTCGCTAACGCAATTATATGGAGTATGCATGAGACTTAGAGCTTTTGATGCGTCATGCTTAGGGTGTCCTAGTGATATTTGCTACTCTAATAGATATAATAGGTGATGTCGATAGAACGAACAATAGATGAATATTCAGGAGTTATGTTTCACTTCAGTAATTAAATAAAAATAGTGGTGGATACTGAAAAACCCTAGTTACTGTTTCTCCCATTTGATTTGTTTTATTAGTTTAGTTTATTTTACTTGTTTTAATTTTATTCCGAAAAATCCAAAAATATTATTCTTAATTAGTTGATTAGAGATATTGATTGCAGTATTGTCCCCGCTCCCTGTGGGTTCGACCCGTACTTGTCGTTGTCTGCATTGTAGACACCGTGCGATTGCGGTTATTTTATATATGGTTCTGAAATCCTATCATAAAGGCACCCTAGGAATTATCAAAGGCACCCATCTTCTCCCATTCAAAATTCAATTTACGCGGGAAAGATTTATCTCTTTACTGTGAAGAATTCAAGCAAATATTTTTGGAAGCTATCAAGGTTTTTAAGACAAGATCTTTTATTTCCTTTTTAGTAAGGTTTGTACACAGCTGGAAAACATGAGAATAAGCTAAGAAATCTCAGAGTTTTACTCTCGTGAAAGAAAAAAATTAGGAAACCAAATATTCTCGGTTAAAAGATTTAGAAAATAAATTTTATCTTGGGATTGAATGAGGAAACAAGAGAGCCAGACTATTATCCCCGAGCTTTGAAAAGGGAACAAAATCAAGGTTGCAGAGATTTGATTAAATCAGTTTGGAAAATCATCATCGAAAGTAAAGTCCGAGAAGATATTTTATTAAAAAGAAATATGTAGTGAAGATTTTGGGAGGATATAGGAGTGAATGGATGTGCTAGTATAAATAGAGAAGTGGAGAATCAATTAGGAGGGCTGGCTTGGCCAGAGAAACGAAAAAAAATTCAGAAAAAAAAATCATGTTCATGAAGAAGATGAAGAAATCGTGGCTATAGCTATAAAGTTCAGTGTCCAAAACTTTTATATTCATCTCATTTCTAACAGCTAGAAACGGTGATCTTTTCTTCTTTGCAACAGTTATATTTGTAGTAAATTCTCTGTGCCAATTATTTTTCTTCTTGTAAATACCTTTTTGAGCCATGAATGAGAATTTTGAGCGCGTTTCCAACATGATGAGCTAAACCCTAACACTGGGACAATGGAGGAAACTATTTTTTATAATTGTTTGGTAACAATATTCGATTCTTTATGACTTTTTGCACTTATTTTTAATTGATGTATGATTTTCATTAATTATTAGTGATTTATTTTGATGGTGTATGCTTAGACTTAAGAATTTTTGATGCGCCATTCTTATGATTTACAAGTAATGTTTTAAAAATATACCTTTGGCAAAGAAATAGAGTCCATAAAAGAGCTATAATTGTTAAGAATTGATATTTGCATCGCTCGATTATGAATAATGGTGGAATCCTGAGTCCCATCTCTCATAATATTGTTAACATCTTTCATTTATTTTCTAGTTTAAATCAGAATTAGATCTAAAATCAATCTCAGCAAGTCCGAGTGAATGATACTTTGTTACCATTGTCTACAAACTACATCAATGACAGCTCAGTAAAACGCATTCCTATTCTCAAAAGATGCATAAAAATAGCAATGAATCAAAGTAAACTTATAACAAGAATATACGACATAGTTTCGAGGAGTCAATAATATATATTCAACAAATAAGAATACAATATCAATATTGTTTTCAACAAATCATCCAATTTATATATGAGTTCACAACACCAATAATATTTTCCAACAAATTATCCAATTTAGGATTCAACACATCAATTCAAAGCACCATTAATGCATTCAACAATTCACCCATTTAAATTTTAACACATGAGTTCACGGTATGAAAACCTTGGTTGGTACGCCTACCTATTGTTTACCTCTGCATGGATAGCCGCCATCGATGGATCAGGGGACCATTACCCTATACTTTTTGGGAATCATTACCCATTCTCTCTAGGGAATCATTACCCGCCGTTAGTATGGAACCAAGTTTCATCTAATGGAAAAATATGAACTTATTTCCTTTTTTAAATCATTTTGACAAAAAATACTATCAAACCATATGACAAACAAGTAATGATGTATTTCACTCAAGCATAAATGCAAACAAGAATACATTTTACAAACTGCAGACATTTTACACTAATTATTTCATGGTGATAACTTTGTCTGATTGCTCTCACATATTTAGTGGAAATTCCTGATACCATTAGGTATAACATACCCAAATTTCACAACAAACTAATGGCTCAAACTTAAGATATTTTTTTACAATATTAACATAAAAACTGAGCAGATTACATCATGTTACCAAAATATTCATATTTAATTTATAATATTCTTAAATTAAACAAATCCAACTCAGAATGAAAGATAACATAAAAATCTACAACTTTTTTTAATATTCCAAATCTATCTAAATCAATCAAAAACGTGATAAAGAGAAACTGACAATAATTTCAGAAAATATTATCCAACTTAAAACTAACATTTAACAGTAAATTTATGGTGGATTATCCTAAAATTTTAACCAGGGTTACCTAAGCATGTTATCTAATAACAGATAAAATCTGATTATCGATCAGAAATATAAAGGTATAT
>JAJJMC010020972.1:11747429-11763910 GCA_023531435.1 Papaver californicum | reverse complement strand
TTTTTTTTACA
Organism: Papaver californicum; assembly: GCA_023531435.1. Classification (NCBI taxonomy): domain Eukaryota; kingdom Viridiplantae; phylum Streptophyta; class Magnoliopsida; order Ranunculales; family Papaveraceae; genus Papaver; species Papaver californicum. The sequence continues at coordinate 11,763,899 of JAJJMC010020972.1, read as the reverse complement.
ATTTCAACATGTATTTACGGTTGGGTTCTGCCTAAAAACCCAACCATATCCCAACCGTAATATGAAGAATAAACCTTCCCCAGACTTACGGTTGGGTTTTAAGCCAAAACCCAACCGTAACTAATCTTTAAACCTCAATCTTAAAATTAGATAAATAGATTTTAAGATTTTTTTTCCTTTCTATCTTGTAGAGAATTGAAAGACAAAGCTAACCCAAAAAAAATGAGGTCAATCGGATATCGTATGAAGGAGTTATGATCAAAACGATGAAATGTATCCAAGAATATTTACGGTTGGGTTCGGCAATAAACCCAACCGTAAATTTGAGATTTTTGGGCTTAATTGAGCCCAAATTTACGGTTGGGTTTATTGGCGAACCCAACCGTAAATATTCCTGGATACAAATAGATTTCACCGTTTTGATCATAACTCCTTCATACGATGTCCGATTGACCTCATTTTTTTTGGGTTAGCTTTGTCTTTAAATTCTCTACAAGATAGAAATGAAAAAAATCTTAAAACCTATTTATATAATTTTAAGATTGAGGTTTAAAGATTGTTACGGTTGGGTTTTGGCTTAAAACCCAACCGTAAATCTGGGGAAGGTTTATTCTTAATTACTATAACATATAAGGGTAAAATGGATATTTAAAAAGTTTATAAAACCTTTTAGAACACGTAAAATTTACGGATTGAGGGTAATTGTACAAAACCCACCAAAACGAGGGGTATTTTTCAGAACCCATTTTTTTTTCTTTCTTTTTTTCTTCTTCTTCTGGGAATGCTTAAATAAGATGAAATCATGTTATCTCCAAGTAACCTTAAACCTTTTATCCATATATTTATGTTAATATCTAAATTCCTCTTATGTTATTAGGGGCTAAAATATGTAGATCCTTTGACACAAATTCGTGAATTAATTTTTAATTAAATTTTTTACCATCAGATGTAAATGGATTGATGGTCAATATCAAGATGAGATTTTAAGAAAACATAAAATATTATCAATCATCCGTTCATTTACATCTGGTGGAGAAATTAAATAGAAGATTAAGTCAACTAATTCAAGTTAAGGGATACGTTCCAATAAACTAATTAGATTATTAATATTCAGACTATAATAAATGAATTAAAGTAAAATACTAGATTTAGTTTTTAGAGGATCAAGTTTATGTGACACAGAAATAAAATCTGCTAAGTTGAAAAAAAAATCATAACATCAATGTGTTTTTCACATTCCAATAACAATATTAAGATTTGACTAAGTCGAAAAAAAAACCGTTAAAAAAAAATATTAACCAGTCCATAAAGGATTTTAAATCGATTATAGATATATACTCATTTTAAGATCAATTAAGAATTTATAACTCTGGTCGGGTATATCGAGGTCCAACTAGGAATATATTATTTCCCTAGTTGAATCACAATAAGAAGAATAATATTAAAGTTCGGCAATGTAATTTTATTTTCTAGTTAAATATAATATTTAATTCACTATTAAGGACAACATTAAGGTTTTGCTGGGTTGAAAAAAATAAATTTAGCCAAAGTTAGATCTCTTCTTCGTATGCAAAGAACAATACTCAGCTTCGGTAAGTGGCCGAACCCAGATTTGGTTAGACTTTTTTTTTCCTTCATCAAACCCAACAAAGAGTACAAATTTTTTTTTGGATTCCGCTTTTTTAGATTCCTACTTTTTTGGATTTCTCGAGAATTACCAAAAAGAATAACTAATTTAGATTTAATGGATTATATGAATTTCACCTTGTTCTAAGTTCATTTTAGGCATGTGTGGAATCTCTATGTGGCAAATAATCATTTGGGTAATATTATAGAGATTTGCCTAAGATAGTAAGTCTCACGCAAGATAATACTAACAAGTTTAACAAGTTTGATATTTTAAGAGATATGCTACAGTTTCACTTAAGGCAATGAATCTCAGTAATGTTATTTCTGAAAAGTGTACTTACTTGGTGAATGAGTTAGAGTTTTTGCGTAACACATTAACATGTCAATAATGATATTGTTGGAATGAGACTACTTGAGGATTAAGCTGGAGTTTACTTAAAGCAGTAAATCTTGTTAATGCATTTTCCTACCAAGTATGATTGCTGAAAAATCAAGCTATGCGTTATGTTTAATGATAACACAACTTGAAAATCAATCAAGTTGATTTCTTTGCAAACAACTTGGCTTTGATATTATGCTTTACCCATTATAAATAGAGAGTTTTTGAGCAAGTGAAAACTGACACCATATAGTAGAGCGTTTCTCTGGTAAGCTAAGTAGTCCAATGAGGAAAAGAACATGTGCTCTATTTTGGAAGACTCAAGTTGTTCGGACTTGAGTAAGTAAGAACCACAATCCTGGGACTATTCGTCATCCGTTGAAGGGCTTAAATCAAGATTCTGAAGATTAACTTTGTTACTCGTTGAAGCTTTATTGATTCACTTAATCAAAACCTTTGTTAAGGTAAGTACTAGAGTGTATAGATATGCCTAGTCGATATCTTCTTCAACCTAAGTACTAAGGATCTAAGATCTTAAATCAAAGATCTCTACTTTACGGCATCGAGCATAAGAGCCTTGATTCTCTGTTTACAATTAAAACCACAAATAATGTTGGAGAATATTCTTGTAACAGTAAGCAAACCAAACAGAAATTTGAAAGAGATTAATCGTTAGAACAAAACAGCACAGTTCAGACAACCACACAAGCACAGAGAGATGGAGTCGCATGTTCAACAGACTGCCCTTAACTCAATATTTGTCAGGTACACCTTTAGAAAGATGTTTCTATACCTTTAGAGATGACAAATTTAAATCCAGGATAAAACCACCTGATACCAACCCAGTTAGTAAGACTCGTTGGCCCGTTGTGAACTTAATAGTATAAGAAAAATTAAGAAGTAAACTAGTGTGCAAATCAAAGCAAGAAGAGGGGAAAAGTCGTCAGGTCAGTGGCTGCGACTGGGGTAAAAATCAATTAATTAAACATGTTTAATTAAAAGATTATCGCACCAAGGCTCGCACAAAGGGTCACGCCAAGGCTCACGCAAAAGCACACGCAAAAGCACACGCAAGCTCCGCAAGCCCGCGGTCCGCGGTGCTTCGGTGCGAAGCACCGCACATGTGTGCATTTTCCCACTAGTCCATTTCCTAAGTCCATATCCAATCCACTAGTTCTTTTTCCTTATATAGAACGTTTGTGGTAAAGAGGATAAACTTCCTCCTTGGTTTGCCCAATATGGGACAAACCAAAGGTTTCTCATTCACTAAGAAGTGAAAATGGATGGCTCTATTTTTCCACCCCAAGTTTGGACTAGTGACCCTTGATCCCACTAAGATATATTAAGTAACAAAAATCATTTTGAGTAAGAATCCATCTTAATCCATTTTTAATTCTAACAATCCCCCACATGAATGAAGAAACGATAAATCAGAAAACCGGAAAACGAGAAATACCTCTTAAGCAATAGGTGTCCATAAGGAATTGAACCTCTGCTTAGTGAGAAGTACCGGAACTACTTGATGGTCAGTGAACGCGATGTCTTGAACTGCCATGGTTTAGTGTTAAATTCATCAATAGCTCCTTATGCGAGATATCTCTCAAGAGTGCTGTTAAGTTCACGCCGTTGTGTCCGTTTTGGCCCTGGACATATCCCGTTTCTCAGAATGCTCTAGAGAATCAGCTCAATTCTCATAGGAAGCGACCCACTTCCTCATTCAGATATGTGAGTTCTATCAAGAGTATTAACTGCTACACCCCATTTCAATCTTAAATTGAAACTATAGAACTCATTAAGACTTTATTATAAATCATCCTCACATGCAGTCACACTATCACGTCTACACCATAGGGAAAGGACAGAGAAATTAATTCCTTCATAGTGTTTAATTTTTACCCGCCACAAATTAGTTGTCTCATTCAAAACCTTGATCTTGGGATCTCCAGTCAGCAAGGTTGAGTATCCTTCATGGCAAGTTTTAATTTATGAGCTTAAGCCCCATCCCCCTTGATGCATTACTAACTGTCTCCTTGGACAAGCCTTTCTTCAAAGGATCCGCGATATTCTCCTTAGACCTCACAAAGTCAACAGAAATAACGCCAGTTGAGATTAGTTGTTTTAGAGAATTGTGTCTTCTCTTGATAAGAATAGATTTTCCGTTATAGTTGCTGTCTTAGCATTAGCTATTGCAGCTTGACTATCACAATGTATAGATATAGCTGGCACAGGCTTATGCCAGAGAGCAATGTCTTCTAAAAAACATCTTAGCCAAGCGGCTTCCTCTCCTGCTTTATCTAACGCAATAAACTCGGATTCCATAGTGGATCGAGCGATACAGGTCTGTTTGGAACTCTTCCAAGACACTGATCCACAGCCTAGAGTGAATACGTATCCACTTGTAGACTTAGACTCCTCCGAGTCTGCTATCCAGTTTGCATCACAGTATCCTTCAAGAACAGCAGGGTGTCTTTCATAACTTAAACGGTAGTTTAAAGTGTATTTAAGATACCTCAACATTCTGAAAAGTGCATCCAAATATTCATGTCCTGGATTACAGGTATACCTACTAAGTCTACTCACAGCATAGGCAATGTCTGGTCTTGTGCAGTTCATTAAATACATCAGACTTCCTATGACTCGTGAATATTCAAGTTGCGAGACTCCATTGCCTTTGTTTTTCTTGAGTTTGCAAGAAGGATCAAATGGAGTACTTGCAGGTTTACTATCACACTGGTTAAATTTCTCAAGAACTGATTCAACATAATGAGATTGACTAAGACTGAATCCATTAGAATCCTTTCTAATTTTCATCCCTAGGATTACATCAGCAGGACCTAAGTCTTTCATGTCAAAGTTCTCACTCAACATGTTCTTAGTGGAATTAATGATTTCTAAAGTTGTGCCTAGTATAAGCATATCATCAACATACAAGCATACAATCACACAGGCATCATTTATAGATTTATTGTACACACATTTGTCAGCTTCATTTATTTTAAATCCACTAGAGAACATTACATGATCAAATTTTTCATGTCATTGTTTCGGCGCTTGTTTCAAGCCATATAAAGACTTTTTAAGTCTGCACACTTTGTTTTCATAAACCTTCACTACAAAGCCTTCGGGTTGGTCCATATAAATTTCTTCATCTAATTCACCATTTAGGAACGCAGTTTTTACATCCATTTGATATATTTCTAGGTTATGAATTACAGCGATTGCAATTAGCATCCTAATGGAAGTAATTTTAGTGACAGGTGAATAAGTGTCAAAGAAATCTACACCTTCTATTTTTTTATAGCCCTTAGCTACTAGTCTAGATTTATACTTTTCCATAGTTCCACCTACCTTAGGTTTTCTCTTGAAGATCCATTTACAGCCTATGGGTTTGCACCCTGGAGGTAAATCTACTATCTCCCAGGTTTCATTCTGAACAATAGAATCCATTTCACTAATAGTGGATTCTTTCCACCATGGAGATTTAGAAGAAGTCATGGCTTCTTTATAGGTTTGTGGATCAGTTTCAACTAAACAGGTTATGAAGTCTGGCCCAAAAGATTTTTCTATTCTAATTCTTTTGCCTCTTCTAGGTTCATAAACAGATTCATCTTCTTCTATCGGAAAAATATGGCTAGAAGAAGGGACATCTAGGGGATCATCACATATCATGCGAGATTCAGATTTCAACGGAAACACATTTTCAAAAAATGTAGCATCCCTAGATTCCATAATGTTGTTCACACCAATTTCTGAGTTTTCAGAACTCATAACCATAAACCTATAAGCAGTGGTGTGTTCGGGATATCCTATGAAGACACAATCAACCGTTTTAGGTCCTATTTTAGTCCTCTTAGGTGGAGGAATAGAGACCTTGGCTAAACACCCCCACACTTTGAGGTATCCATAAGAGGGTTGTTTGTCTTTCCATAATTCATACGGTGATTTGACTGATCCTTTAAGGGGCACTCTGTTCAGGATATAGCAAGCTGAGAGGACGGCCTCCCCCCACAAGTTCGCCGGTAGTCCTGAACTGATTAACATGGAATTCATCATCTCCTTAAGGGTTCGGTTTTTCCGTTCAGCCACTCCATTAGATTGTGGTGAATAAGGAGGAGTTACCTCATGAATAATGCCATGTTGTGCACAAAACTCTCCTATAGGGATTACGTATTCACCCCCACAGTCAGATCTAATGGTTTTAATTGTGGTGTTCAATTGGTTTTCTACTTCTAATTTATATAATTTAAATGCTTCTAAAGCATCATCTTTCCCTTTAAGCAAGTAAATATGACAGTATCTAGTACAGTCATCTATGAAAGTGACAACCATTTTTTACCACATCTAGTTTGGATTGATTTCATATCAACTAAGTCTGAGTGAATTAACTCTAAGGGATTAGAATTTCTGTGGACATTTTTCTTAAAGGGCTTCTTTGCATATTTTGATTCTACACAAACTTCACATTTATGTTCATATTCCAAATTTAATTTTGGAATGCAGCCAGAGTTTGCCAATTTGTTCATTGATTTATAATTTACATGACCAAGTCTACCATGCCAGATATTCAATGAGACAACAACATAAGAAGAATCAATTTTATTAACTTCAACAGAGGTTACAGATAATTTGTCTAGGCCTTCAGCCTTATAGCCCTTTCCCACAAAATCCTTTCCCTTAGTGATAATCACTTTCCCAGACTCAAATACAATCTTAAAGCCCTTATCATCTAGCACACCACTTGAAACGAGATTCTTGCAGATGTATGGTACATGTAAAACTTCATTCAATGTGAGGATTTTCCCGGAAGAGAGCTTCAGCGAAACTTTTCCTTTTCCTGCAACCTGTGCTGCAGATGAATTACCCATATAGAGTTTTTCTCCTTCTCCTACCGTCTGATAGGAGGTGAACATGTCTTTACTTCCGCAGACATGTTTGGTAGCTCCAGAGTCTACCCACCAGTCTCTCACATTGGTAACTAAGTTAACCTCAGACACCGTGCCAGAAAACTCATTTTTACTACTTTCAACTAAGTTTACATTTGATTTCTTAAAATTTGCATCTTTGGGTTTTCTACAATGAATTGCCATATGGCCAGACACACCACAAACATAACATGCTCCCTTAATTTTACCAATAGCAGATTTTGGTTTTTGAAATGTACCTTTTCTTTGCGGGCCAGGCTTGCGCTTGTTGTGGTCCAGACTTAGATTAGCAAATTTGTGTTCGATGACGTGAGCTTTGTTTGACATGTCTCTTGCAGAAGAAACATTCTTGTCCTTTGAACACAGCAATTCTTCAACTTGGATTTTCTTGCCCAATTCTACCATGGAAATTTCACCAGTTTCATGCCTTAGTCTTCTCTTGTATTCAGCCCAGGAATTTGGCAATTTTTCAATAACAGCAGAAACTTGAAATGTTTCATCAATAACCATTCCTTCAGCAATTATTTCATTAATAATTTTTTGCAACTCCAGAAACTGATCAACCACTGATTTATCATTCATCATTTTATATTCTAAAAAACGTGCAACCAGGAATTTTTTACTTCCTGCTGTTTCTGCTTCATATTTATCTTGTAGTGCAGTCCATAGGTTATAAGCATTGAAATTATCCTTAGCATTGTAAAAATCATATAGAGCATCTTCTAGGCAGTTTAAGATATGATTTTTGGCCATATAATTACTTCTCTTCCAACTTTCTAAGTCCTGTAATTTTTTAGGTTCATTCAGAGACTCATCAAAAGGCTTCAGAACCATCTCATCTAGCATGTGGAAACTCAGGAAAAATAACATTTTTGACTGCCATCTCTTGAAGTCCTCTCCAGAAAATTTCTGAGGTCTGTCAACATCAGTCTTCACCATTGTTACAGAAGAAATTTTTTGAAATAATACAAATATTGAGTTATGAATGTTGGAGAATATTCCTGTAACAGTAAGCAAACCAAACAGAAACTTGAAAGAGATTAATCGTTAGAACAAAACAGCACAGTTCAGACAACCACATAAGCACAGAGAGATGGAGTCGCATGTTCAACAGACTGCCCTTAACTCAATATTTGTCAGGTACACCTTTAGAAAGATGTTGCTATACCTTTAGAGATGACAAATTTGAATCCAGGATAAAACCACTTGATACCAACCCAGTTAGCAAGACTCGTTGGCCCGTTGTGAACTTAGCAGTAGAAGAAAAATTAAGAAGTGAACTAGTGCGTAAATCAAAGCAAGAAAATGGGAAAATTCGTCAGGTCAGTGGCTACGACTGGGGTAAAAATCAATTAATTAAACATATTTAATTAAAAGATTATCGCACCAAGGCTCGCACCAAGGGTCACACCAAGGCTCGCGCCAAGGCTCACGCAAAAGCACACGCAAGCTCCGCAAGCCCGCGGTCCGCGGTGCTTCGGTGCGAAGCACCGCACATGTGTGCATTTGCCCACTAGTCCATATCCAATCCACTAATTCTTTTTCCTTATATAGAACGTTTGTGGTAAAGAGGATAAACTTCCTCCTTGGTTTGCCCAATATGGGACAAACCAAATGTTTCTCATTCACTAAGAAGTGAAAATGGATGTCTCTATTTTTCCACGCCAAGTTTGGACTAGTGACCCTTGATCCCACTAAGATATATTAAGTAACAAAAATCATTTTAAGTAAGAATCCATTTTAATCCATTTTTAATTCTAACAAATAAAGGTAGAACAGAGTGACTTAGAAACTTTCCATTAACTTGGTAAATCTAGAGTTTCCTCTTAGTCGTCCAATTAGGGACCCAACAACAATAGTTTCTCGGCGGACAGGGAGCAACCTCTATACACTGGTATCGTTAGTGACAAGAGAATTCACGTGCATAAATTAAAGAGATTGTAGGTGTAGGAATGTTGTTGTACCTGGATAGCTGGTTGGTTAGTCCGACTCGATATCACGAGACTAAAATCATAAATTTTGCAAGCACCCATTCTCTGGTTTGAGATAGATGTCATTTCTAACCTTTGTTATATTATCATATACAAGAAAATAAATAAATAAAATATTTAAAAATACCATATCTACTTATTACTTTAAAAATTATGAAAAAATTATAAACGAAAGTGCAAAAAAATTTAGGGACAAAAAATAATTAACTAATTTTAATGAAACATGGAACATTATTACATGCCCTTAAAGCAAACATTTTATATGGGAGTTCAAGCTAAAAAATAATAACAAAGAGCATTATTTAAAAATATTCTTAGAGGTATATTTTAAGTTTAATAAAATTTAACTAGTATTTTTTAAAACATGAAATTGAACTACTACACTTTTGGTGCATGAAAGGTAATAATGTCTGAACGAAAAACTAGATCCTAAAATTTAAAAAATAACTTTTGTGAATATTTGTAAAGGATCCAAAAAATAAGGGATAGGTTTTTAACGTAGAAATTTCTAGAAAGCCTAAAAACAATAAATGTCTCTTCTAAAATTCCACTATTGAAACGGCACATATCTAAAACTCATAATAAAATATTTTTCAATAGACAATAATAACTTTGTGTTTGACTTAACTTTCCCATATTCTTTGTATGGCATAATACCCTATTACCTCTTTAATTTAATAACAAATTTGTGAGGAAATTGATTTACTAATTTCTTTTTTGCGACCTTGATTCTTTGTTTACTATTATTTCCGGTTATTCCTCCCATTAAGGTTAATTTATTATGCTTCATTTCTTTGTACTCTATTCATCTTCTTCCTAAATAAGGAGACGCGTTGTTAAACTTTGCTTTTGTTATACATAAATCTTAATCACCAATACAGTTTTAGGATTTGAAGGAGGTTTTGGAATTGACAAAGAAAACTACATCCAGGTAGAGCGATTTCTGTGTTTATGTACTAACAATATCTGTAATCAAGTATAATATCATGTAACCATGGTAATTAGGATTGATTTTGTGTTTTCTTTTTAGGATTTTTAAGGTTTTTCTTGTTATTTATTAGTGATAATTGCGATTTCACGTTTCGCAACTAAGTGATACAGTTGAAAACTGCGAATTTTACTCGACACAACTGAATACTGAATGTGATAATTGTAATTTACACCGGTCGTGAATGTAAAAGTTGTAAAATTTCACCATCAGGGAATGTAAAAATTCCAGTTTTCCTATGTTTAATTTTAAGTGAAAACTATTTTTTTTATCCATATTTTTAATCTAATGAAAAACATTATGGTTAGAGAATTTTATTTCTTATTTTAACTTTTAATTAAAAGAAAACAGGAAGAAAAGAGAGAAAAAAATAAAGTAAAAAAATAAAATAAGAAAAATAATTTTTTTGGGGATTTTTTTTTTGAAGCATTTTTTAGGGATAATCATTAATTACAATTCAACTTAGGGATAGTTGCTTTTTTAACAAATAATTTGAAAAAGTATCTTGATACAAGGGAAAATGTTATTTATGTAATCAACTCCAATAACAATTAATTGTGAGTTTTATATGTATACAATTTTATTCATGGGTCTATGATAAACAAAAAAGCAACCGAGCTAGATTCTCCGTTTTTTAGTTCACTCTTAATATTAATCAGTTGGAGACCGACTTTATAAAAAAGAAGAAATTGATGGGATGATGGGACTTTGATCGGGCCACTGAATGATATATGAACAAGAGAGAAATTTGATGATCCAAAAATTAGAGTAGTGTTAATAGGAGGGCAAAAAAGGATGTAAGGAAGGAAAGAAGTGGGGTGCAAATAAAATCTCATTTTCTTAAACATAAAAGAATTAACTAAGTATTGTAATATTGCTGAGACATGGAAGATAAGAAGAAAGAGAACTCTTATTCATTAGAGATCAGTTATATATTATACAGGTTTAAGCCTTTATATATATGCTATGAGGTAAATCCTAGTTACATCTATATGGGCCACATACACATGGGCCGAAGGCCCTACAACACTAAGTGATTTTTCCACGTTAATCATATTTTAACATAAACCTACTTGATTCTAGAATCAAACTCTTCTTCGTTGCCCGTGTTGAAGACTTGTCGTCATTAGCTATTGGATAAACAAGAATCAATGGGAAAGAAATATATTCAGACTTTATATTTCATAGAAATTGTTTATCGGAACATACAAACGAAAAAAACCAGCCGATAAGTTCAATTTGTATGTTAACAATCAAGTCCTTAAAATTGAGTTTCCTTGGTTACCAAATTTTTGAAAATTTTATTTTTGATTAAAAAAATAATTGATTAATTATATGATTTATAAAAAAATGCCCATGTGAAGAAATCCAATTAATATAATAACCCCGTTTTTTTTAATTTTAATAAAATGCATACATCATTAGAAAAACCATCAGGACCCACAAACATAGCAGAATAGTGTGAACTTGGTCAATTTCTCATCTGACGAGATGAGATTTTGATGGGTGCTATTACAAAACTGCCTATTACTCTAGAAGATGAAAATAACATCATCTATCATCCATTAAAATGATGATCGATCGCTGAAAATTAAGTCCTTCGATTGTTACACGGGTTTAGATATTGACGGTTCAGGATTAAAATTTTACCAGATCATAATACATGTTTATAAGGCTAATCTTTAACAAAACACGGCTAGTTTTTTTTTTTCATTCGGTCATTCTTTTTCCCTTTCTCTTTGTTTATGAAAGAAATGGATGAAGAAAACTCTCTGAGGATTTGAGTTTGAATGATTCATTCTTAAGATTTTTAGGGTTTATACCAAAATCTCTTTTTTTATCTAACAATGGAGATGAAGAAAAAAAAAAGAGAAACATAAGAATTCCCAGATAGGTTTTTGATTAACCCTAACTTCGATTCTAAGATGGTGATGATAATGGCGTTGGAGGAAAATCATCTAATCCCATTAATCTAGCTACTAAATCTGGAGAACATTGTTGATTTTGATAATCAGAATCGATGTTTGATTTTGATTTTACAGTTACTGGTAATCGAATTTCAGATGGAATTGTTCAACTTCTTGGTGAATCAAAAGAAAATCTCTTCAAACCTGAATCTGTTAGTGAAGATGATAGAGAAGTTTCTCATCTAAAACCAGGGTTTGTTTGGGTTTAGCTAGTTGCAATTCTGATTTGGGGTTTAACTGAGCTTGTACCGAAAAATTGATGTTCTTGTCGTTGTTATATTTTTCTTATTTCTATGTTTGCTACAATTTACAAAAATAAATCAGAAAATAATTAATAAATGAAAATGCAGAGAACGAGAGTTAAGTTGGAGAATATATCACACTTTTGCTCATGTTTTTTTGTGTAACTGAATTTTTTTGATGATCTGGATGATGCAGAATTCAGGGTTCATAACTGGTTTAGAAGACTACAAATAGGCAGTTGATTTTTCCTATAAGAGCATTACACGTATAAGCCGACCGTTGTTAATGGTTGCACGTGTAGAGCATGCGTTGTGAGTCATGAGTCGAGTTTACAGACTCACTTTTTCAACTCAGACCGACCCAAACGAGTAAGGGGCTAGAATATCATTTTAGATCGCCGATATAGTTCCAGACGTTTTTTTTTTTAATGGTACGGAAAAGATCAAAGTCTGGACATTTAATTAAAGTCAAAAAAAATATAGGCATTCTATTAATTGTATTTCATTTTATTAAAAACCCCTAATTTATATCTTTATTGGTAAGGATTGTGATTTATATCTTTATTGGTAAGGATTGTGATTGTGACATGATCTTTATTTGTCTAATACGAATTCATCTTCTATTCTAAATGAATCTTTTTAATTCTACAAGATCTTCCATTTTTATTCCACCACATTTTTTTCCATCACATCCATTTCTTCCCTCCTATTAACAGTACTCAAAATTTAAAAGGGTTTGGATTGGGATATGGCCGGATAGGAAAGTCAATGAAACAGGACTTTTAACATGTAAAACGGAAGGCCTTGTCCTCATTTGGAAATCTTTTAAGAATTTATCTATCAGGAAACTTCCCATTGTTCATGCCTTTGTCTTACAGGAATGACAACATCTCAAAAGATTATTTCTATCAAGGAATACCAAGAAGGAGAATTGCTGCCTCTGTTCTGAAAACCGTAAACTAGTTTAAGAAATAAATCACTTAGGAAAGGTACTATATAGAACAATATTCCCCACTATTCCTGTTTCGCCCTCTCCTACTTGAGATTATGTTTTGGCTGACCTAAGTGCTGACCCGTTCCTCAATGATACAAGAACATAAAAACAGAAGTACAGATAATTTAAGCTTGTTTAATTTATTGAGCCACACGAGAACTGCTGCTTCTGGTACTACCGACCCTAACTAATTGTGTGATCCCCACCTTTGTCATTATTATTTTCTTTGCACTCACCAGCATATGAAGATCCTTGTACTACTGTAGCCACAGCTACACCCTCCCCTGGTTGGGGGACAGATGAAGATTCTTGTACTATTGTAGCCATGGCTACAGCCTTCCCAGATGAAGATCCTTGTACTACTGTAGCCATGGCTACAGCCTCCCCTGGTGGGGGGTGATCAAACCTGCAACTAGAACCGTATTTGCATGCCCCTGTCTTCATGTAGAAAGGGCAGACCACTGCACCCTGCAAGACCAAAACAATTTCAAAAGTAACAACTTCAGACTTCATCTCGTACATCACTGTCAATAAAGCATCAATAAGTGGGACAATTGCAACTAATGGAATAACAGCTGTTTAAAATCAAACTAAGTATTACATGCACAGCATACAAACTGTACTAACACAACATATACCTCTCTCCTAGGTAGTCCTGCAAGGGTGAGTTTAACGTCCTGCTTAGGCATTGATTGAGTCGCTGCTGTCCGATCTATCGGATGATGGTATTTACATCTTTCACCAAACCTGCAAACCCCCGTTTTCATGTAAAACTGCAGAAAATGAAAGCTCATGAGCGACGGCCTAGCTTCCCAAGCAAAATAAAGATGACAACTGACAAATGCCCCTGAATGGAGACAAGAAATTCACTAGGAGAGGTAAATCACTATAATTTGGTTATCCTCAATGAAAATCATCTTTCTAAAAATTTCCACATACACTGTACCAGGGAGTAATAGTATACCCATGGAAGCCATATAGCCATGTAAGGCCCAAATGAAGATGACATAAGAGCTTTTTGTTTTGTTTTCTTTGAAATGTTCCACTCATGATGTTGCCCACCCTCACGAAAAAGCATATAGCCAAATTGCAATGCAGTAAAAACCAAAGATCCCATAGTAAATTTCAACTTACTTCACATTCCATCTGTCCAGGTCTTTGAGGGTAGAAAGCCCCTCCCAACCCCATCTGCACAAGGAATAAAATGAGATGAGGATGGATTCAACTAATTCAAGGGTTAGTTACAAAGACCAAATATTTTGTTAAACAATACCCAGATGATGCTCAAACATCTCTGGGAATTTGGTAACATGAAATGAACATGTTATTCAAAACATCACACCTGGTAATTCAAAATAAAAGATACTTGCATTGAGTAACAGTACGGAAGCAGGAAAACCCAGTGCCCTATATATTGTGGTTAACATTTTCTGCTTTCTGCTCCTATCCATTTCTATAAGACACCCATCAACATTACGCACAGGCAACAGCAGCACCGCCTTGGTGCATATACCCGAGCACGAAATATACCTCTACTTCGTGCGTTCTGTTTTCTTTGCTGGGTACTTTTGGGACGTGGAGGTGGCATTATTAGTACTTAATAGCTGCAGCTTAGAGGTGCCCTGACATGCAACTGAACATTAAATAATGCCCAAGTAATAAGGACCCTACGATTTCAACAAATCTGCTCTGTTGGAACATCCAGACACTGGCTCTCGTGTCCAGCATTGGTGGACAAAGCAGTGGGTACAGCAGTCCCATTAATCCTCTAGGGTTTCATAAAAACGTACAGACTAGTATATCTTTGTTCCACAGGACAAAGCTTATTTGAGTTGACTACAAACCTCTGATATAATTGTACATGGCATAGTTGTGCAGACATGAACAATCTACCAATTTCATAAAAACGTACAGACATAAGTATATCTTTGTTCCAGGGGACGAAGCTTATTTGAGTTGATTACAAACCTCTGAGATAGTTGTATATGGCATTGGTGTGGAGGAATGAACAGTCTATCAATACACTAGTCGGAAAAGAAAGAAAGATTAGGCTCAATATTAAGAAGTATTTTACCGCTGCTTGTCCGAGCCTTGGATTGATGGTCGGAAGAACCATGGCAGTGGGATTGATGTGTCCAACGTTCATACTAGGTGCTGAGGAGGTCATTATTGCATGCCCTAGATCAGGGGCAACTGATAGGTGGATGACTGCAAAAGCAACTCTTAATACGTGGAACTGTGAAACATGTAAGGACTTGAATAACACAAGTAAAAATCTTTGGACTTGGATAACACAACTAAAAATCTTTAATGCAATGAATTTCTGGACAGATAAAAAGTGTATACCTGCTCTCTCAGGATGACTGTAGCGACAAGTGGCGCCATACTTGCAACTACGAAATATGACACAAGATATGAGAATCAAGTTAACCAGACAAGAATGATAAGAAGAACAAAAATCAAAGATCATCCTTCTAGAACTTTCATGTAAGCTTTTCACCTGCCAGTCTTAAGATAGAAAGGGCAATCCACTTCACCCTGTAAAAGCAAAAAAAAAGAAGGAAAGACATGAGAAAGAAAAACAAACTCTAATTCAGTAACTCTAGCTATGTGATACACAAAACATCTACTGTAATTTAGTAATTCTAGTTAGTAGGAAATTGAAATGATATACAGGAGGGAAGGAAGGATTGGCCTTTTACCGGTCTGACGGGAAGTCCTTTGGTATTATGCAATGATGCTGGGGTGAATGGAACAAATGGTGGCTTCACCGACATTATATCCCCAAATGCTTTTCTATCTAAAGAACCCACAGAGGCGTTGTGCTCTACATAACCATTTTCTTGACCAGTTACTGGTATTTGAATATCTTTAGGATGATGAAACTTGCATGATTCACCAAATTTACATATTCCAGTCTTCATGTAAAACTACAGACATTGTCCATAAGTTAGTGCCAGGAACAAGATATCGACCACAATCAACAAAATGTAGAGTAGAGAGAATTCTTACTGAACATGGTGGCGCATATGGCCTTTCAGGTAATAGAGAAAGATCAACAGTCTCAGAAGCATCCTACAAAAGTAGAATATATTATCAAGACATTACAAACTGAAATGTGTTAGACAGCAAATGTCACACAGCCACCTACCGCAGACTCTGTTTTATCTTTTGGGTGGTTGAACTTGCATTTAAAACCAAACTTGCACTTTTTGGTCTTCAGGAAGTACTGGAAGACATTGTCAGGAAATATTTAAGTAAGAACCCAAATACTATTATCCAAAATCGAAACTTCAGAAACCAAATACACAAGAGAGAGAGAGAGAGAGAGAGAGAGAGAGAGAGAGAGAGAGAGAGA
>JAJJMC010020972.1:11716555-11747419 GCA_023531435.1 Papaver californicum | reverse complement strand
AGAGAGAGAGAGAGAGAGAGAGAGAGAGAGAGAGAGAGAGAGAGAGACTAATGCTTACAGGACAAGCAGGCTCTCCAGGTCTTTCCGGAAGAGTATCACCCAAAGGGACAAGTGGAACCTGCACAACCAGCAAAAAAGAATGACATAATTATCTTACCCAAAGCTCAGTGTAGAGACTGTAATTTAGTTGAACTCGCTCCTAGCATAATGGTTATTTCATACCCATTTTGGGGACTCTAGCGGACCGAAACTCTAGACATAGTGTTTGCAATTCTGTTCCACATTTTAAAACTTATAAAGATGAAAATCCCAAAATACTATATACTCAAGCTTGTTACTAATAACTTGATAATCTTCATGCTTATGTCATTTTCAGTTATCTATCCCATTTCTGCTCTTGTTTTTTTCTAAATACTACGAAAGCATAGGTCAAATTTCTGTTCTTCAGCTAATTACACCTTGATGATCTTAATCAGACTTCTGATGGATCCACTCAGGGTTGCGGTCTTTCCTATTAGTACGCATTGGTATCCTAATGAGCCCTGCTTTTTAGTCTCAACTAATATTTAAACTTGAGAATATTGCTGAGTTCTCTCAGAACCAAATGATTTATTATCCCATGACCCTAGACAATTTCTGATAAATTGCTAATCATATCAGTCTGCGTAAGGCATCATTCTGTAATTGGCTGGCACCACTTGCCGCTTTGCGCTAATTATCTGTACAGAATCACAATGAGAATATAGCTTGCTGTGGAATTGTAGGGTATCCTAAAACTGTTCATGCAGATAAAGTGACCTTTGCCGTTCAAACATCCAATGACCAAATTAATGCATTTTAACCTAGTGACTTGACCAAAATATGCAGCCCAATGCCCTCTTTTAGCTAGGTGAGAAAAATTCAAAATCTAGTGCTACTAAATATTTTTCTTTCATTTTCTAAATTGACTATCAAGATCATGTCATCCGTCCAGGTAAAATTTAGTACATAAATGAATGAGACAAGGTGCAACAACACCTAAATACGGTATGAAAGTACAAGGAATGAACTCATGATCTAAATGGTGTCAATAAACCATGTAGAAAGCACATTCCCAGGCAGCTTTCTCGCAACACAAATTGAAATGTCATGAATAACACTATGCATGTGAGGACTGGCTGCCTTCTGGGTTGTTCCAACCGTGGAAGACATGGGAGTTTGACATGCTTCTCGAGTCCTAGGCTTATCAAAAAGGATGAAAGCTCATGCATGATTTCATGCCCTTTCCAAACTACTTTATTAGGATTGTGAATTATTAGGAATAGCAAAGCTAAACTGAATATCAGATCAGAGTAGTAAAACAAGTATCTATGGATAATGATATCACCTCTGCAACCAAACTATGAACAAGATCCGTCCAATGTATTGCTACAGAATGTAAGTATATGCTAAACTTTAAGAGCATTACAAATGCTATAACATCAGTATTTCTTATCGTAATAGGAGATGCAGGTTAAGCCATTCAACATACTAAAGCATGGTATTCAACATTCTAAGACCATAGATCAGTATTTCTTATCTTAATAGGAGATGCAGGTTAAGCCATTCAACATACTAAAGCATGGTATTCAGCATTCTAAGACCATAGAAGTTGTGAAGAAAATAAAGTGAGAAAACTGATTAACTGTATCGCAAATATGTATATCAGTACAATGATGTATTTCTAACTGTGCAAAATGACTTTTCTAACGAACCAACTTTTCCATGAGCTTACGGTATAATAAAATTTGTTTTATAACTTCCTTCCGTTTAGCCTCTCCGTACTTATTAAAAACTGGGCCTTTACTTGTCAACGCATTCACATAAAAGTCATGTATATAGAGATTTTACTGCCAAAATCACAACTGACAAACCAGATATCAAACAAAACTTACAATATATGTATATCACTAAACCTATTTCACGTGCTAACAAAAAGTAAAGGCCAAGCTCAAAGCATAGACATGGTTACTACCTTTAACTTTTACTTTTACAAGCTAGTCTATTAGAATTCGGTAACAAGTTTCAAAACTGGGAGTGAAAAAGTTTTTCTGGAGCGTCCTATTTATATTATTAGAGTAATTTAATGAAAGCTCTAGAAACGAATTAATCAACAGAATATAATGCTTCTATATATACTATTTAGTCAAAAAAATAGTATATCCCTCAGAACAATAATATCAAGCAATCACCTCTTTCCAATCCGGGATACCACCCTCAGGAACCCAAATAGGATGATCAAACTTGCAGGTATCACCAAACCTACAGGTTCTTGTGAGCATATAGTGAGCACAGTCCGCCTCTCCTGGCCTTTGAGGATAGATAGGCAAATGGCTTGTGCTCTCGAACCTAGGGCGCTTGCTTAGATTGTTTGCAGAAAAAAAAGCTTCACTTTGCCCAAAAGTGTTACTCGTTCCCAGATAAGTCTGATGGTAGAGTGCTATATGTAAATAATAGAGGAAAATAAAATAAGAAACAAGGCCTAACATCAAAGATGTTATCTAAGTACATCCATAAAAATAACTAAGTAACCTGTAAATAATATAGGCCAGGGAAAACACAAGGTATCAGTAGTTATAGACTTAAGATTGTCATAAACAGCTGAATGTATATTTAGTTAAATAAATCGATTCCTCGTTGATACTGTCTGAACCTTTAATAGATAAAGTGAGTTAAGAATAAAGTACTAATGTAGTATATGGAGTTACTAGAGTAAACATAAACCAATTTAATGTATAAATTTAGATAAAGAAAGTTTTTGTAAGAAAAATTATACATATGCTGTTTTCACAAATATCTAAAGGTTTTAATTTGTCCATCTATGCATCTTTATATTCTTTTGAGATAACAACAAAAGAATTAGAAAACAGTTGCTATCTCCCTCAAGTTTTCAAGAAGCTCACAGGAAATAACCAAAGCATATACATGGACCATAATGAACCATCAATAAAATCTCAAAAACTGATACCACCACTTCTCAGATGTGTATGAACCTCCCACCTGGCAAGTGTTCGGGAGGAGGAAATGTAACAGGGAGGATCCTTTTCCAAGCATATGAACCTGACTCTTAGTATCATTCTTGCATCAAACATTCACATGCAAGCACATTTTCTTCTTCAACCACTTCAGCTTATGGTCCAAATATTTACCATTTTAGCTGTGAGTCTAGTGTACGCCTTTACAAAATCATTCCTTCATGTTCATATCAAATGAACTGTGAAGGAGCAATCAGAATTTCATTCACGGACAATTTTGATTTGATCACATACTTTTAAAGAGCAGTGACAACAACATTTATATTCTTATTACAGACATTTGCCCCTTACAAATGGAAATAGACATAAATCAAGCATTTGATTCTTCAATACCAGCACAGGGCCATACAAATATAACAAAGAGCACACAGAGCAAAGAAAAAGATGTAACCATTGGAGACAGACATATTAAGTTATATACACATCGTGTAGGTTTGAGGGCATGGACATCGGTAAACCTAGTCCACAAGCCATGGTGATGCATCAGTGTATCATAGTGATCAAGCATATCATTTGCAACTAGTTTGGCAAAATTCAAGTTAGAATACTACTTGAATAATCGGTTGGAATCACTGTATATGGTCAATTAGAAGGTACTAACAGCAGGGCAGCTAGAAATAGGCTGAACGAGAAGTCAGGATAATGTGGAACTGGCAACTCTTCCAATGCAATTGAAACTGCTTACACAACAACAGTTTCATGATCAAGAAAACACAATGTGAAGGTTGGATGAGAAAGCTAAAATCCCCAAATTATGAGACAAAGAAAAGATAAGAACTAACCTTCGGAAGAAGTACGCTTAGTACCAGCAAAATAAGGGTTGAAAGAAGAAGACGCATCAACACCAGGTGGCCATAAGGAGTGTTCTGACATAGATGAATACCTATTTCTGTCGTAGTGATTCATCATGTACATCGGTGATTAACCTAGCACTAGTGCTTCTTGTTGGTGTAGTAGTTAAACCCTAGAAAATAGTATGAGAGAATAATTTTATTTTTATTTTTATTTTTTTTTTATTTTTACTTTTATTTTTTTGAGGGAGAGAGAAAGAGGAGCTTAAGAAGGATATGATAAAAAAAAAAAATAATGTAATAAAAACCCTACGAAATAAGGAACAGGTGTGTCCATTCGCCTAATAGGATGATGGTTCACATGTTACCGTGCAAATATGATATCCGGACTTTGAATCCCCAGCTGCACACTATGTGTTGACTGTGGAGTTAATCCTCCTCCCCTGCAGATAAGGTCTGGGAAAGAGGATTCATTAGGCATGTTGTGTAAATATTCACGAGAGTAGAGCTGGGTCTGTTCAGGATCAGGTGGTCTCAGATTTATCTGGGCTAGGGTTGCACAAAGGTCGGTTTGACTCGGTTATTGGCAGAGCCGAGTACATGTACCTTCCTATGGTCGGTTTTCTATCTATGTACCTGTACTTGTACCTTATATTACTCGGTTCGGTTCTGGAACCGTACCTATCTGTTCGGCTCCGGTCATGTACCTGTTCAAAGTTCCATGTTTTTTCTTTTCTTTTCCTTTTCCAACTGACCAAATCCTGTAATCATCATTGTCCAAGAAACAACATCGTGTTTTTCCATTGTTCCGAACATCATTTTTGCTTCTATCAAGCTTCCACACTTGAGATACATATCAATAAGAGCATTGCCCACCAATGTATCTGACAAGAATCCTGACTTAATTATCCTGCCATGAACTTGCATCCCTTGCTCCAACCTTGTTAAACTAATGTAAGCGGGAAGAATACTAGGAAAGGTGAACTGATTTTTCGTCATCCCAAATTTTAGCATTCTTTCATAGAACTTAATTGCTTCATTATTCTGCCCATTTTGCATAAACCCAGCAATAATTGCAGTCTAGGAGATGATATTAGTTGATTGAGTCCTCTCAAATATTTTTCTAACATAAATTGATTCTTCTTCGCATTTGGAATACATTGTGACAAGTGCATTATTGGTGGGTATTTCAGAAGCCAAGCCGGCTTTAATAACACACCCATGGATCTTCATTCCTTTTTTTTCAAATCTCTTGAATCTGAACACGCTTTTAATATGCTTGCCAAAGTGAAGCTATCAAATTTTACCCCCTCGCTTTGTAACCTCAAAAATATTTCCATTGTTTTTTCTTTACGTCCATTACATGCAAAATAATCGATCGTTATATTACACAAAACCAAATCTAACTCCACTATGTCATCAAATGCATGTACAACTTCCTTTAATTTCATTTGCTTTCCATAGTTATCAACTAAAGAGCTTCCAACAAAGCAATCAGAAAAGAACCCATATCGAATTGCTTGACCATAAATATCTCAGCTAACTTCATACTAGCTGAAGAACCAGCACAAGCACCGATTAGTGCAGATAATGTAATATGATTTGGGTCAAGATCCTCTCTTTTCATCTTTGAGAATAACTTTATACCTTCTCCAAGGCTACCAGTATTACTATGAAAGGAGGCCGAAATAATTGTATTGAACGAGACTACATCTCTGTAAGGCATTTCGTCAAACAATTGAAGACAAAGTTGCATTTGATTGGATTTGCAGTAGAAATGAAGAAGCTTATTCCAAAGGGATATAAATCGTGAGTGAAAGTGATTAAGTTAACTATGACCTAGAAATAGACGGCTTGGATTAATAATCTATTATCGAATCAACGTCAAAACAACCGGTACATTCGATTCGGTACGGCTCGGTTCTTAGGTAAAACCAGTACCTGGGTATAGTCGGTTCTCTATTTTTGTCCTTGTACCTGTCCCAAACTCCTCGGTTTCGGTCTGGTTCTATCCCGGTTCTCTCGGTTCTGGTCAGGTCCCTCGATTCCGATCGGTTCTTGTGCAATCCTAATCTGGGTTTATGCAAAACTAATGGACGAGGACCACATTCCACTTATTCACTCCAAAATCTCAATCATTGTCATTTATTTTATTAACGAAGTAAGTGACTAAATACAACCCATATATAACTTAAATATAATTCTCTTTTAAAATTAAAATATTTATTAATTACTTATTTATCCTAGTTAATTTAAGGTCTTTCTCTTTTATCTCAGGCATGCTGCTAAAAATTAAAATAGAATCATTATGAAATAAAATCAAAACCTCTTTATCCGACGATTGTTATTATGATTGATGTGTTTAATTAGTGTTAACTAATCGTGTTAGTTGTAAAATTAATTATTGTTAATGAATAGTCAAAACATAAAAATTGAAATTTTTTTGATTTTTTTAAGAACATCAAACTAGAATCGGTAGATACAGTGACAAAATATGCCGGTTCTAGTTTGATATTATTCATTGAAGAAGAACATGAGGAATCGACGTATATGAGTGCCCATATCAACCAATTTAAAAAAATCACACTCTAGAATCGATCGATATTGACATTCATATCGACTTATTGTTAAAAAATACTCAAAACGATAGTTTTTTTCATAAAAATTCGCCCATAATCGGTTGATAAGGTTTCCCACTTGTGCCGATTCTAAAAAACTCAAACTCAAATGTTTTTCTGCAAAAAAAAATTTTCCAAAATCGGTGAATATAAATGCACTTATCCACCGATTCTAAACTGGTCATTTTCTTCGACTGTTTCGCTCATAACTTCTTCGTCCGATGTCGGAATGACATCATTCTTTTTACGTTGAACTCGTGGTCGGTTGTCATCCAAGAAAAAATATTTCAAGTTCTTTTCACTCACAATTATAAATAAGAGTATAGCAATAAGAACAAATTCGATCCACAGGGAGATATGGGTTGTTAATTGTAGTTGATCACTATTGTAAACATAGGGGATTTTGTTGTTCAAAAGTAATTTAAACTAAAAATCAAGCTGAAAGTGTTTAGGAAAATATTATAAGAGAGAACTGGTTAAGGAATTCGTCGTCCATCATTACACATGTTATGCAATGAAACATCAATGTCGTCATTCACTCTCTCATGTTACCAATAACCCTAAGGTATCCCCAATCGGTGTCAACACTTTGTTACGTCTCCACAAATTAACAAATATTGCAATCGCTAATATATGAATTATTTTCTATCAAATAACCTAATATTTTATCGCTAAGAGATTCAACTTGAAGAAATCTTTAAACTCTGTGAGACAAGTTACTCATAGGCAATACAACACAATCGTGATATATTCAACCTAGGTCAAGTTTTACTTGGGACGTCCTTCACGATTCACACCGCTAGTGATCATAAATTACTACTAATTACTAGGGTTCTTGATAAAATTACTTAAGACTCCTAATTAGCTATAGATGAATTATTAAGATATTTAATTTTTGTAACTTAATTAAACATGCGAAATAACTAATCATATTATTTGAACACAATCAAATAATTATTATGCATAGTAAAACTTGAACGATATGCAAGAGAGTGATAATAAAATTAATACCTTAATTGAATAACATGTTCATAACTTAGGTTACATCCTTAACCAAATATAAGAAAACTAGTTCATAATGGATTTTTTAAAATCCATAAAAAATAATAAAGAAGAAAATAAAATAAAATCCTAGGTTGTAGAAAAATCTCCAACTCCAAAACTCCTTCCTTTTCTCTTCTCCAAAAGTTATCATAAAAGATCTCCAATAGAAGTGAAATCACCCCTTATATAGATATCCCAAAAGTATAAGTGTATGTGCTCGAATCCCGACCGAAATAGGTGGTCAAACTCGCTCAAATAATCTTAAACACGTGAAATGCTAGCCAAAGTCGTCCAAAATAGCATTACAAAGCAAATGGGACACGCACAGGTATACAAAGCCCAAACCAAAAGTCGTTTTGAAACTTTATTTGGCCTGTCGGTTCAAGGAACTGACAGACATATTCAATGTTTTCTTTCCTCGGTGATTTTATTATCCAGTTTCTCGATGACTTTTTCGTGTTGGAAACTTTTTCTTCCGGACTTTTTGTTTCTTCTCAGTTTTCCTCAACAGCTTTGGTCATCCAGCATATACTTTTCTTCTAACTTTTGTTTAATCTCCCAGGTTCTCGATGGCCAAGACCCATCGGGGAAATATTCTTCTCCTGAGTTTTGAATACTCAGTTCCCTTATTTCTCGCAGCAAACACAAACTATGCTTCCTGACTTTCTCAACTCGACCTTACTGCCAAGTATCTTCACTCGAACCAAAACATTCATCTCAGTCACAGACTCTCATTCACCGTTACCGTGAATCATGATCATCGTGATCAAGAACAGATCGAGCATCGACTTATCCCAACTTCCAATAAAACCATCAAACACCAACATCAGCAACATAGAATCGAACTAGCATGGCAGCAGCCATTGTTACCATCACGTTGATCGTCAACAGCCACAATCAGTTCTCCCTCCATCGAACAGCAACCATCCTTCTTCTCACCGATAATGGCAGCAACAACTAACCCATTAGTTACTGATATTACTCGCTTCCTTCACCATTAATTGTATGATTAATTCAAACCCATCATCCTTGATTGTATCAGTTGCGAGCGAAAAGCTTTAATTTAGTTTTGGGATAATTATAGAAATGCCCCAATTTTGGGGGTCATTATGTACTTCTGCCTCGGATTTTCAAAATTAATAGAAATGCCCTATTCTGTTAATTTTGACGTTAAATTTGGGCGTGTGAGTTCGCATGTGCGAAATTTGACTTAAATACCTCTCTTTTATTGAACGGTTGAAATCAATCTTAGTCATGTGCTTCTCACGTGGTAGGTCATCCAACGGTTGGGTCAGATTCCATTGCTGCACGTATTGATCGCACGGGCTTAGGTCTAATTGTTTCTTCTTCTCAACGAAACAGAAGAACGAGTTTGTTCTTCGTCTTCAACACAAGTAGAGATAGCTTGCGACAGGGAGAGAGGCTTTTCGGCCGAAAAGGAAGCTCAGGTAAGACCCTTGGAACTTCGGTTCATGTTTGTGAAGATTAATGGGTTTGGGGGTTTTTTCTCTTTTTCTTATATGAGTAACATTTCGGGTTCTTAGAATTTTGGGGGGTTTTTTTTTTTTTCCATGTTTAAGATTAAATTGATCTCATCGATTGGGAGTTTAATGTCCAATGGATATTTTTGATGCTGTATTGAATGGGTTTATGCTAAGATGGAATTGAGAAATTAATCTAACATTTAGGGTTTGTGTTAACATTTAGGGTTTGTGCTAACATTTAGGGTTCAGAAATTGTGTTGTATTGAACGGGTTTGTTCTTCTTCTGTGAATAAGAAATTGTGTTGTGGTGGTGGTTGTGTGGTGTGTTGGTGGTTGTGTGGCAGGTGTGGTGGTGGTCTGGGTGGTGTGGTGGTGGTTGTGTGGAAGGTGTGGTGGTGGTCTGGGTGGTGTTGCAGGGGGGGTGTGGTGGTCTGGGTGGTATTGCAGGGGTGGTGTGGTGGTCTGGGTTGTGTGGAAGGTGTGGTGGTGGTCTGGGTGGTGTGGTGGTATGGGTGGTGTTGCAGGGGTGGTGTGGTGGTCTGGGTTGTGTGGTAGGTGTGGTGGTGGTCTGGGTGGTGTGGTGGTTTGGGTTGTGTGGCAGGTGTGGTGGTGGTCTGGGTGGTGTGGTGGTATGGGTGGTGTTGCAGGGGTGGTGTGGTGGTCTGGGTGGTGTTGCAGGGGTGGTGTGGTGGTCTGATGGTGTTGCAGGTGTTGTGGGTTTGTGGTGTGATGGTGTTGCAGGCCTGGCAGGGGTTGGCATGGGTGAAGGGTGGTCTGCCATGCCTGGCAGGGGTAGTGTGATGGTGTTGCAGGCCTGACAGGGGTGAAGGGTGGTGTTGCAGGCCTGGCAGGGGTTGGCATGGGTGGTCTGGGTGGTCTGCCAGGCCTGGCAGGGGTAGTGTGATGGTGTTGCAGGCCTGGCAGGGGTGAAGGGTGGTGGTGCAGGCCTGGCAGGGGTTGGCATGGGTGGTCTGGGTGGTCTGCCAGGCCTGGCAGGGGTAGTGTGATGGTGTTGCAGGCCTGGCAGGGGTGAAGGGTGGTGTTGCAGGCCTGGCAGGGGTTGGCATGGGTGGTCTTCCAGGCCTGGCAGGGGTGGTGTGATGGTGTTGCAGGCCTGGCAGGGGTGAAGGGTAGTGTTGCAGGCCTGGCAGGGGTTGGCATGGGTGGTCTGGGTGGTCTGCCAGGCCTGGCAGGGTGGTCTGGTGCTGTTTTTAGCATTTTTGGTGCATGTTTTGTTTGTGTTTTGTGTCTATGATTTGGTTGTGTTTTGTATCTGTGGTTTTATACATGTTTTGGTGATTTTAATATTGTTTCTTTTTTTTGTAGGATTAGAATGGATATGGATGTTATAGTTACTGTGATAAATGGGGCAGAAAAGTATAAACCTTTATACTTTGTTGGTGTAGCTGCTGGTCTTAGTGGTCATAGTTTTATACAAATGGTAAAAGATAGGATGATAACCTTCGGTATGAATCCCAGAATGAATCATATGTTGTTTGATAAGGATAATGATCAATGTGAATGTGAAAAGGACTTTGTTAGAATGTTGAACCTAGGGAAACCAGGTGAAGATGGTTTTATTCAATTACAAGTTTGTATGGTTGATGGTGATGTACCAATTGGTGGTGGTACTGTTCCAAATATGGTTGATGGTGATGTACCAACTAGTGGTGTACTTAGTGGCAGTGGCAGTGTAGCTAGTTCTCAAAAAAAAAAAAGGTATGTAAGAAGCCTACTATAAGGAGGAGTCCAAGACTAGTTTCTAAACAGTTGGTACATCAGCATCACATGACTGAGAGAAGAGCAACAAGATTAAACTTTGATCATGAAGGTGGGAATGAGCCTGCAGTGGAGCTGAAGACATATGAGGTCATTAATAAAATCACAAAAACAGAGTTTGTGGTTGATATTGAAAATCAAACTTGCACTTGCAGACAATGGCAATTGTGGCAGTTTCCATGTCAGCATGCAACCTGTGTTTTCTTAGATTGAACCGATTGGACAATGTGAGTTCATTTCCTACTTTTCCAACATAGTTCATATTTGTTAAAGAATGCAGTGAATCATATGAAATGAATGCGTAATGAATGATTGCAGGTATTGTAGTAAATACTACACTGTGGACATGTATAGGACCACCTACTCTTGGTCAATTCGACCATGGGGAGACATTGATGATTGGGAAAATAAGGTATACTTTAGTGCTTGTTTTGAGAATCTTTTTTAAAAATAATATTTTTTTTTGTACTATTGCTTTCTTTAGTATTTTATTAGTTTTTCTAAATCTGAGTATTTATAAAGTTTGCTAACCCTAACATCTATCTTCATTTGTGTAGTCTGGTGTGAACCTTCAACATCCAATAAAACTAAGAGAGCCAGGTAGACCTTGTGTGAAAAGGAAGAAATCTTGGATGGAGAAGAATAGCCAAAAGAAAACTAGAAAGTGTAGTACATGTGGTGGTTTTGATCATAACAACAGAACTTGCCAAGGTGGACCAGTTGGATCAAATCCAAATAAGAAAAGTGTTAGAAAAGAGTGTTTGGTTGATGGAGATACGGTTGTTGAGAGAATTGTAACCCCAAAGAAGACAAGGAAGAAATATGCTTCAACAACTGCATCTTCAAGCAAATCAACACCTGTTGGAGTGTCCAAAAAGAAGACATCTTCCGGCACTGCAACACCCTCTTCTTCTTCTGTTGCTGTTGGTGCTTCCAAAAAGAAGACGTCAACCACTCCAGCACCCTCTTCTTCTTCACTTGCCCCTGCTGCTAAAAGGAATGTAACTGATACTGCACCATCCACCTCTTCTGCATCTGCTCCTGCTTTTCATCAGATTTACAATGACACAGTTAACATTAGGAACCAAAACAATGTTATTGAACCGGATCAGAAAAGGCAAAGAAAGCCAAACTCAAAGTATATGTAATCTTATGTTTTCTTCTAACTTTTGGTCCTATAAGACTTCCTAAGATAATTTATGTTTGTGTTATTTCCTGTTTTTGTTTGTTTTTATGTAAGAATTCCTAAGTATATGTAATCTTATTTTTATTAACTTTTCATGTTTCTGTTTTTGGGGCATTTTTGTTACCTTTTTCAGCTTGGGGCATTTTTGTTACCTTAATCTGTTTGGGGCATTTTTCCAAGATGAGTGTCTTTTTTAGAGCATTTCTCCAAGATGAAATATGGGGGTATTTAAGTCAAATTTCGCACATGCGAACTCGCACGGTCAAATTTAACGGAAGAAATAACGGAATGGGGCATTTCTATTAATTCTAAAAACCCGGGGCAGAAGTACATAATGACCCCCCAAAATTGGGGCATTTCTATAATTATCCCTTTAGTTTTTTAGCCGGAACCAGGTTTTCTCACCGTGAATAGCATATTCTCATAAGGAAGACGAAAGTGCCCCTAGAAAATCATTCGGTGCTGTTATAAAAATTCAAATAAGTGGCATCCCCTTAGTAATAACGTAGGTGCCCTTTACCGCTAAGTAAAACTCTTTTTCGCCCATAACTTCCTCATACGAAGTCAGAATGAATCCGTTCTTTCGCCGTTGGCTTCGTTTTCTCGTCCTCTTCGACATATGAATAGAAATCTTAGATATGACAGAGTTACACTGGGTCTTTGAAAATTCTTCCCTTGAAACACTTCATTTTCGCTTCTTTGTAGAGATCTAACCTAACAAAAAACATAAAATACAAAAGTAATACTAATACAAGGTAATTCACATGAAATCTAACAAATATGTGTAAGAAAATGATACTCAAAACATGTAAATTATGCACTTATCAACTCATATTTTCATTCTTTACAAAATATAGCTAAGAATTCTTGGATTTGTACAAGTTCCATTTGATGTCTTACTTCCTTGGATGTCTTGTAGTATTACATGCAAAGATGGATGGAAGTAAGACATCAAATGAATGTGAAGGAATAGTGAGTATCAATGAAGGAAGTGTTAGAGAAAGCTTAACCACAAGAGGATATTCGAACGAGAGGATGGAATAAAACAAATAGATGGGATTAGTGTATAGATAAGTGATCAAAGATAACATGTCGAGAAATATAAACATGATTGGTAGCTAAATCGAGACACTTCTACCTGCTGGTTTGATAATCCATCACATTTTAATATCCCCAAATCTAGGTTTTTCTAGTCCTCCAACAAACCTAATCAAAGATAATCCTAAAATTACTCACTTTCGTATGGATCATGGTTACACTGAGCATGGTCAACAAGCCTTTAAACTACCTAGGGATCCTACTAGATGAGTATAGTCTGGCGATGTTACAGTGAATCAACTCATAAGATATGCATCAAACCTTTAGACATATCGAAGTTGTACGCATTATCCTAAATTAACAGTATAAAAGTTTCTTCGAAGTTACTGCAAGAATTTATATGCACAATAGATAGTTGAACAAGTTCATATGAACCAGAATTTAAAGAGAGTCTGCGGTGTATATAGCCAATATACCGTAGGTAATAAACCTTAGCTTAGAGAAAAAATAACATTGATTGCCAACCCAATATCATTTTGTCTTGATCACTTATGCCTCACAGGTCATTCACTCATGAAATAAATGATACAAATGGGTTGCTCGTTGATGCGTCGGAAAATCGACTTTGTTTTACCATAAGTGCACAGTGTTGAAAGATTAGACAAGAGCAAATACGGTTCGTTCCCACGAGGAGTGTGTATTACTTATACTAATTAATTTAAGTAAATTTTGAGTCTAAAGATATTTTTCAGATTTTTAATGTAAATAATTAAGGTAGGAATGAATTAAAACTATTTAACGAAGATTGAAATCAATGATAGAAAAGCGTTAAGGTTTCGGGAATCCGTTGTAGATTAGGGTTTACTTGCGTTCATCACAAAGGGTATCAATTTTACTCGTGCAAAATAAGAAATCTAGCTACTAATACACTGAAGATATTTCGTTTAAGAATCGAAGAAAAGAATTTTCAAAAATTACTAAAGTCAAAAAATATTCATAAAACGATTATCGCGAAAGGGTCAACGAGTTATTCTACTAATCAAACGATGAAATATGCATGCCATAGAATATAAAAAATCATTGAGAAAGTAAAACATTGAAAGAGAGATAAAACATTAACATTAAGCTTTTACAGTTGAAAACCCTAATTTTGAAACACAAGAAGGTGTATCTCCACAAGTTCATCCTTCCACCCTAACAAAGAAATTTAGCTAGACATGGCTTTTTTAAAAGCCATTAAAAATTGATTAAGTAAATATTCTATTTGTGAGAAGTTGCCTAGAAAATTGTATTGAGGCTCCCCTTTATATTGGCTTTGGTAATCTCCTCTTGATCCTTATACAATTAGGAAACCTAATCTCATTAAACTTTTCCACCTCCTTTTGATCCTTATCCAATTAGGAGAGTTAACCTCCTCAAAAACCAACAAAACTCCTAATTTTCACGTCAAAGGCGAGCCCGAAAGTTTCCTTTATTTCTCTTCCCGCGCAGGCCCAATAAGGCCCAACAGATACCAAATCCAAGTTGGTTTCACGGTTTTGCTCATAACTTCTTCGTACGACCCCGGAATGACTTCGTTCTTTCGTCGTTAGTTTAGTAATTCAATTTTCTATAATATAAAAAATAGAAATGTTGGAATAGAATGATTTACACTGGGTAGTTAGCAATTCTTCCCTTGTAAAGCTCAATTTCACTTCTTTCAAAGATGTAACCTAATAAAACACATAAACTACAAAAGTAATAATAACATACAGTAATTCACACAAAATCTATCAAATAAGTATAAGGAAATGATACTTAAAATATGTAAATTATGCACTTATCACTCGTGTATGTAAGCAAAAATAGAAAAAGAGAACACTTACAATCAATGAATGCTGACATTTAATTTCCAATTTTTAATAATCCATACAAAAAAATAAAATCGACCATGTAATGTGGATGGGAATGGTCATTCACCATATCACCTGATCCACAGTCGATACCTCTCTCTATACAAATTTTAATAGAAACAACATCATCTCGGCTTCAACACTTTATATATAACTTTTGGATTTTGTAAACTTCAGCAATTTTCTTTTATTTTCTTCACTTTATTGTTGTTTTGAAACTTTTCTTTGTATTTCTTATTTTCCACGTATTTTAACTTTAGTTGCTGGAAATACTATACGATAGACCCAAGTATAACTACTGAAGATAATAAACTAAACACAAATGAAGTAGAAAGAAATCTTGGATTCTTATTAAGAGAAAACAAGTTGGGATCGACTAAGCAGGAGAGGGTAATGAACATCTAGGTTCTAGAGTATTCCTAACAACGTATTTGGGATCGGAGCCCTACAATATAAGTCGTGGGATGATAGGGTACATATAAAATATGCATTTTTATGGACCCTTAAGAGATATGAGAGAAGTCTTTTGTTGTGGGGATTTGTTGGTGTAAAGGTCTCAGGTGCAGAGGTTACTGATGTAGATGGATTTTAATACAGAGATTTCGTATGGTGCAGATAGTATTGATGCAGAGATCGATGATACATAGATTGTGTTAGTGTCGATAACGTCAGTCTAGAGGTTTGCTTATTAGACGAGTTTTCTCTTATCACTTTATTGAATTATTACAGAAAACGATTTACAAAGTATTTGTACTAAACATTATACATTGAACAGAATGAGACTGACTAACATGAGCCATATGCATATGATACCATGGAAAGCTCATTATACATGACTCATTGATGATTAGGCAGACAGGTCATAGAATGCTGACAGGGATCAAAGTGTAAACATGGTGTAATCTATTACCCCCCCCCCCCCTCAAACTGGTTGGTAGGCATCTTGTATACACACAGTTTGTTCTGAAGTGTACTAAAACGCGGGCCAGATAATCCTTTTGTGAAGATATCTTCTGTCTAATCTATTGTTGAAACATACGAGACTTGGAGGGCCTTTGTCTGGATTAACTCTCTCACAAAATTAAAATCGATTGCTACATGCTTCATTCTTGTGTGGAAGACAGGATTAGAGGAGTACGAGATTGCACTGATATTGTCACAAAGAAGTGATGGTGAGGACGACATTGTAACATTCATTTCCAGAAGTAGTTTGCAGATCCACATTATCTCTGATGCCAAGTTTGCTAAGCTGCGAAATTCAGCTTCTGTAGAAGATCTAGCTACTGTTGTATGTCGCTTACTTGACCATGAGACTGGGTTAGAACCAAAGAAGATACAGTAGCCTCATGTGTTGTGTCTAGTTAGTTGATCACCAGCCCAATCTGCATCGTTGTAGCCCTGTACAGCATTGGAGCCCTTAGTAAATAGAAAACCATGTTCAATTGTTCCCTTAATATACCTTAGAATTCGCTTTGCAGCAGTGTAGTGGTCAGTGGTTGGTGCCTGCATAAACTGGCAGACTTGATTTACTGCATAGGCTATCTCTGGCCTGGTCCATGTAAGATACTGCAGCGCCCCTACTAAGGACCTGTATGGAGTAGGATCAGTTAATGGGACTCCTGTAGTCTGGTGCAACTTGTAGTTAGCAGGTATTGGTGATGTACATGGTTTTGCACCTGCCATGTTATGTTTCTCTAGGAGATCTAAAGCATACTTCGTCTGACATAAGAAAAGAGTTGTTGGTGTTCTTTTTATTTCCAGACCCAAGAAGTAGTGCAGTTCACCCATATTCTTCACTGGAAAGTGTGACTGCAGCTTAGTTATGAAAGTAGCACAGTATGAAGATGAAAAGCCTGTTATTAAAATATCATCCACATAAACTAGAATATATGTAATCTGTGAATTA
Source organism: Papaver californicum (assembly GCA_023531435.1). Classification (NCBI taxonomy): domain Eukaryota; kingdom Viridiplantae; phylum Streptophyta; class Magnoliopsida; order Ranunculales; family Papaveraceae; genus Papaver; species Papaver californicum. The sequence continues at coordinate 11,730,628 of JAJJMC010020972.1, read as the reverse complement.
AGTTTCTGAATGAATAAGGAGTTGTCGGCAGTGCACATAACAAATTCATATTCTAACAGAGCTTTTGTGAGTTTTGCATACCAGGCTCTTGGTGACTGTTTAAGTCCATAGAGAGACTTCTTTAGTTTACAAACGTGTGTTGGCTTCTCTGGATCAACAAATCCTGGCGGTTGTGTCATATATATATTCTCATCAAGATCACCATGGAGAAAAGCATTGCTAACATCTAGCTGTGCTACACTCCAGTTGCAGTTCACTGCCAAAGACAATAAGATCCTAATAGTTATTGCCTTGGCTACTGGACTGAATGTCTCATAATAGTCAATACCCTCCTGTTGATGAAAACCTTTGGCCACTAATCTGGCCTTGTATTTTGCTATTGATCCATTGGGGTTGTATTTGAGTCTAAAAAACCACTTGCATCCTACTAAATTCATTGTTTTGTTATAGGGAACTTTGGACCATGTGTTTGCAGATTCTAAAGTATTATACTCATCTGCTAATGCATGTCTTCATTTAGGATGCTGATTGGCCTGACTAAAACATGTAGGTGTTACTGGTGGTATCTGGGCAGAGACAGTTGCAGACAAAGTATGTTTGGTTGAGTATGTTTTGGGTTTGTATATTCCTGATTTACTTCTAGTTTGCATTTGATGATCATTCAAAATTGTTGTGACTGACAAAGGATCAACAGTTGGACTAGAGGACTCTGATTTATCAGTAGTACTAGAAGTAAATGAAGTAACAGTAGACTGTGAAGTATGAACTTGAGTATTACCTGCCTGATGCATATCTGAAGAAGGAGTGTCCAAGTGTCCAATAGTAGCAGGATTGATTGATAGGTGATTCTTCATAGGAAAAACTGACTCTTGAAATATTACATGTCGAGAAATGTAGATCCTACCAGTTGTAGGATCTAAGCACTTATAGCCTTTTTGATCAGGAGAGTACCCAACAAATACACATGTTATACTTCTTGGTGCAAGTTTGTGAGGAGCATATGGTTTTAACCATGGAAAACAGAGAGCTCCAAATGTTCTTAAGTGGTGATAGTCAGGTTGTTTTTGATATAATGACTCAAATGGTGTTTTGAATCCTAGAGTCTTTTCTGGTAATCTGATTATTGTATAGTTGACTGTTGCAAAAGCCTCTACCCAGTAAGAATCTGTCATGCCTGATTGTATGAGTAATGTCCTACCAACATCTACAAGATGTCTGTGCTTGGACTCAGCAACTCCATTCTGTTCAGGAGTGTGAGGACAAGTGTACTCATGTTTAATTCCATTTTAAGAAAGAAAGGAGAGTAACTGATTATGCATGAACTCACCACCACCATCTGTACGTATTGTTTTGATGGTTTTATTTAGATTCTTTTCAATGTAAACTTTAAAACAGATGAATACATCCTTAAACTCTGCTTTATCATGTAATGGAAAGAACCAGCAAAATTTAGTATGATTATCAATTATTGCTACATAGTACCTGTACCCTGATCTTGACATTACTGGACTTGGTCCCTAGAGGTCCATATGAAGTAGATCTAAGGGCTTGGTGCTAAAATTTTCAGATTTTGGAAAAGGGAGTTTATGAGATCTACCTAGAGAGCAAGCAGTGCAAGTAATAGGTTTATTGACTAAAGATGGTAGTGACAATTTCTTTGAGATACACTGCATATTTTTGAAGGAGGTGTGAGCCAACCTGTTATGCCAGACTTCAGAAGGAGTTGCATTAGTAGTGGAAAAGGCTTTATTGAGTTGCTGATTCAGAAACTGGATGGGATATAAACCATTACTGTGTGGTCCTTGTAAAATTATCCTCCCATTGGATAAGTCCTTCACATAAAATCCATTATAAGTAAAAGTTATTGAACAGTTATTGTCATTGGTGAATTGATGAACAGATAAAAGATTCTGAGTAGCTTTAGGTACCAGTAATATATTATTCAGAGAGAAAAGATGTGTTGGAGTAGTTTTGATACAAGAACCAGAACATGTGATAGGCATACCTGAGCCATCTGCAGTTTGAATCATATCTTGACCTGCATATCTTGTTGAATGTTGAAGTTCTGACTTGTTTGGAGTAACATGAGATGTAGCTCCATTGTCTACAAACCAAGGACTCTCCCCAGTTAAATTTTCTGTAGCCATCATTGCTGACATATTTCTTGCAGGATTTGTAGTGTTAAATCTAGTGTTGCATTGCAGAGCACTATCCTTGCTTGTCACATAGTTGACAGACAATATAATGTGGATTTTTGATTTGATATTTGGAATTAGATGATTTGATTTGAGAGTTGTATTGGTTGTATCCAGAATTTCTTCCAGGATTGAAGTCTCTTCTTGGATAGTACCAGATCTAAATTTGTTTGTGGTGAATGATGAAGTAGATTGTGGTCTAAATCTTGTATTCTGATCTCTGGAAAGGTTTCTGGATGGATAAAATTTAGCTTGAAATGCTTGATTGGTAGTGTTGTGAATCAGATCATTGTGTCTTTCATTTATGATAAGTTCTTCACTTAGAAGACTGTTGTGAAGTTCAATGGAAGAAGCTGGTGGGTTTCGATGTCTCATAGAAGTTGAAAATGGAATGTATTCTGAATTTAAGGCTGATAAAGTGATCACCACCAGTTCTTTATCTGAAACAAGTTCTCCTGTAGCATCTAGTTGATCTGTTAGAAATTTTAGTTCATCAATAAGAGAGGAAACAGATTTACTACCTTGTTTAATGGCCATCAACTTTGTTCTGAGTTGAATTGAGTGAGTAGATGATGATCTAGCAAACCTTTCTTCAATTGTATTCCACAATTTGTGAGATGTTGACGTTGCTGCGAAGTATGGTATGATAGAATCATAAATAGTACTGTTAATCCACATTATGATGGTGGAATCTTCATCTATCCAGTCAAGATAAAGTGGATTCTCAGTTCCATTTGTCTGATTCCTTTGATTTGTGAACCGATCTGGACAAGGATATGAGCCATCAAGATATGGCATGATTTTGAACTTTCTGATGACTGGTAGTAAAAGATTTTTCCAAGTAAGAAAGTTTCCTTCCTTGAGTTTGAGGGTTACTAAACTCATTAGTTGATTTAGAGGAACTTTTGCTATTGAATTTGAGGTCGGATTTTCCATTGAAGCAGGAAACTCTTGAATCATACAAAATAGCAAATGCTCAACTAATCAAAGAGTTTAAAGATCTGTTGATTTAGAAGAAATAAGAAAGAACAGGAGAACAGAGAAAAAGAAGAAGGATTTGTTGATTTCTAACTTTAATAGAGAGTTTTATAGTACTGAAGTATTAAGAATTTCCAGTAAATGCACCATTAATCAAGGTTGTTGTCGAGCACGCCATCAACAGAGAAGTAAAGGCTGTTGATACTTACCAAGAAAGCTGCATTAATCTCACCACTGTTTGAGAAATGACTTTGAGTGAATCGAAGAACGCTGTTTAGATCGAGAAATAAGTTGATGCTTACCAAGAACGCTTCATTAATTTCTCCACTGCTCGAGAGAAGACTTTGAGTGAATCAAAGAATTTGTTGCTTACCAAGATTCAACGAACATGAATGGCGGAAGAAACTAGAAGACTGCCATTAGTGGCTCTGATACCATATTAGACGAGTTTTCTCTTATCACTTTATTGACTTATTACAGAAAACGATTTACAAAGTATTTGTACTAAACATTATACATTGAATAGATTGAGACTGACTAACATGAGCCATATGCATATGATACCATGGACAGCTCACTACACATGACTCATTGATGATTAGGCAGACAGGTCATAGAATGCTGACAGGGATCAAAGTGTAAACAGGGTGTAATCTATTACTGCTGAGTTGATGTTTGTAGCGTCTGTAACGAGGTTTACTGAGTTGATGTCTACAACGCCTGTTCGGAGGTTGTGGAAGGTAAAATCGTCTTTTCTTGGTATAATAGTGCTTTATAAATGTTTTTTCAAACTTTGTTCTTCATCATCGTCTTTCTACTGATTTCTATATCTATTCAATTTTTTTTCAAAATGACAGGAGATCTTGTTCTTGTTGTTTCTCCCACCATTGATGTTGTTATTGATGGCTATATTTTGTAGGTGAGTTTTGTCTTCTTTTTTATTGCATCGTTCTATTGAGGATCTAATTGATTCTTGTTGAGTGGTATATTCTTCCTCATTTTTCTTTCAGATTACGAAAGACTTAGGGCTAAGGTGTTGCCGTCTTCTTGAGATAATGTTATTGTATTCTCACCCAAGTGTACTTCCACTTGCCTACCTTCTCGAATACTCAATGCCACCTTCAGTATCGGTATGCCCATTAGTATTTTTCTTCTTCTATATTTTTTTCTTTGTTCTGGACTTAGAAAATTATACCTTTTGCAGAATATTTGCTCCTTGCTTCTTCCCATAAGATGTACTTTAAGTTTTCCGAGGAACTTGATTTTCTAGAAGCAGCGCATAATGATGCTAGCGTGTAGAGGGAAGGTGCCAAGTCTCGTTGTGCCATTCTCGAAGATTCCATCGCCAAGTGTTCTAAATTATGGATATGGATGCTCGTCAGGCCATCATATACTTTGTATGTTTTTTTTCTTCTGTTGCACCAGTTTGTACTAACGAATTAATACAATAGAACTTTCTTATATTAATAACCTTTATGTATCAGTAAGTAAAAAATTATGATCCTAGCTTGGGCTAGTTATAAATATTAATAATCTCTATATTTTTTTTTTAATTAGTCCCGTCTTAAGAAATTCACCTTTATATATTAGTAATCGATATTATATTAGAAAATATAAATCTTGTTATATTAAAATTTATGATGAAATAAAATACTTATCTATAGTATTTGAGAAAAATTGGTACCTTTTTAGTTGTTAACACATCAATTAACCCTAAATTGATAAATTATCTTCTACAGTTTTTCTACACCTAGTATTATTTATAGTTCTAGAAAACAAAGATTCTCTAATAGCCTTACAAGTATCTAGATACGCACATATAATACATTAGAACTATAAAAATGAATATACATCATCTAGTATAACTGCATATATAATTAACATATATTGAACTTAAAGTTTCACATTTTATATGTGTATACTTCTTATATAAATAACCTTCATATGTTAATAATTTTGTGTATACAAAGATATTATTATATGGAGTTTCTAGTATATTAATATATAAATTAATTTTTCTTACTTTGTTGTTGCATTATTTGTTCTTTTGCTTTATGGTTTGCTATCCCGCTCTGGTTTCTTGACCGTGATATGCTCTCATTTCGTAGTTTATTCCGATAAGAAATTAATCGGGCAGACTCCATGTCACTTGATATTTCATCCGGATATTGGCAGACCTAAACGTCACTTATTATCCCAGTCCGTTGTTTATCCTGACATGTCCAAACTTAGGTCGTCAAGTACCCTCGTAAGGCATTTACATCGGTCATAAACTATTTCTCGTTTTTTTTTTCACATTGTGATTTGTTTTTATCCTACCTTGCCCTCCCGAGAGGGACGTCCCTAAAACGTTCCACCTCATAATTCTAGGTCGGACGCCCTAAAATAGAAGTGTGGCATACTCATGGAACACTTTACACACTCAAACCTTCAAATCAACAAATGGAGATCTGGCTATCGTGTGGGGCTCTTGAAAATAATAGGTCTAAAAAGTCTTATTTAAAAATGAAGAGAGTTATAAAAGATCTTTAAAACAAAAGTCTATCTTCGACATGCAGGTCGGTTATATAAGTTAAACGATAAAAATCTTACTTAAAATAAAAAAATCTAGACTTAAAGACAAACTATAAAGCATTTGGCTGTTTAAGCACCTTGAAGACAAAGATGATGTAGCTTTCCGGAACAAAAAGGTCGTTCTACTAGTTAGGTTGCTCCGCGGCCACCGTTCCCTGAAAAATAATAATAAGTTGGGTCAGACCCAAAGTTAAAGTAGGCTCTTGCACCCTTATACCCTTTTACGAATAAACTAGCAAACCAAGGTCCATGAAATGACTTCGTAAGGTGAAAAATAGTTTATAGGAGTATCTCTTTGAAAGTAGAAAGGTCGACGACCTAAACAGAAATATAGAACTTTATAGAATCCAGGAAAACACAAAGGCACACAAAACAGTTGTATATAAAAGAAAAGAAAACAGGTTTCCCACCCACGAAACTAATCGACTTCCCCTCTCTATAGTTTCATTCTCTAACTGTACGACGACACATATCGACCCTTGCGTAGTCTACTTAATTCCCTACAGTGCGTAGGAAGATAAGTGTTGTCGACCCCATTCAAGATAATAGATCCATATCTTCTAGGCGACCCCTCGGTCATCGCCCAACAACCTCTGGGAGTCGAGCCAACTACGAGTCTTATTCATCTTCGCATAACATTTTTATGTCGACTGCACTCGTACAGTTAAACATGAAAACACCCAGAAATCTGGCAGAACCAAACACCACAACGCAATCACTTCACTGGTATATTGATTGAATTATAAATAACTAACACCACTATATATTAGAACTTTGAATAGTCTAGACAAATCTCTTGAATCTAAAACTAATCAATAGCCCGTAGCACTCAGTAGCGTTCTAGTATTCAGAGTAGTGCCAAAGATTCATATTATCACACACTCCCAATGCTACAGGCTTAATCCCGCCCATAAAATGAACATATAAACACTAGCATTTCTATAGTGCCATGTGCTCCATCCAAGACTACATCACAAGAGAATTAATAACCAGTAGTACATATATGCAGATCATATAGACAATAATCATAGTTGACTAACCATGTTTTATACTATTATCATGAAGACCATAATTTGGCCAAGCCCAAATGGGTAAGACTGATAACTACAAAACATCTGTGTATACAGAGCAAATTCATAGGAAGCATTTTATATGAGCGAGTATATATAAAAACACTAGAAATAGCTAAAACTAAGAAAGCAGATCCTACATATTAGTGGGACTTCAGCACGATTTAATATCAACAGCGATGATGATTAATCAATTAGTACATAGCAAAAATACACAAAAGCCGCTACACTAAAGATTTATTAGTCCTTCTTCTACTTCCCTGTACGTTAACAAAGCTAATGTAATCAAATCTTTAATCTTAAATTCTCCTTCTTCTTTCTCTTTAAAAGAGATGGGTTCCATAAAAACTCTCTAAAACATATTAGACCATATTGTAAAAAATATAAAAGTTAGAGAACCTACCTGGTATATGAAGCAAGGAAACAAAACCAACCCTTTTCTTCTCTAATGACTGAAATATATTACGATTATTTATTCTCCCTCCTTCTTCCGCCGCTCCTTTTCACCAGAAAAAATCTTTTCTTCTCTCTTTTGTATGCGTATTTCCTATTTTAGGTTCTTCCGAAAAAATAAAACACCAACAAAACCCTAACTATATGTATATACCTTAACTAGTCTTCCTAAAATTACTCGGACTACCCCCCCCCCCCCCCCCCACGGAATACTAAACTATCTCATGACTCTCACTGCTTGTGGGAGTCACTAGCCCAAAAAAATTAATCTAAGTCTGATACTAGAGAGCATGCAGTTCTAGGATAAGGGGTATGACAATCTCCCCCCCTAAAAATAAAAGTTTTCGTCCTCGAAATGAAATTGTACTCACCAGATTGACGAAGAGATCAGGGTAACGAGTCTCAATGTCCTCTTCGCGTTCCCAGGTGACTTCCTTGTCATTGTGACAGTGCCACTAAACTTTAACCATAGGAATGGTTTTCCTTCGAAGGACATGCTCTCTGCGATCAATGATTCTATACGGCTTTTCTTCATAAGATACATCTTTCTGTAATTCCTGATCCTGATAGTCTATTACCGAGTGTTGATCTAAGTCCTGCACATTCTTTCGAAGCATAGATACGTGAAATACATTATGAAATCCAGCTAACACTTCTAGTAGAGCAAGACGGTAAGCCACCTTCCCAATCCTTTCCACAATAGGAAATGGTCCTATAAACCGAGGATCAAGTTTTCCTTTTTTACCAAAACGTAACACACCCTTCATGGGGGATACTTTGAGAAGTACTAGGTCTCCCACATCATATTCCCGATCTTGACATTTCTTGTCCGCATAACTCTTTTGTATACTCTGCGCTACACGCAACCTTTCTCTAATCAGTGCAATCTTTTCGGACGTTTCACGAATAATTTCTGGACCCGTGAGTTTGGAATCTCCAACTTCTGTCCAACATAGAGGTGAACGACATGGTCTGCTATACAACGCCTCAAACGGAGCCATGCCAATGCTATAATGGTAGCTATTGTTGTATGCAAACTCTATTAAGGGTAAGTGATTCATCCAACTACCTCCAAGATCAATAATTGTGCACCTTAATATTTCCTCAAGTATCTGATTCATACGTTCATTTTGTCCATCCGTTTGAGGATGAAAAGTTGTGCTAAAGTTCAATGAAGACCCCAAAGATGTCTAAAAGCTCCTCAGAACCGTGATGTAAAATATGAATCTCTTTCGGAAATGATAGATACTGGGACACCATGAAGCTTAACTATCTCACCCATGTACAACTGAGCTAACTTGTCACCAGAATCATTTGTCTTGACTGGTAAGAAATGTGCTGATTTCATCAATCTGTCTACTATCACCCAGATTGTGTCGTGACCCTTACTCGATCGCGGTAACCCAGTAATAAAATCCATGGATACTTTTTCCCACTTCCACTCCGGAATAGGTAAGGGCCGCAATTTACCAGCTGGGTTTTGGTGTTCGATCTTTACTTGCTGACAAGTCAGACACTTTCGGACGTGGTCTGCTGCATCACGCTTCATCCCAGACCACCAATATTACCGCTTCAAATCCTTATACATCTTATTACCACCAGGATGTATAGTATACTTGCTTCGATGTGCTTCATCTAAAATTGTTCGCCTCAAATCCTTAACATCTGGTACGTATAATCTTTCACGATACCTCAACCCACCATATTGGCCAACAGTAAAGCTCTTATCCGTTATTTCCTGTATTTTCTCTAGTTGAATCTTGCACCACTCATCCTCATCTTGAGCTTCCATAATACAGCGCAATAGAGATGGACCGATAACCATACTACCCAAGAAAAATTCTTGACCTTTAGTCGTACCCATGTCGAAATCAAAACAAGCAACCTCTTCTAACATACCCCACTGTTGTACCATCAACAAAGCTACTATTCCTAATTGTTGTCGGCTCAGAGCGCCAGCCACCACGTTAGCTTTCCCTGGATGATATTCCAACTTGAAGTTGTAATCCTTTATCAACTTCATCCATCTCCTCTGACGCATATTCAACTCTTTCTGAGAGAATAGGTACTTGAGACTCTTGTGGTCAGTAAAGAGCTCAAACTTCTCACCATACAAATAATGTCTCCAAATCTTAAGTGCAAACACCACATCGGCCAACTCAAGGTCATGTGTAGGATAATTTCGCTCATGAAGTCTCAACTGTCACGAAGCGTAGGCAACTACCCTGTCATTCTGCATCAACACACATCCCAACCCCTGAATCGAAGCATCATTAAAAATTACCTTCTTCAATGCACTCTCCGGAATGATCAAAACCGGTGCAGAAGTCAGCTTGCTTTTAAGTTCATAAAAATCCCACTTACACTCAACACTCCACTTGAAAGGAACATCCTTCTTCGTCAGGTTCGTCTAGGGACCAGCCAGAACCGAAAATCCCTGAATAAATCTACGATAATAACCAGCGAACCCCAAGAAACTACGGATTTCAGTCACTGTCCTGGGTTGCTTCCAGTCTGATACAGCCAGAACTTTAAAAGGATCAACGGATATGCCAGAACCTGATACGACGTGACCCAAAAATTTTACTTCTTGCTTCCAGAACTCACACTTCTCGAACTTGGCATACATCTAATGCATTTTCAAAGTCTTAAGTACTTGATGGAGATGATTTTCGTGATCTTCGGAAGTCTTAGAGTAAATCAGTATATCATCTATAAACACAATCACGAAGCTATCCAGAAATTTACGAAACACACGGTTCATCAAATCCATGAATACTGCCGGTGCATTTGTCAAACCAAAAAGCATCACCAAAAATTCAAATGAGCCATAACGAGTCACGACAGCTGTCTTGGGAACATCACTTTCACGAACTCTTACCTGATGATACCCAGACCTCAGATCAATCTTGGAAAACCACTTTGCACCATTTAATTGATCGAACAAATCGTCTATCCTTGGTAAAGGATACATGTTCTTTACTGTAACTTCATTTAGCTTTCGATAGTCTATACACATTCTCACTGACTCGTCCTTCTTCGCTACAAACAACATTGGTGCACCCCATGGAGAACTGCTTCGTCTAATGAAGCCTTGACTTAATAATTCCTTAACTTGTTTCTTCTTCTCACTCATCTCTACTTGTGCCATACGGTATGGAGCTTTGGTTATAGGTGCAATGTTTGGTTCCAGCTCAATCCAAAAGTCTACCTCCCTCTATGGTGACAAACCAGGTATATCCCCAAACACTGGGTACAAACATACCACTTCAATAGACTCCAAAGACGTAGTCTCTTCCGATGACCCCTCTAGTAAAGCACTACACAACTTACTGGTCTGTTGTGAACTCCCCATCAAGTCGGACACGAAAATCTCACCCTCTTCAGGAATAATAAAAATGACTGTCTTAGCATAAAAGTCTAACCTAGCATGATGAGACGTAAGCCAGTCCATGCCTAAGACCACATTGTACACATCTAAATTCATAACAAATAGGTCTGCACCAAAATCTATAGTGCCCATACGAATAATGCACGACCTAAACATGTGATCGATAGATGCTGAACCACCCATCGGTGATGAGACCACATAAGAACACCTCTCTAGCACAACACGCAAAGTTTTTACAAACATAACAGATATAAAAGAATGAGTATCTCTAGTATCCAACAATACCCTACCAAGACGAGTGTGAATAAAGAAGGTACCTTCCAACATTACCACCGGTACCTCACCATTCCGAGGTAAGACAACATTCAACCGAGGTTGAGGCCCACGTCCCTGAGGTTGGTTCTGTCCCTGACGTCGCTCATTTTATGCTAGAGCCTTTCCCTTCTTTGGACAATCACGAGCCTTGTGTCCTTGTTCTTGGCAGTGATAGCAGGGTCCCATAATACGTATCCCTTTGTTCTCATTGGTTGAGGAGTTCGGACTATGGCACCGGTATTACTTTTCTCCTCGTCTGCTCGAGGTCTCTTCCAACCCTGATTGCCTTGGTGGAAATGACGTTTCTGTATACCCGTATTCCCATCCTTATTCTCCCTTTTCTCCGCACCCCTAGTATCCACTCTACTAGTTTTCTTCTTTTTTTCCTCTTGGATCCCCAAGCAATGTGCCCTAGCACAATTCACAACCTTGGCATACGTAACAAAACTAGGGTTTGCAATGATATGACGAGCAATCCCACCGTTCAATCCACTCAAAAATCTCGCAATCCGATTTGCTTCTGCAGGGATGAGGTGAGCAGAAAAAAGTGAAAGTCGGTCAAACTCACACTCATACTCTATAACCGTCTGATCCTCTCTCTGTCGTAGACTCTCGAATTGTCTGATCATCTCCTGACGCTCGACAGGCGGGAAGTAATGCTCAAAGAAATAATGTTTGAACACTACCCACTGGAATTCCATAGCATCAACGGTCCTACTCATGGACTCCCACCAGGTTGCTGCATTTTCTTCCAGTTGGAATGTAGCCATTCGCTCCTTAAATGCTCCTGAGCAGTCAAATTGAGATAGTATTTTGTCCATTCTGTTGCATCATTGTTGTGCTTCGATTGCACCTCCCTTTCCGCTGAACATAGGTGGTTTCATCTTCAGAAACTCTTGGTAATACTGAACCCAAGACTTCCCATTTTGTTATCTCTCATTAGGGAGTGGTTCATTCCCTGTTACAGCCTCTACATTCTCCCTGCCTTCACGTGGTCCAAGCCTCTAATCTAACGCTGCTGTAATCGCATTATTCATCATCGTCTGGAGATTCTCTAGAATTATAACCTGAGGTTCGGCTTCACCTCCGTCAACCCGAATCGTCCTGCAACTACCAGAGGACCTAGTCCTACTACCAGACTTTGTATCATCCCTAGAACTATGGTTTCCCCCATAATGAGTATACTCGACACTCTCCCCAACTGAAGTCTCAGTTAGGTTCTAATCTTGACCACGGCCTCGTCCACGACCTCGACCAATAGTACCCCTAGGTCTACTGCGACCTCGAACTTCATTGTTCCTATCTCCGTCCATACTCTTAAAGACAAAGAAAACAAGGAAAAATCAAAACATAGTTTCATCAAAGAAAAAGAAATCATTGTGCTCATAGAAATGACTTGTTCCTATGTGAAACAACAAGACCCTACACTCGCTCCCAAGGATTTTCCGTAACCAATTTGCTCTGATACCACTTTGTAACGCCCCACCTCATAATTTTAGGTCGGCCTCCCTAAAATAGAAGTGTGGCATACTCATGGAACACTTTACATACTCAAACCTTCAAGTCAACAAATGGAGATCCGGCTATCGTGTGGGGCTCTTGAAAATAATAAGTTTTAAAAAAAAAGTCTTATTTAAAAATGACGAGAGTTATAAAATATCTTTAAAACAAAATTCTATCTTCGACATGCAGGTCGGTTATATAAGTTAAACGATAAAAATCTTACTTAAAATAAAAAAGTCTAGACTTAAAGACAAACTATAAAGCATTTGGCTGTTTAAGCACCTTGAAGACAAAGATGATGTAGTTTTCCGGAACAAAAAGGTCGTTCTACTAGTTAGGTTGCTCCGCGGCCACCGTTCCCTGAAAAATAATAATAAGTTGGGTCAGACCCAAACTTAAAGTAGGCTCTCGCACCCTTATACCCTTTTACGAATAAACTAGCAAACCAAGGTCCATGAAATGACTTCGTAAGGTGAAAAATAGTTTATAGGAGTATCTCTTTGAAAGTAGAAAGATCGACGACCTAAACAGAAATATATAACTTTATAGAATCCAGGAAAACACAAAGGCACACAAAACAATTGTATATAAAAAAAAAGAAAACAGGTTTCCCACCCACGAAACTAATCGACTTCACCTCTCTATAGTTTCATTCTCTAACTGTACGACGACACATATCCCTTGCGTAGTCCACTTAATTCCCTACAGTGCGTAGGAAGATAAGTGTTGTCGACCCCATTCAAGATAATAGATCCATATCTTCTAGGCGACCCCTCGGTTATCGCCCAACAACCTCTGGGAGTCGAGCCAACTACGAGTCTTATTCATCTTTGCATAGCATTTTTATGTCGACTGCACTAGTACAGTTAAACATGAAAACACCCAGAAATATGGCAGAACCAAACACCACAACGCAATCACTTCACTGGTATATTGATTGAATTACAAATAACTAACACCACTATCCTATCAGAATTTTGAATAGTCTAGACAAATCTCCTGAATCTAAAACTAATCAATAGCCCATAGCACTCAGTAGCGTTCTAGTATTCAGAGTAGTGCCTAAGATTCATATTATCACATACTCTCAGTGCTACAGGTTTAATCCCGCCCATAAAATGAACATATTAACACTAGCATTTCTATAGTGCCGTGTGCTCCATCCAAGACTACATCACAAGATAATTAATAACTAGTAGTACATATATGCAGATCATACAGACAGTAATCATAGTTGACTAACCATGTTTTATACTATTATCATGAAGACCATAATTTGGCCTAGCCCAAATGGGTAAGACTGATAACTACAAAACATCTGTGTATACGGAGCAAATTCATGGGAAACATTTTATGTGAGCGAGTATATATAAAAACACTAAAAATAGCTAAAACTAAGAAACCAGATCCTACATATTAGTGGGACTTCAGCACGATTTAGATATCAACTAATCAATTAGTACATAGCAAAAATACACAAAAGCTGCTACACTAAAGATTTATTAGTCCTTCTTCTACTTGCATGTACGTTAACAAAGCTAATGTAATCAAATCTTTAATCTTAAATTCTCCTTATTCTTTCTCTTTAAAAGAG
>JAJJMC010020972.1:11652825-11716155 GCA_023531435.1 Papaver californicum | reverse complement strand
CTTACTGCTTGTGGGAATCACTAGCCCACAAAAATGAATCTAAGCCTGATACTAGAGAGCATGCAGTTCTAGGATAAGGGGTATGACAGTCCCCCTTCAACCCGTGACAACATTTAGGAACATCATCATTTTGCCAGTCTGTGTCGCTTCCTCATATATGCAATATTTTTTTATGTTGCTTACACAAGGGTGCATGATAATGCAAATGCATCATTATTATATTTCGCTTCCTAGTGGATGCATCGTTTAGACTTTGTGATGCTTACCTGGAATAATGTCGTATTTAACGAAAATAAGAGGTGGTGAGTGTCAAACTTCTCCAAGATTTATATACGTATAAATGTGAGTAAGACTTTATATAGGGAGGTGATGTTAGCTGAAAACAAGAATGTAATATTTGCCTATGTTGCTTGACCGAGGATGCATCATTATACTACGTCCCTTACTCAAGATGCATCGTGATAAAAATGCATCAATTTATTATGTTGCTTACCGAAGGATGTTGTTATATCTCTCAGCAAAGGAAACTTCACTTTTATATGTTAGCCTTTAATCGGGTGCCAGTAGTCTTTGTAATTTTTTTTTCATGTTATTGTCCTTTTTATGCTTGTTATTTTTGTCGCTGAGACTATCACGAAATAAGTAAACCTTTTCCATTCTTTTTTTCTCTTCTCTGAATCTTTCCATATACTTTCTTCATCCCCTTCATCATAACCCTTAATTCTATTCTTCCTTTCTTTATTTTTCTTCTTCTCATTTATCTCTCTTTTCTATTATCTTTTGACCTTCTTTACTCTGCCACTTCACGTGAACGTATTAAGACCTTTTGTATATGTAAAACACTACAAAAGAGGTTGAAGAACTTTTGCGCAAAATAGATGATCTAGCACAAAAAGAAGTTGAATTAATATGCAAAGAATGAAGAGTTGATTGGCTTAAAACATGAAACTCTGCTCAAAATAGTTGAAGAAAATCACAAAAAGATTCAAATGAGTTTGTTAAAGCTATGAATTTATTAACTAATATTTTAGATATGGATAGGGCTAAAACTCATAAAACTCCATTAGATTTTTCAGATGGTATTTTTGATACACCTCCTTGTGGTGGAATACCAGATCTCATTTCAATGGTGAAAACAACCACTCTCATCATTTTTTAGCTGGATATGGTGACAACAACTACCAACCATCTAAGCTAAAGATCGAATTTCCAAGGTTCAATGGAGACAAACCAGAGCATGGATTCATAAATGCAAAAAAAACAAAAAAAAATTAAATTCATATTATGGATGACGGGCAAAAAGGTAAATCTAGACTCTCTTTACTTAGATGGCAGAGCTGATGTTTGGTTTCAAGATTGTCAAGAGTGTAAGGTAGTAGTGATGTGGGATGAGTTTATCAAGGATGTATGCACTCGATTTCAAGAGCTTGGTCATGATGATATAATGGGTGAGTTTAATAAACTTGGCCAGACTGGATTTGTGCTGGAGTATCAAGAGCTGTTTGAAGAAGTGAAAGCTCTAATATTGGAAAAGTATAGTCATCTCACTGAATAATACTCTACCTCCAGTTTGTGGTCTTACGGATGAATTGGGGATGCATTTTCAGATGTTCTCCCTTAAAATTTTTAGCTAAGCCATATACCTTTCTGGAATGCGAGAAGCATTGCTGGAGAGTGCTACAAATAAGTATAAATTGTCTAAAAAACCACCACCATTGTATGCACCTTATCACAATAACACAACCAGAGGATTTACATCTCCTAGTACTAGTACAAAATTGCCCGTAAAAAATATAAGTCATAGTAGTTTTAGTTCAAGTTCTCATTTTTCACCTATAAGGAAACTGCCATATGCGGAGATGAGAGCAATGAGAGAATAATATCTATGCTAAAATTGTGATGAAGTGTTCAAGTTGACGACAAATGTGTCAAGCAACAGATATCCATGTTGGTTGCAGATGAGGGTTCTCCAAGTGAAGATATACAACTCAAGAGATGAAAGAGGATATGGAGATTAGTTTGCATGCTATGTCTAGTAATGTAACTCATACTACCATTAAGATTCAGAGTGCCATTAAGAAAAGAACATTAACTGTATTGATTGATAGTAGAAGTACTCATAGTTTTTTAGATCATTAAAATTGTGTGGTTGTTTTATTGAGCCAACTACATCTCTACAAGTAGTTGTTACTGATGGTAATAAATGTGTGAGTAATGCTAGATGTCCATCTTTGAAGTGGAAAATGCAAGGATAAGTTCCAATTTGATATGAGTTTACTAGCTTTAGGTGGACGTGATATGGTGTTAAGTGTGGATTGAATGAAAGAAGTGAGTCATGTGGTGTTTTATTTCAATAAGCTGAAAGTTTCATTCACTTGCAAAGGTACTCAGATTGTACTCAATAGGAAACCAGGCGCAACAAAGGTCTTTATCATGTCAGCGAGTGCAATTCAATTTTTTTTTATAGAAAAACAAGCATGAAATAATTGGCCATTTCTTCTCTATTACTGCCGAACCTACTACCATAATTGTACCTCCTCAAATCACTACCATACTGAAATATTTTCCTTCCATATTCAATGAACCCACATCATTATCTCCTTCAAGATCACATGACCACAATATTCCCCTCAAACCCAATGTAACACACCCAGCCAGAGACCATACAAAATACCTTACATACAAAAACAGGTGGTGGGAAATTAATACAGGAAATGTTAGTTGCTGGGGTGATTCTGCCGAGCCACAACCCTTTCTCTTCACCCATACCGCTAGCTAGTCAAGAAAAATGATGGCAGTCGGAGATTTTGTGTTAATTATAAGAAGTTAAATGAACTCACCATCAAAGACAAGTACCCCATTCTCATTATTGAGGAGTAGTTGGATGAGTTACATGAAGCATATTTCTTGTCAAAGATAGATTTGAGAGTAGGCTATTATCAAATCAAGGTTCACCCTCTAGACATTCACAAAAATGCTTTTAGGACACATCAAGGTCACTTTCAATTCCTAGTTATGCCTTTTGGTTTAACCAATGCACCATGCAGCTTCATTCCAGGCACTTATAAATGACCCCTTTAAAACTTATCTAAGGAAGTTCATTTTTGTCTTTTTTGATGATATTCTCATATATATTGTCTTCTCACCTACAACATCTGGATATTGCACTCTCACTTCTTCAGGATCATTCTTTGTTTGACAAAATTATCAAATGTTCCTTTGGCAAGACTCAAATTCAGTATTTATGTCATATCATTACTGGAGAAGGAGTATCAGATGATCCCTATAAGATTGAATGCATTTTGAAATGGCCAGTTCCCACATACTTAAGGAGTTGAGAGGATTTATTAGTCTTACTGGTTATTATAGAAATTTATATAACATTATTTTGTAAACCATTCACTGACTTATTCAAGAAGAATTGTTTTCAGCGGAGTCCAACAGCTCAAACTGCCTTTGAACAACTGAAAATGGATTACGTACTACTCATGTGCTTATGTATTTCTCTAAACTATTTGAGTTAGAGACAGATGCATGTGACACTGGTGTTGGGGCAGTACTTATGCAGGGCAAGAAACCAGTTGCCTACTTTAGCAAGGGAATGGGCATCAAATTTGCTGCTATGTCCACTTGTTGTAGTGATGGATGGCAATAAGTGGAGACCATAATTATTGGGTATTATTTCACCATCTTCACTGATCACCAAACCCTTAAATTTTTTTTGGAGAGAAATCTAGATTCCATGTTGTAGTAGAAATGGCTTTTAAAGTTGTTGGGTTATGACTATGAGTTGTGGTACAATAAATGAGCAGGGAATAGAGTTGTTGATGCTCTATCAAGAGTACAAGGTCCTTCTACTAAAAATTGCCATATTCTGACTCAAGTTTAGCTACCTTGGTTATTAGAGGTGATTAAAAGCTATAATTTTACACACTAGCTTTGGACCTTATTCCAAAACTTATTGTCACTCCTGCAGCTGTACCACCTTATTCTTACTTAGAAGGGGTAATCAGGTACAAGAATGAAATTTACGTTGGAGAAGATCGATGGAGATTTGAGAACTCAAGTGCTTGCTAAAATTCATTATTGTTCTATAGTTGGGCACTCTGGTACTCAGGCTAGTTATCAAAAAACAACGTTGTATTTATATTGGGTGGGCATACGGTCCTGAACAAGGGAACACAAGGGAAAAAATTCACTCCCAAGAGGGATGCTACAACCACTCCCTATTCCAGAACAATACTGGCAACATAATATTGAATGATCTTCTATACATGTAAACTAATGCCAATATCTTCTATATATGTTAACTGTATCATATACATCTGTAGGTAGTAATGATAGAATGTTCTATCATTAACTCTAGTAATCTTCTGTAATACTCTTCTGTATACTCTCAATCATTATATTCTCCTCCTATTGGCAGAATTCTGTCACAGAGGATTCATACATTCATATGGTATCAGAGCCATTACCCTCTTCTTTCTTCTTACCTTCAACTCAATGGCATATGTAGAAAACTTAAATACTACTGATACTTCTTCTCCTTACCCTCTTCCAAAAATCAGTAACTTAGTTCAACTTCTGTCCATCAAACTCACAGATGAATTTTTTTTAGTTTGGAAGAAACAACTAATTCATATTCTTCGATCTCATGAAATATATCAATTTATTGATTCTGAAGTTTCTCCCCCTCCCTCCCATATTCAAGGTCCCAACCCAAGTTCATCTCTTCCTAATCCTCTCTACTCTTACTGGGCTAAATCAGATGTACATCTTCTTACATGGCTTCAAGCCACCTTCACTGATTCTGTTATGGATAGTACACCTGCCTTTAAAACTTCTAAAGATCTTTACCAATATTTAGAGAACACTTTCAACTCCAAAGTCACAGCTAGAAATTATCATCTTCGTTTTCAACTGCAAACAATCCAACGTAATGCCCTTTTTGTCTCTGACTATCTTGCTAAAATAAAATCCATCTCTGATTCCCTATCTTCTACTCCAGCTCCTGTAAGTGATAGTGAACTTGTTCATCACACTGTTAGAGGTCTTGGTCCTGAATATGAGAGTTTTCTCACAGCTATAGAAACTCAAGAAAATCCTTCAACATTATCTCAACTGAACCCTTTTCTTTTGAGCCATGAGGCTCGTATTGGGAAACAACAAATCCTTGCAAATACTCATATGTCTGCTGCATTTCTAGCTCTCAATCAGCAATCAAACACATCTTTTAACACCAACAATCGTCCTAACAGCCGCAACTTCAATAATTCATCCCCTCGTGGTGGTAGTCGAAACAATGGTCGCGGTAGTGGTCGGTATGGTGGTGGTCGTTATAATGGACGTGGTAGAAGTAGATCCCAAGTTTATCAAAACTTCAACCCATCTTACCGGTATCAATCTCGTTCAATTCTTGGTGCTCCTCCAACTATTTGTCAAGTTTGTAACAAACAAGGACATACATCCTTAGAGTGCAATTATAGATTTGATCATGCGTACCAAGCTAATGATCTCCCTCAAACGTTTGCTGCAATGTAACTGAATGGTACCCCGTTTGATCAACATTGGTATGCAGATAGTGGCGTAACTCATCATATGACTGGTGATGCTTCACAATTGGTGAACTGCACTCCATACAATGGTACATATCAGGTAGCGGTTGGTAACGGTAATCTTCAACCTATAACTACTACTGGTGATATTATTTTTCATACATCGAAAATGCCTCTTACTCTCCATAATGTTTATCATGTTCCTAAAATCAAGAAGAACCTCTTATCTATTTCTAAACTCACTTCTGATCATGATCTTTCTTTTACCTTTGACAAACTTGGTTTTATGATTAAGGATCGACGAACGGGGACTCCGCTGCTCCACGGACCCAATAGAGGAGGCATGTATCCTGTTCTGAAATCGTATGACTTATCTTCTCCTTCTATATATGGTTCTGCAACTTCATCATACTTTGGTGTTCGAGCACCTTCTTCAGTTTGGCATCAACGACTAGCTCATCCACATCGTCAAGTTCTTAGTCATTTAGTCTCCAATAAAATAGTGTCTTCATCCAATAAGGTATCTCGTTTTGGTATCTGCGGTAGTTGTGCTCAGTCGAAACACCACCGACTTTCTTTTTTTAAGCATGACATTAAAACTCAAAAAGCTTTATCAAAAGTTCATGTTGATTTATGGGGTCCTTCTCCCATTACTTCTACATCTGGTTTCAGATACTTTTTTATTCTTGTTGATGATTACTCCCGCTACACATGACTATATTTTTTGACAACCAAATCTCAAGTATATGATTGTTTTAAATCCTTTACTCCTTTGGTTGAAAACTTGTTAAACTCTCACATTCAAATATTACAGAGTGATGGTGGTGGTGAATTTATTTCTCGTCCTCTGCAAAAAAAATTAACTGAACATGGTAAAGTCCACCAGTTTTCATGTCCCCATACTACTCAACAAAATGGGGTTGCCGAAAGAAAGATACGTCATGTGGTGGAAACAGGCCTTACACTTCTTCACCATAGTTCCTTACCAAAATCTTTCTGGCCAGAAGCTTTTGGCACAACCGTGTACCTTATAAATCGTTTACCTACTCATGTACTGAAAGGTGCTACTCCGTACTCTGTTTTATTCTGTCGAGTTCCTAACTATGATTTTTACGAGTTTTTGGATGTCGTTGTTATCCCTATCTAGTCCCGTATCGTCAACATAAACTTGATCTAAAATCAAAACCATGTATCTTCATTGGTTACAGTGATCATCACAAAGTTTATAAATGTCTTGAACCAATTTCCAATCGTGTTTACACTTCTAGGGATGTTCTCTTTGATGAGCAATGCTTCCTTATGGTATTGATTGTTTGCAAAAATATATTAGTCAACTGCCTTCACCAAAAGAAACCTTTCAATGGGTTTGTCTCAATGGTAATATCCCAAATGTGTTTCATTTCTCAAGTGATTCCTCAACTGAAACTTTACCATGTAATAACCCATCACCAATTTACCCATCAACACCACAAAGTTCATCTTCACCAACATTGTCTAATACTGTTTCTGTACCTTTACCATTCAATAACTCCATATCAATTGCTATAGAATCTCAACCTATATCTAATGGTGTTCAACCATCCACTATTGCTACGGTACATCCATTGATTTCTACTATAGGTGAACAATCCTCATTGGGCAATATTGGTGCAGCACCGTCCCCGACGACAGACATAAATCAACATACCATGGTAACTCGCTCCAAAATAGGTAATTCTAAGAAAAAATTTCTTAAATCTTATTTAGCTACTAAACATCCTGTTCCATCTACTTTCCTTGCATCTTTACATGAGATACCTACTGAACCAACATCCTTCACTGTTGCTAATAAAGATCCTCTTTGGCAAGCTCCAATGCTTGATGAATTTAATGCATTGTTAAGTAACATGACCTGGTATTTAGTTCCCCGCCAATCTCACATGAATCTTGTTGGCTGCAAATGGGTCTATCGGATTAAACAAAAATATGATGGTTCTATTGATCGCTACAAGGCTCGACTAGTTGCTAAAGGATATTCTCAGCAATATGGACTTGAATATGAAGAAACGTTCAGTCCTGTTGTAAAACCAGTAACTATTCGTCTTGTCCTTAGTATTGCCGTTATTTTTTCCTAGCCAATTCGACAATTAGATGTCAAGAATGCTTTTCTTCATGGTTCTCTTGATAAAGATGTATACATGATCCAGCCTCCGGGGTTTGTTAACAAGGATTTACCCAACCATGTGTGTAAACTTCATAAAGCTTTGTATGGTTTGAAACAAGCTCCTCGAGCTTGGTTTCATAAGTTCACTTCCTATCTATCTGAATTGGGGTTTAAACCATTAAAATCAGACACTTCTCTTTTTATTCGTCACTCTTCCGCTAGAATTCTTGTACTCTTATTATATGTCGACGATATCTTGATAAATGGTTCTGATCCTGCATTGTTTACCTTGATTCATGACTTGAGCAAGCAATTTTCTATGAGTGATTTGGGTGATCTTCATTATTTTCTTGGTATGGAGATACATCGCACTCCAAATGGTTTACATCTTAGTCAAACTCGTTACACACTTGATATTCTTAATCGTATTGACTTGTTAAATTCAAAACCTGTTGCAACCCCTTGTTCTACTGGGAGTAAGATGTCTGCATTTGATGGTATATTGTTAGATAATATCACTTTGTATCGTAGTATGGTAGGAGATTTACAATACCTTACCATGACCCGTCCTGATATTACATATTCCGTTAATCAAGTTAGTCAGTTTATGCATTCGCCTACTGATGTTCATTT
Organism: Papaver californicum; assembly: GCA_023531435.1. Classification (NCBI taxonomy): domain Eukaryota; kingdom Viridiplantae; phylum Streptophyta; class Magnoliopsida; order Ranunculales; family Papaveraceae; genus Papaver; species Papaver californicum. The sequence goes on along the minus strand of JAJJMC010020972.1, from coordinate 11,707,824 downwards.
TAATGCAGTGAAACGAATATTGCGATACCTAAAGGGAACTCTTGGTTATGGTATCTACTTTATAGCTAAATCTAATTTTCAACTTCGTGGTTTTAGTGACGCTGATTGGGAAGGAAGTCCATACTCTCTTCGTTCTACCACTGGTAATTGTGTTTTTCTTGGAAACAACTTGATTTCTTGGTGTTAAAAGAAACAACCAACTGTCTCTAAATCAAGCACTGAGGCTGAGTATCGTGCACTTTCTTTAACTACTGCTGACGTGATTTGGATTCAATATCTACTACAAGACTTAGGTATATACATGCCATCATCTCCAATCATGTATTGTGATGATGTCAGTGCTACATATCTTGTTTTAAATCCAGTGCAACACTCTCGCTCAAAGCATATACAAGTTGATTACCATTTTGTTCGTGAACGTGTGCAACGAGGTTGTTTACAGATTACATACATTTTTAGTCGATATCAACTTGCTGACGTATTCACCAAGGGCTTATTAAAAGATAGATTTCATTACTTGACTTCCAAGCTCTCTCTTAAGGGTACACCATGATCGACTTGAGGGGGGATATTGAGTGATCTTCTATACATGTAAACTAATGCCAATATCTTGTATATATGTTAACTGTATCCTATAGAGCTGTAGGTAGTAATGATAGAATGTTCTATCATTAACTCTAGTAATCTTCTGTAATACTCTCATGTATACTCTCAATAATTATATTCTCCTCCCATTGGTAGAATTCTGTCACAGAGGATTCATACATTCATACATATCACATGGATTTCAAAAATGGGATCCCTAAATCTGAAGGCAAGGATGTAATCCCAGTTGTGGTTGATAGAGTCACTAAATTTAGTCATTTGTTAGCTCTTAGCCATCCACATACTGCATCATCTATGTCTTAATTGTTCTTAGACAACATCTACATGTTTCATAGTATGCCTGGCTCTATTGTTTCTCACAGAGACAACATATTCCTCAATAATTTTTGGCAGGAGTTATTCTCCAGATTGGGAACTTCTCTTCACATAAGCACTGCATACACCCACAATCTGATAGCCAAACTGAGAGTATCAATGCTTGTTTGGATAACTTACTTAAGGTGAATGACTATAGACCACCCAAGTGGTTTATCTGGTTGTTATTGGTAGGTTGGTGGTTTAATTCCATCTACCACACCAGTTTGAAGTTAACTCATTTTGAAACTCAATATGGTTACTCACCTCCACAATTTGGATTATTCACTCACCAACTACTTATACTTATGATAAAGATTACTTATAAAAGACAAGTTATATGTTTAATTTTTAAGTATACTCTTTTAGAAGATCAAAATAAGGATGAAGAAACAAGAAGATAAGAAGAGGGTGGAACGATCTTTTTAGGTGGGAGATTGGTTTTATCTCAGATTGCAAACTTCTTTTCAATTAAGAAGAAACTTGAAATTAACATCCATTTTTTTTGTCCTTATTAAATGCTTGAGAATATTTGGATTGTGGCTTACAAGTTACAACTACTATCAAGTTCTAAAATCCATCCATTGTTTTATGTATCTCATTTGAAGCCTAAGTTATGAACTAGGTTATTGCCTCAAACTACTCTTCCAACTCTTGAAAAAGATGGTTGTATGAAGATGTTTCCTCAACAACTGTTGGCTTCTCGCAGAATCATGAAGAATAAACCCTAGAGGAAGCAACCTGGAAAGATTCTCTCGTGATTCAACAAAAATTCCTTGACTGGATTCTTGAGGAAAAGAATCATTTGGAGTAGTGAACAATTCTTATTTCCTTTAGGCAGGGCACCTTCCCTTATAAGTTTTTAGCCTTTAACCGAGTGCTAATAGTATTTGTAGCTTCCTTTTCACGTGATTGTCCTTTTTATACTTGTTGTTTTTGTCTCTATGACTATCATGAAATTAGTAAAGCTTTTCCCTTCTTTTCTGCTCTTTTTTGAATCTTTTCATTTTTTATTGTTCTTCTTCTCATTTATCTATTTTTTATCTTATCTTTTGACCTTTTTTACCCTATCACTTCACGTGAACATACTTTTTATATGTGTAGAAAACTATAGATACATCATGATCTGAATGTATCGTTATGCTTTATCGGGGATGCACTGTCTGGACCTTGTGATGTTTACCTAGTCTAATGTTGCATTTAAAGAAAGTGGGAGGCGGTGATTGTGTAACTTCTCCCGTATTTCTATTGGTAGAAGTATGAGAAATATTTATATAGGGAAGGAATGTTGGATGAGAAAAAGAAGGCAACAATTGCCTATATACTTTCCTAAGGAAGCATCATGATGCAAATGCATTATTATTCTTCATCCCTACTCGAGGATGCATCATGATACAAGGGCATCATTTTTCTGTATTCCTTACCCAAAGTTGCATCATGATGCAAATGCATCGTTATGCTTTGTCGTGTACTCGAGGATGCATCATTTGGATCTTGCAATACTTACTCGGTATATTATTGCATTTAAGAAAAGTGGAAGGTGGTGAGTATCAAACTTCTAACGGATTTCGGTATGTAGAAATGTGAGAAAGATTTATATATGAAGGGGATGCTGGATAAAAATACATGACGAAGAAAATGCATAATTTTCCCCATGTTTCATACTCGAGGATGCATCATGACGTGAATGCATCATTTTGTTTTTTTTGCTTACCTAAAGATGCATTGTTATGCTATATAACTGACAGAGAATGCAACATTTTCCTATGTTGCTAGTGAAGGAACCTATCATTTGGTGACACCATTTACGATCTATATGGAATCTTTTAGGAACAATCTTGTTCATCATTATAAAAGCTATATGTCTTATAAGAATTAGGCCCCGCTCTGCTTTTGTCATTATGATATGAGTTGGTAATTGTTGGTGATGCGATTTTTACATGCATAATGTATCCTCTTGGAATGATCGATATTTATTGTCCATGCTTGAATTGTTTTAATTGGCTCGAGTGGATAGTTCTGTTCGAGATGAACTACGATCGCGCTTAATATCTTCCCGGTACGGGGGATGGTACATAGGCAGCCGCATTGCGATTCAGCACTAAGGTGATTCAGATCATATGTCTCTGTACGTTAGACAGGAGATGATTATCACCATCCAAGGTAACTCATATCATCTGACTCGGCGTACGAGATATGAAATGATTGTTATCGCCCTTGGTTGCTTATACCATCTATTGATAAATCATTGCAACCAAAGATAATAGATGATTATCACCGCACCAAGTTACTCATATCTTTTATTGCCATATGATAGAGACATTTGAGGTAGTCCATAACGTTGAAGAACTAGTTGATAACTATCTACTGGATGTTCATACTACTTAGCGAGCTGTATGATATTTTTATATGCCAGTTTCGAATTGGGTATCGCCATGATGCATTAGGAAACCCAAAATACAAGTTAGTGAAACTAGCATAAGCACACTTAGATCACAACGAAATGGTATTTGACTGACCATCACATCTTTTACACGAGCAAGATCATTTGCATACATTCAACACATGATCGCAATAACTAATAGGAATTGTTCACAAAGTAGGATGATGAGAATTACTTAACGGTTTCGATGATCCTTGCAATAGGTTTTTCAATGGCCTAAGACATGACCAAGGTCGGCCCGGACAATAGTTGGAATTTAGTGGCGCACAACAAATACGTCACCATTGCGGCTAATCGAGGCATTGGTGCATGTCGTGGAGTTGGACAACAGTTATAGGAGCTTAGTTACATGATTTCACCCTAGGATCAGTTTTTCAAAGAGTGAATATCATGTCCCTCATGAGTATGGAACATGTTGGTGCAAGTGATAAGTGCATAATTTACATATTTTAAGTATCATTTTCTTATACTTATTTTCTAGATTTTATGTTAATTACTTTTTTTTATTATTACTTTTGTAGTTTATGTGTTTTATTAGGTTACATCTCTGAAAGAAGTGGAAATGACTTTAAAAGTGATAAGGAAGTGAAGTGCTACAAGTGAACAAAATTAAACAAGAATTGAAACTCCTTTAAATCCAGGAATTATTCACACCATCCTATACGGAATTGAAAGGCGAAGCCAACGCTAAAAGAATGAGGTCATTCCGAGTTCGTATGAAGAAGTTATGAACAAAACCGTGAAACCAACTTGGATTTGTTATTTGTTGGGTCTTATTGGGCCTGCGCGGGAAGAGAATAAGAGAAGCGTTTTGGGCTCGCCTTTGACGTGAAAATTAGGGGTTTTCTTGGTTTTTGAGGAGGTTAAGTCTCCTAATTTGATAAGGATCAAAAGGAGGTGGAAGAGTTAAAGAGATTAGGTTTCCTAGTTGGATAAAGGATTAAGAGGAGGTTACCAAATCCTATATAAAGGGGAGCCTAGATACAAATTTGAGACACAACTTTTTCACACCTAGGAACAGTGAAAACTAGGTTTAGCTTCTGTTTTCTTTAATATTTTTAATGGCTTTTGAGAAAGCCATGTCTAGCAAAATCTTTTGTTATGGTGAAAGGATGAACTTGTAGAGATAGATCTTCTTGTGTTTCAAAACTAGGGTTTTCAACTATAAAAGTTTAATGTTAATGTTTTGTCTCTCTTTCAATGTTTTATCTTTCTCGATGATTTTTCATGTTTTATGCCATGTATAGTTCATTGTTTGATTAATAGAAGAACTCATTGACCCTTTCGCGATAATCGTTTGATGAATATTCTTTGACTATTTATGCCACGTATACCTAGTACTTCGAAATTCTACCTTAGGTTGAGAACAAACAATTCTTTTTGAAAATTCTTTTCTTCGATTCTTAAACGAAATATCTTCTGTGTATTAGTAGCTAGATTTGTTATTTTACACGAGTAAAATTTATACCCTTTGTGATGAACGCACGTAAACCCTAATCTACAACGGATTCCCGAAACCTTAACGTTTTTCTATTATTGATTTCAATCTTCGTTAAATAGATTTAATTCATTTGTTAATATAATTCTTTATTTTAAAAATATAAAAAATATCTTTATTAATTTTCTTTTTGCCTGAAAGTTACTTGAATTAATTAGTATAAGTAATACACATTCCTCGTGTATTTGCTCTTGTCTACATCTTTCGATATTGTGTGCTTGCGGTAAAACAAAGTCGATTTTCCGATGCATCAAGTTTTTGGCGCTGCTGCTGGGGAGTTGTTTTTAGGTAAGATTTTATTTTTAGATTTTTATTATTTTTTTCTATTTTACGTTTTTTTTCTCTTGGGTATTTCTCTTTTGCTACAGGTTTTGGAACGAAAACGAAAAGAAATTGACCCAAAGATTTTGGTGATTAAAAGACTTGGAGTAAAGAACGGAAATGAAGACAAAGAGTTTATTTTTATTTAACTTTTACTTTTAAGGATTTTTATTTGTTATTTTAATTTAGAAAAAGTATATTAGAAAATCTTTAATTGTTTTTGTAATTTTCTTTTATTTTTGGATATTTTTGGACATTATTTTTTATTTTTAAACCCTATGGAAGGGTAGTATTAAATATAAACTGCACAGGGAAGGATGACAATTACGATATTGTCTCAGCCCCTTGGGTTCGTACACTGACACAGGAGTCAGTGGTCCGAGTCGACTTCAATGGTTCATCGTCCGTCTGGTACGGGAGGTAAAACTCTATCAATCCACGAAACCCCTGCAAGTGGATTTTCTGTATTCCTTCGTAATGCATATATGTTGAGGACTGAATACAGATTTATTTTCTAGTAAAGGGCAAGAACTGGACATACAAGATAAGGACTCAGATTTCATCACCGTTTCCTTATTGCCCACTATAGGAACATGTTACCAAACGCGAACCTAAGCTTAAAATTTTGATTAGAAAGAGACTGATAGGGTAACGAGCTTATAGGAAAGTCATTCAAAATGACTGAATTGGTTACTCTGTTAGCCTAACTCAAAGTTCAGGAAGATTATTTTAAAAAGATTCGAGCCGCCTTGTAACCCAAGGAAACGTTGCCAAAGAGACAGGGTTATCAAAGCTCCTTAGAGTTTATCTTGTTTCTATTCGACTTAATCTAATTCGGATCGTTCTAAGAGGTTTGGTAAAATAGTAACTAGTTGCATTTCGAAAGGATAAAAGCTGGTCTAGAAACAATCTAAGTGGAGCCATCATTCTTTTTGTTTGCTAGATTCAATAGGTTTGATTTGGTTGAGTCAGCCTTGCTTGTGATTGTTTAGAATTCCCTTCCAATTTTTCCGTCTGGTACCGTTCTTAGTTTGAAGAGCGCCATTGGAATCATTCACGGGTGAAAAGTAAGTAATATTTGATATTCTCGCAAAGCTTTTGCAAGGTGAGTTATTGGGTAAATTTTGCCTTGTATTATGGATCCCGATGATTTGGCTTCTTTTATTTCATTTTGGAATCGTTCCAAAAGAGACGAAAAATAAGAGTCATATAATATTTCACTTGGGGAATATGCATATACACCTTCTTATTATTATGAACCTAGGAGAGAAGAGTGTGTAAATAATCATTGGAATTATTCTCATGGGTATGATCATTCCGGACCTTGTGAAGGTTATGATTATTACCAACCTTACCCAGGTTATGAGTCACATTATACTAATTCCAATTATTATTCACACATGTATAATTCACAGTATGAGAGGGATGATCAATCATACTGTGAACCATATGCATCACTCTCATCTAAGCTAGAATAGCGGAGTCACGGCATGGGAAAATTAATTGAACAATGTTGACACAATATTGTCAAATCAACTGAACGATCTGCTCAAATATTTTCTGAACTTTTGCAGCAAGTAGATGATTTTCCTCTTTATAATGCTTCGAGTTCTGATTTTTATGATTCTCATGATATTAATAATGAAACCATTAGGAACCATGAATCTTTGTGATTTGAGAATGATGATGAACTTGACACTTATGATTATAGGAATAGAGATACTGTTATGACATCTGAATTCGGTATATCTTGTTCCACTCTAGATTATACTGATGATTATTCGACTAATTATTCAGATGATGATGATGATTTAGAAGAACATGTTTACACAGGGGATATTATTGTCGAGTTTAATAACTCAGAGGCAGTAGATGTGCAAATTGATATACCTTCTAATCATGTAAATTCTGAGATTCCTACCGGTCACCTAAAGAGGATGATAACGATCCAATTAATCATGAAACTGATGTTGCATTGAATGCTTGTTTCACTGATCCATCTAGTGCTTTTATAAATGCTTGTATAAATGCTAAGGAGATTGATATTGGCCAAACTATTGATTTTACTGAAATTGAACCACTAGATGTATGTTTAGATCAATTTGCAGATTCTGATGATCTGATGCTTACTGACATTGTCAATACATTGCATCCTCAAATGGTTGATGAAGGTAACACAACCATGGAAGTTATTTCTGCGGACTTAGAACCTGATTTAGGGTACATAAAAAATGTTGAAACATTTCAACAATCTTTACTTGTAATTCGTGAGTCTGATTTACTTTGTGATACTATGAATGAGTGTACAAGTCGGAATTTTGCTCTTTTAAACCTTAAGGTTGAATTTATTTTGTTTAGCTTTATTGGTATGAATCAATCTAGTGTTTGCAGGCTCATATTTGTAGCAAAACTTATATATTGGGATGATCCCCAACTTTTCATACTTTATATTTATGTTTGGCAGCTGATTTTTTGGTACCATTATCATCTTGTTTGAGATTAATTACGACGTAAGCATGGAAACAAGTATCATTTGCTTCATGGGAGTCAACCCATCATATTTATTTCCTTCACCTTATCTTTTTAGTTTTTGATTGCTTGTTTTATATCATTTTAAGAATTTCTCATCTTGATTTTTACATTGGATGATTCAATATACATTGAAGACAATGTAAAGTTTAAGTGTGGGGGAGTGTTAAGCATATAAGATTCTTAAGTATTCACTTTTTACGAATAAAATTTTTAACTTTTTCATAATTATTTACATGAAACCTCCAACTTTTAGATATCTACGGCCATATTCACTTAAGTGTTTTATACTTCTTGCTACGTTTACATACAAAGTTCTCACTGAAATAACTGAACTTAGAAATATTAAAGAACTATATTCGGGGTGCTTAGTTGTTGAGGCTAGAGATGATGAAAAGGGACTTAAACCGCCGGTGGCGAGTTCACTATTAGAGTTGTTGATCATTCAATACCCTGAGTGAGGCACCAAACCTTCAATTGTCTGTTTAGAGTGTTTCATCTGCACAAATTCTTGGTAGAAAGGTGAGCTACCCAACCTCGCACCATTTTAGCACTACTTTTTGATCTCTTGAGTGCTAATTCTATCAATCATGAGGGTGAGATCAGAATTACGAAAAAACCTTACCTTGTAGTTTGATTTGCACTTGGCACCACTCTATTTTTCTCTTGACAAGAACAAGTCCATAGAAACATATCATCATCAACAAGCGGATCATTACAAATTTTAAGAAAGTTGAAGACGTTCAAGGTTTATAAGAAACATTATAATATAAGGAACATAATTTTATATCATAGTTGAAGACTAAGTACAACAACGGAAAATATCAAGAGAATTTGATTTTTATGAAGTTTATGATGTCGAGACAATACGAGTTGTGACAAATCAAGTGGTAAAGTCCTTTTTCTACGGCCATATTAGTTTCATTGTTATTCTTTTAGTTTGTATTTCATATATATTGTCTCAAAAAAAAATAGAATAAGAAAATATAAAAAAACAGAAAAGGGAAGAAAAGAAAAAAAAAATTTTTTTTTTTTTTTTTGTATTAATTCACTAATGTCGTGGGGAAGAAGAAATCTATAAAGAAGTTTTAAGCAACAAGAATTTAAGGGAAAAAGTTAGAAATTATCAGAGTTCTAGAAAGTTCAAGAGTTCATCATCTACAGTTGAAGCCGAAGACGTTTCTATGGGACGTTGTGAGAGCGTTGTTGATTGTAGATTGGATGAGAAGGTAAGTGAGCATTCCCATCCTTACATAGTGGTTGATTTCCTTTCTTAGAGGTCATTAGGAAAAAAAAGATTCTTTTTCGACCCACATCTCTATGGGATAACATCTTCATATAATTCGGAAGGTTCCTTTTTCTTCCTACGTTTCAACGTGTGCAGGATTTCTATCTTCATTCTTGCCTGCATACATGAGAACCATAAAGTACGTATTTTGAGTGTCAAATTCATAAAACTCTATTGGTGAGGCAGAAATATTTGGTCGCTCTCGATCCTGAATTCTTTCATATGGTAGTTTTCTCCTAACTCAAGAGTTAAGCATGAGAATAATGTTCTTTGATACATATAACTTCTTATTATTAGTGTGCAAAAACTTTATGTCCTCATAGCTCTTTGGATGCAGGTGCTCTGGAATATTTGAAAGTTGGAACTTAAGTTTTGTGGGTATATCTCTGGTAAACCCTCACGAGACTATAACTCGTCCACTAGGGACACCTAGGGGGTTTAAAGGCTTGTTGCACATGCTAAGTGTAACCGTATCCTCAGCGAAAGGGAGTTGTTGTAGTTAGTTTAGATTTGTAGTTTGCTCGAGGACTAGCAAAAGGCAAGTATGGGGGAATTTGATAAGTGCATAATTTATATATTTTAAGTATCATTTCCTTATACTTATTTGCTAGATTTTGTGTGAATTATTGTGTGTTATTATTACTTTTGTATTTTATGTGTTTTATTAGGTTACATCTCTGAAAGAAGTGGAAATGACTTTAAAAGTGCTAAGGAAGTGAAGTGCTACAAGTGAAGAAAATTAAACAAGAATTGAAACTCCTTTAAATCCAGGAATTCTTCACACCATCCTGTAGAGAATTGAAAGGCGAAGTCAATGCAAAAAGAATGAGGTCATTCCAGTTCGTATGAGGAACTTATGAGCAAAACCGTGAAACCAACTTGGATTTGTTATTTGTTGGGCCTTATTGGGCATGTGCGGGAAGAAAAATAAGAGAAGCGTTTTGGGCTCGCCTTTGACGTGAAAATTAGGATTTTTGTTGGTTTTTGAGGAGGTTAAGTCTCCTAATTTGATAAGGATCAAAAGGATATGGAAGAGTTAAAGAGATTAGGTTTCCTAGTTGGATAAGGATCAAGAAGAGGTTACCAAAGCCTATATAAAAGGGAGCCTAGATACAATTTTGAGACACAACTTTTTCGACGCATCAGCAAGCATGGCTCTAGAGAATATGTTTAGCATAATAAATAGGCAAGTTGTATTCATATGGTGTTACATTTAAGAACCCTTCTTGTGAAGCATGTTGGAAAAAAGCAAAACTTGGCAAAAAAAACATGCCTGTAAATTTTACAGCCTGGTTACTCAAGTAAGTGGAGCATCGGGAAACTAGAGCATGCTAACAGGGCGTTAGGAACAAAAAAAAATCAGTCTGTTGCAGCATTTTTAGCAGTATGTGATTATGGTGATCATTTTTTGATTGGTTTATCATATTTTTTTTGAATTGTCGTGGATGATTCAGTTGGTATCGGGACCTGGGAATGTTGAAAAGAGTTCAAGAATATTTGTGATTAATAACAAAAGTATTGGGTTGGTGCTTTTTGCCTCCTTCCCATTTATTTGTTTGTGTGCTGTTACAAGACACATCAAGGTTTTAGAATATTCTTAATAATGAGTTTGAATTTAGAGCCCTATAATATAAGCCACGGTTTATATGATAATATGAAACATAGTATCCACATGATTTATATATTTATTGCATTTTATTTTTTAATTTCGGAAAAAGGAAGTTGCACTTTTTTCTTTGAAGGTTGATATAGGGCTCCCATATCAATAGAGGGGCTCCTCTAATAAGACGAAATAGGGACATTATGAAGTAAAACTTAAAAACTCCTTATCCATAATATTTTTACAATACCCAAATCACCCTTCATTAATATGTTAATTACCTTAATTAGTGAAAATTTAATTAAGCTAATCATGGTTAATTAAACTTAATCTTTGACTAACACAAATTGAAATCAATTTTTTTTTTTTTGATTTGTGATTTGGGGATGAAAAACTAGATGAAATGTGAGAAAAATTTCGTTTTTTTTTTAAACCCTAGTTTTTGATTCAATCAACCATAGTAACCATTTAGGTCTTTCTAGATTAAAATCTTGATCATTTTATGGCTCAAATTAGATGAAATCACGAATTGAAAGTTTGATTTTGTGTGATTCAGAGACAGTTACGGTTGGGTTTCATTACGAACCCAACCGTAACACCAAGAACACCGAAGAACACCTTCAGTTACGGTTGGGTTTTGACTCCAAACCCAACCGTAACCTCAAGAACCTATGAACACCCTTTGAACACATAGTTACGGTTGGGTTTGGCTTGAAACCCAACCGTAACTCATCCTTTTTAGCATTGATTTTTAAGGTCAAATTTGAGTTTTAAAATCCAAATTTTGAAGTTATTCAACCATTTTAACTAGATTGTAGTTAAATTGGGTCATTCAAACACACAAAAACCGAAAAATCAACAAATTAGAGATTCCAAATTTTGAGTTATCAGTAGATTTTACGGTTGGGGTTTGGCTAAAAACCCAACCGTAACTAATAATGTTAGTTGCATGTTTCATGATATAGTTACGGTTGGGTTTTGCATTGAAACCCAACCGTAACTAATTTTTAAACCCCAATTGTAAAATTAGATAAATATATTTTGAGATTTTTTTCATTTCTATCTTGTAGAGAATTGAAAGACGGAGCTAACCCAAAAAAAATGAGGTCAATCGGACATCGTATGAAGGAGTTATGATCAAAACGGTGACATTTTTATTTGTATCCAGGAAGAATTACGGTTGGGTTGGGCCAATAAACCCAACCGTAACTCTGGGCTCTTGAGGCCCAAAATGCTCAGAGTTACGGTTGGGTTTATTGGCCTAACCCAACCGTAATTCTTCCTGGATACAAATAAAAATGTCACCATTTTGATCATAACTCCTTCATACGATGTCCGATTGACCTCATTTTTTTTGGGTTAGCTCCGTCTTTCAATTCTCTACAAGATAGAAATGAAAAAAATCTCAAAATATATTTATCTAATTTTACAATTGGGGTTTGAAGATTAGTTACGGTTGGGTTTGGTTGAAAACCTAACCGTAAATTTTAATTAAATCTTCATCTCCTACATTTGAAGTTACGGTTGGGTTTGTTTAATAACCCAACCGTAATATGAAGAACAAATTAGTTACGGTTGGGTTTGGTTGAAAACCCAACCGTAAATCTGGGCAAAAATGGTGTTCTTGGTGTTACGGTTGGGTTCGACATGAAACCCAACCGTAAGTTTCTCTGAACAACAAAAAATCAATCTTTCAAATCGTGATTTCATCAAATTAGTTAGTGTAATTTAGTTTTATCCGGATTGTCATCACTACTACTTTCTACACATTTATTAGTATTCTTCATCACGAAATTGGGAGTTTAATCGGCGATAAAATTTTGATTCGATTGAGAAATTTGATTAAAATGGAGAAGGAGAAGATATGGAGGAGATGAAAATTTTTTAATTAAAGGACAAATTTGTCTTTTTTTTATTAGGTAAAGGGTAAAATGAACATTTAACTTTACCCCTAGGACATCCCTTATCGTAAAATTGGGTCACCTCGGCTCAACTGGGAGCCCCTCTATTGATATGGGAGCCCCTATATCAGCCTTCTTTTCTTTACGGTTGATATTCTTTTAGCAACACAAATTTTAAATCGCATCTTTAATTTTCTTCTTCTTTTTATTGTTGATATAAGTCAGTAAGCTTCTTTCAAAATTGATATTACTTTATATTGTTGTTGATGATCGTATACCGTCAAATATTTTAAAAAAGGTAGATCTTGCCTTGAGACTACAAGAATATGATTAATTCACAATTCTGATGAAACCTTCGTGATTGAAAAAAATAACACTTAAAAGATAAAAAATTATTAAAACGATGAGGGGTTGATTAGTTCTTCATTCTATTCCAAATCTATGCATAAGAGTACACTTTTTTTTATTAAAGATAAGCAAACCATATATTAAAGTAAACATCAACTAGCTCGTACTTTATAACTTTGAAAATAAACAAAATTTGAACCTCACTCCCAAACCTATATCAAACATTATCTCTGATGTTTTAAACCAATGCATAAAAATTAAAAACCAATGCATAAAAATTAAAAGAACAGGGAAAGTGTATGTGCGTTGTGCGTATGCAAACACAAAAAGTATACAAATAACAATTGGAAAGATAATTTCAAGGAATATATAAAATTTACTAAAATCTAATATATAGTTTGAAAAATGTAACATTTCTTAAGTTTTTATCTTGATTATTATAAAAATGATATTTTTTGTAACTACTGGAAAATTAATTCCACGGATGATTTAAAAAAAATCCAAGGAATATCGTCAATAGTTCATACGGAGACATTAATTTTCTATCCTACGATCGAATTTTAAGCTTGGAAAATCCAATAATTGAATTTCATGGTTAACAAAAATTGATATTGTTTTGTTGTTCTCATTAAAAGAAGCCTGATATAGGGGCTCCAAACCTAATTGAGGGGCTCCCAGTTGAGCCGAGGTGACCCAAATTTGACGATAAGGGATGTCCTAGGGGGTTTTGTTAAATGACGATTTTACCCTTATACCAATTAAAACCTAAACTCTTTTAACAAAATTCATAACTTTTAAAAACTAAAACAAAAGAAAACCTCTCAAAACCCAACCGTAATCTCCCTAGATTCATCGCCGATTCGCAAAATTCATCGACGATTAAACTCAACTCAACAATTCGAGATGAAGAAGCATACTAAAGGCGTTAAAGGTAGTAGTGATGGCAATCAACCCTGCTCCTTTCAACCTAATCAAGATATTCAACAAGAAATCGATAGTGACAAGCAAAATCAAGCACCGAAAAGTCCAACAATGGTGTATCTAAGGTATTGTTGAAAACCCATGTATTCTTAGAACTTGGAATTGATTTATTCGCATGTTTGATCATGATTTTGGGGAAAAAATGTTGCACACAGTTGATATTACGGTTGGGTCCGTGTCAAAACCCAACCGTAATATTTAATGTTCTTGAGTATTACGGTTGGGTTATTTTCAATACCCAACCGTAAATCAAAGGGAAGAAGATGAATAGTTCAGGATATTACGGTTGGGTTTTAAAAGATAACCCAACCGTAAATAATTTGCGCCAATTTTTAAAAACAACTTACGGTTGGGTTTGTAGAAAATCCCAACTGTAACAAATAGCGTCCATAAAAATTTGGTTTGAGTATTACGGTTGGGTTTTTTCTTAAAACCTAACCGTAACATATGGACAACATTTTGTACTAAAAGTTTACGGTTGGGTTTGTGTTAAAACCTAACCGTAAATTATGGGACAAAATATACAGTTGGGTTTTGAGAAAAACCCAACCGTAAATAATCCTGTGCAGTGAATTTTTTTTTAGTTGAAGTTGAATTACTTGAAAATTATCTAACTTGTATTGCTTGTGTGCTGTAGGAAGAATAAGAGGGGTAATAATTTAACACCAATTTCTCACACTCCAACCCCTCGCACGGAAAGCATTTAGGGGTTGAGAAGAGAGGCGTGAGTAAGACCCACAATCCCTCTTTTGAGGTAGGTGGTGGTAGTGTTCCTCAAATTGCAGAAGAGGAATATATTGTGTTTCAAGGCTTGGGTGATCTACCAACACCCAGAGGTTCTCTTGTGATTAGAGAACCACCACAAGAGCAACAACACGAAGAAGAAGAGCGGGACAAAGAACAACATGTCCCTCAAGGCAAAGGTAAAGAAATTCAAAAAGAAAAGGAAAAGAAAAGGGTTGCCAAAGAAATTCCGAAAGAAAAGGCCGAACCTCAACTGTGGCCTAAGAGGAGGAATGGAGGACTATGGGGTGAGGCCCCAGACAAATCTGCAATATTATTTGGTCATCCCCATTCATGGGCTGCCAAAGTTGCAGCGACCAAGGTATTATTCTAATCACTTCTCTTATTCTGTTAAATTTTGGTTTGTTAACTTTTGTAAGTAAAACAAATTTGTTTTTATTCTTTGTAGGATCATACAAGGCGATCAAGAAATTGGTTCGTCAAAGGGCTCAACATTGGCCCTTAACTGATGAATGTACGGGCGTACAAATTCTTGTAAATGGTACCGGGTTAGCTCCCGGAATTACCAATTCAATGTGGGAGTATGACAGTGTCGTATGCGCATCCTTCAGGGAACGTTATTGGCCTGAAACCGATACGTTTCATCTCCCATTCGACGAGATGACTATAACACCGGATGATGTCCAATCAATTCTTGGGCTGGAGGTGGAAAGAAGATGATGAGCATCTGGGAATACCCTTGCAATGGCATTCATCAAGCCTTGTTCTTTGTCGGTGATAATTACCTTAGGGGTATATCCTTCAATGTAGAATAATTTAATTTGTTCCAAAGCCCACACATAGCTTTCTTCGAGCTCGTTTCTCAAGAAGCAAAAGGCAACACTAAAAGGGGACTTGGTAGAAGTTTGCCCTACAACATTCAAAACCGGGAGCTCATACTTGTTAGTTTTATACGTGCAATCCATCATAAGCACTTGATGGGAGCACCGTGCTAACTTTATAAACTCGGGATGAGCCAATATAATATGCTTAATTTCTTTATTCTCATCTTCTTCGTGAAACATGGTGTAGTTTTTCGTCTCCCCCAAGTACAAAAGTTGTTGGATCGGGTCCCTTTCTTCCCATTTCTCACGCTTCAACTTGGCTTTGGCGTTGTAGATTGTCTCCAACGTAGACACATTATTTGAGTTTATTTTCTTCAAGTGCCCGAGTATATCACTGGGTTTCAAACGCTTATCCGTCATATCGTCTACGATGAGCTTTTCTTCCTTGGTAAGCCGGGCCATAGAAGGATGCGTTAACAAAGTATCTGGTGGTAGGTGGTTGTGACGACCGCATACAACCGTAGACAAGAACCACTTATTCTCGTTGTTCTTACGAAATTGAAGCTTGAAAGGACATCCCGTCTTCTTAGTGTAAGTTTTTCGCTTGATCTTCGTCTTTGGTACATACTCAGTACCCTTCTTTGCATGTCTTGTGTATTGTCCACTACACTCACAAACCATTTGAAAGCGGTTGTGTTTTTGTTGGTTGTTACAAACAATCACACACATGATGAGTTTCCCATGTTCTGTAGCCCACTTCTTTGCGTCATCTTTTTTATCCCATGTCTACATGGTCCAAGAACAGAAAGTTAGGAGAAAAAAAATGGCATCGTGTTGGATGTCGAAAGGGATTAACAACTTATCTATAACCTACCAAGTCGTTCAAATAGTGATCCGTAGTATCTATAGTTTCAGTATCATTTGGAGGAGGCTGATCATTCATTGGTTGAGGTACAACGCTGAACAAAAGAGATCAAGGCCAAGCGTCAGACAAAACACTAAAACTAATAAGTTTACGGTTGGGTTAAAAGGGTCAGACCCAACCGTATAATCGACGGACCCAACCGTAATACAACAAAAAAAAGCCAAACCAATGTTACGGTTAGGTTAAAGAGTAAAACCCAACCGTAACAAGTGCAGTAAATACCCATGCACGTAATAAGTTACGGATGGGTTTGTGGTAACCACCCAACCGTAAGACTGTGAAACTCTACTTTTCAGAAACACAAATGTATAGTTACGGTTGGGTTTCTCAAGAAAACCCAACCATAACCATGATGGTGTAACAAAAAAAAACCAGTATTATGCACCTCATTTCCTTAAATATCAGCAAACAATGAAAAAGAGTTTAAGTTAGAATGATACCTGACTATTCTCAGCAGTTGAATCTTCACTTTGACGACTACTTTCTCCATTTGGTTTAGTTTCAGCATCACAACTTACACTTAAAACCTCTCTACCATCCAAATAATCATACATAGTTGGGTCTCCCTCAATGGGTATGTAGAATTTAGTTTGGCAATCATACAAGGATTCACCCTCCACAAATTTGCCACTAGAATCACTCATTTTGGGTTTTTTCAAAATTTTGGGTTAAAACTCTCTTATCTCTCTTCCACTTTTCCCACCAACATAAAACAAATACAAGACTGATTTAAGCATAAAAAATGAAGAATATAGGAAATGAAGATGATCATTTACGGTTGGGTTTCAAGAAATCACCCAACCGTAGCTACATTTCCACTAAAAAACTTATGTTTACGGTTGGGTCTGATAATTAAACCCAACTGTAATATAATTTATAATAAAATAACATATTTTTTACGGTTAGGTTGCATTACAAAACCCAACCGTAAATGATCATCCCACTTAAACTAACATTAAAATTTACGGTTGCTTTCTAAGCCAAAACCCAACCGTAATATAACTTTACAAAAACCACAAATTTGTTACGGTTGGGTTTCATTACAAAACCCAACCGTAAATTATCCCTGAATAGTGACAAAAAAATACAATTCCAACGGTTTTTTTTTTTTTGAAAATCTATCCGTTGGGAATTTTTTCCCTATAAAAGGAAACCTTTCCTTTTCACTTTCTCATTATTCTCTATCCTTTCATTCTCATTATAATTCTAGACTTTCCAACTCATTCTCACCATACCCTTTCAACCACTAAAAATGGTTCGATACACGAATGATGAAGATGTTGCAATTGTTCGAGGGTGGGTTACGATGATAAACCACGCTTACGAGAGAGCCTCCTATAACAACAATAGAAACATTGTTATAGCTGAAAATTGGATGGACTGTCAGGAGGACGATTCTTGGTGGGAGCGTGTGTTTGAAATGTTTGTGGCATTACACGGGAATAGATATCGGAGGACGTGCAGTACCATCAAGGGACGCTTTAAGGCGTTGTATGAAGAAATAGAAAACCTAAAATTGGAAATGAAAATGAGAGTTGAAGCATTTCCCGACGAAACCAATGTGGAAAGAGTAAGTGTGTCAATTAATAAATCGTTCTTTACAAAAATATTTAAAATAATGAAACTTATAATTGATTTATTTTTTTCAGCATGCCATGGCTAGAGCGCAGTATAAAATCAAATATGGGAAGGAGTTCAAGCATACAGATTGCGTATCTTGGAACAAAGTTTCTATCTTGAGTTTCGCCGTTATGATTAAGTGTTTAAGTGTTTAAGTGTAATCATCTAATGATCTACTGTATTTCGTTTCCTTTGGTTCTTCCTTTAATGTTAAAAATAAAGTTTTTCACAACTCTGGTATTTGATAAGAAAATAAACTAAACCCAAGCATAACTAATTTTGTCTTAAAAACTGCTTTTACGGTTGGCTTCCATGACTCAACCCAACCGTAACTACAATTCATACTACAAACATTCATATTTACGGTTGGGTTCTATTACTAAACCCAACCGTAAAAAAAATTGTACAAACAACGCAACTAGATTACGGTTGGGTTTTAAGGCAAAACCCAACCGTAACAATATGGTAAAATATACACTAATACTAACACTAGAAGTTACGGTTGGGTTAGGTGACACAACCCAACCGTAACTACATTTTACTCTAAAAATAATTTTACGGTTGGGTTAGATTACTAAACCCAACCGTAATTGTAGAAACACCACAACTATTTTACGGTTGGGTTTCACCTTAAAACCCAACCGGAAATTCTGCGGGATTCTCAAAATGTCTGAATTTCCGTCTCCTTAAACTACACAATTCCAACGGATTTTTTGTTTCAAAAATAGATCCGTTGGTTCCTTTTTCCCTATAAAAGGAAACATATACTTGTCACTTTCTCATTATTTTCTATCCCTATTCTCATTATAATTCTAGATTTTCTCATTATTCTCACCACACCCTTTCAACCACTAAAAATGGTAAACACATACACGAATGATGAAGATGTTGCAATTGTTCGAGCGTGGCATACGATGCTATAGCATGCTTACGATAGAGCCTTCTATAACAATAATAACAACGTTGTTTCACAACAAAATTGGTATGAGGGTCAAGATACCGAAGAATGGTGGAAGCGGGTATTTCGAATGTTTGCGGCATTAGAGGGGAATGTAAATCATAAGCCATGGAGAGCCATCAAGAGACTGTTAGAGACGTTGTATCGACAAATGAACAACTTAAAACTGGAAAAGCAAATGAGATTCGAAGCAAATCCCTACGAGAACGGTGTGGAAAGAGTAAGTTTGTCGATTAATAAATCGTTAATTAAAAAGACATTTCAAAAACTCAAACTAATAATTGATTTGTTTTTTTTCAGCATGTTTTGTCTATGGAGCAGTATATAATCAAATATGGGGAGGAGTTCAAGCATATAGATTGCTACCGTATTATGGAAACAAGTCGGGTGTTTGATTATCGCCATTATCTTTAAGTGTTTAAGTGTAATCATCCAATGGTCTATTGTATTTCGTTTCCTTTGTTTTATTCCTTTAATGTACTACTTTAAATCTATTACAATAGAAGGAATAAGTTACAAAGTAGTGTTTTAAACCCAATTTGGAGTATATTGAAAATCAAAAAACAGTTAACAGGACCATTTACGGTTGGGTCCAATTACTAAACCCAACCGTAATAAAATTTGTAAACACCACAACTTGTCTACGGTTGGGTTTTAAGCAAAACCCAACCGTAATTCCGTGTTGAAATTGAAACTCATATTTAAAAGAATATGTTACGGTTGGGTTATAAGCCAAACCCAACCGTAAATTCTACTGGATACGGTTGGGTTTTAAGGCAAAACCCAACCGTAAGTCTATGTTGAAATTGGATCAAAAATTAACAGAATATGTTACGGTTGGGTTATAAGCAAAAACTCAACCGTAAATTCTACTGGATAACACAAATTTGGATTATCTAATTTGTGTGTTTTTCGTTTTTTCTTTGTTTCAAACACCCAATTTACCTTCAGTCTAGTAAAAATGATTGAATTATTTCAAAATTTTGATTTTTAAAACTCAAATTTAACAAAAATAATCAATTCTCAAAAGGATGAGTTAAGGTTGGTTTTTCCTTTAAAACCCAACTGTAACTATGGGAAAAATGGTGTTCATCATTTTTTTCTACTTACGGTTGGCATGGTTTAAAACCCAACCGTAACTTTGCACAAAACATGGTGTTCATCATTGTTCTTTGATTTACGGTTGGGTTTTGTTGAAAACCCAACCGTAAATCTGGCCAAAAATGGTGTTCTTCGGTTTTCTTATGGTTACGGTTGGGTTCGACATGAAACCCAACCGTAAATTTCTCTGAACAACAAAATTTGAATCTTACAAATCGTGATTTCATCAAGTTTTTCTTCCCACCAAACACAAATTCAATTTTTTTTTTTCAAATCATTTGATTAGGTAAAAGATTATGTTTAATTAATCATGATTAGTTTAAATTAATCTTAACTAATTAATGTAATTAAGAATACTAATGAGGGGTGGTTTGGGTATTGTGAAAATATTATGGATAAGGGGTTTTTGAGTTTTACTTCATAATGTCCCTATTTCGTCTTATTAGAGGAGCCCCTCAATCAAATTTGGAGCCCCTATATCAGCCTTCCATTAAAAAGGGGAAAGATACAGATACTTGAATAAGAAATAGAAGTAAAAATTGGAATTGAGCGACCTTTCCGCAACAACAACTCCATAAGTCAATGATCATAGATTCCAGTCTAGTTAAGGACAGAGGGTAGACCCATCAAAGAAAACTAGAGATGAGTATATTGTTTTGCTTATCATTAACATACAAAAGACCTAGACACTTGCAGTGATCCTATTTAGATTATTATTGTTCTTGAAGCGAAATCTGGCCAACTTTATTGATTCTTGACTAGTTTTTAACCCGTGCTATGTATTGGGATTGATAGAATTTTTTACACAGTTGGTTTATTTCCACTGAGGCGGAGCTTCGCCCCATACTTGTCCTAATGAAAGTTCTAATAAGCTATCATAATATATTATTATCCAACAGATTAACCTTACATAAAAACCTTGTAATTAATTTTTTTTAATAATCAAATATAATACCATTATTATAATCTAAAGATTTCACATGGGTTTGAAAATTAATTTCACGCAATCTAAGAAAACAATAATCGATTCTAAAAAAAGTATGAAAATAAATAGAATTAAGTAATCTCAAAAATAAAATAGTTTAAACTCTAAATATTAAGTATTAAACTTGATTAAAATCTCATAGATTAAAAATAAATATTTTTGCCTATCTGTAATCCTTGTTCATAAGTAAACACTTCATTGTCATCTTCATTTATTTTGACTAGCAATGGCATGTCAGGATCCCTTTCGTCCAATTCATCATCATGTTCATCGTCGCTACGCACCGGGTCCGATGCAAATGGTTTACAGTGTTTGTTTATGTCTGCCGAGGCAGGGCTTTGCCCCACACCTATCCTAATGAGAGTTCTAATAAGCTATCATAATAGGTTACTATCCAATAGATTAACCTTACAATAAAAACATATAATTAAAATTTTCTAATAATCAAATGTAATACCATTATTATAATCTAAAGATTTCACATGGGTTTGAAAATTAATTTTACGCAATCTAAGAAAGCAATAATCAATTCTAAAAAAAATGAAAAATAAATAGAATTAAGCAATATAAAAAAAAATAGTTTAAGCTCTAAATACTAAGGATTAAACTTGATTGAAATATCATAAATTAAAAATAAATCTTTTCGTCTATCTCTAATCCATATTCATAAATAAATATTTTATTGCCATCTTCATCTATTTTGACCAACAATGACATGTCAGGATCCCATTTGTCCAATTCACCATCATGTTCATTGTCGCTACGCACAGAGTCCGATGCAAATAGTTTACAGTGTTTGTTTATGTCTGCTGAGGCGGGGCTTCGCCCCATACCCGTCCTAATAAGAGTTCTGATATACTAATGCATAATTAGTATCCAATAGATTAATAATTAAAATAAAATCTATGTATCTAAACAAAGTTAATACATGTGAACCTTATTAAATAGTGAAAGTTTGAAATTTTTGTTTTACGCGAACAACAAAAATTAAAATAAAATTTATAGAACTAAACAATATTAAAGGTAAAATAGGTAAGACTCCAAATAACACATATTAAAATTGATTAAAATCTAAGATATAATAAAAACAAATGTTTCCCCTTATTTATAATCGCTATTCATAAGTAAACATTTCATTGCCATCTTCATATGTCTCGATTAACGGTGGTATGTCAGAATCCCTTTATTTCACCTCCATATTCATCGTCGATGTCTATACTACTGTACTTTCTTTTGAGGTCTTCCTTAAATTGTGTCTTGATATGTTCTTTGTTAAGGATTGACCCCTATTTGGTTAGGCGGGGCTCTGCCCCGCATCCGTTTCAAAAAGGGTCCTAGTTAACAACAATGTATAATGACAACAACAATTATTATTTAGAAGATTAACAATTGGAACCAAATTTATCGATTGCATACTGTTTAAAGTATTGGAGATTAAAAAATCTTCTTAAAAAAAACTTTTGAAAAACTATACCAACCTTTGAAATCAGTAAGTAGTTCATGACATTGCCAACATCAGTACTCTAAGGACAACTGACAAGTCTATAATTGAAGTGTGCTACTCAAAGTAGCACTGCAACTACCCTTAATCTTGCTAGATTTTGGAATAGTTATGTAACATCTCTTGGTTAATCAATTTTTACAACCTAAAAGTAAATAACCAAAGTCAAAATAATTTTCTACCTCAAAACCTCAGCAATGGCTTCCAGTTCGACCAAATCAACTGCTATTTCAGATAGCAATAAAAAAAAAATGGTCAACCAAATTGTGAAAATAACATGTATTCACATGTTCTCCTAATGCTTGAAACCAAATCGGGAAAATAACCACTTTTCCTAATGATGAATCTCTACCGTGTTAATCCATACAACCCATCGACTCCAAATCAGCCGCCTGCTTAGTTGTTTTTGCCACACTATACTCATACACCGTTTTGCGCTCCGACTATCGGTGTTGAATTTCGCTGCACATTCGACCACCAAGAGTTAGATTATATGATTTACAGTACTTCGGTTGATTCAGAATGTATAGTAACTGTGATTTACGTAGGACTCTTATAGACATACTTAGCAATGTACTTTACATCCCTTACTTCATAAGTCATTCTTTTTACCTGCAAAAATATGTCATTGCCTGTTAGAAATACAAAAGACTACCTAACTGCATCGACGATTTTATAAATAAGAACAGGTAACTTTGGTTTTGCCTTGTATATGTTTTGTTGTCCTACTGTCGTTTTGCTTGTTTATATTGATTTTATTATATTCGCAGAAGAATTGGTACCTGCAATGTGAAAAATCAATCATAAACTTTGAAATTGTTTTGTGGTTATTTTGATTTTTGTCTAGAATCGTTGGTACTTATATATGGTTCTATGATCATTGAATCATATTTATGTATTCCAAATTTAAAATAAATTTCCAAGAAATATATTTTTTTATGTTTCTCTTAAATATCATTCATAACCTAATTAAGACGCATATATTCAGAATGAAATATATGGGACTGATTATTTCTTATTTCTCCCACCCGGTTACTTGTAAGTGCAAGCAAAATGAACTTGGTATTTGTTATATTTGGAACTTTAACTCCCAAATGTCACTGGCAGTGAACTGGTAACTAAGTTGTTATTCTATGCCCAACTGCAGTGAACCAATACCACATAATCCCAATAAAGTGTTTGCTAAGCTTCCTTGTGAAGTCGGTTACCTCCTGCAATCCAGGCGTCTCAATGAATTGTGGAAGCTTCACAATGTTGTCGTCCCTGAATAATGGCGGAACCGCTACTTCTCCAACTCTGTAATATTCACCTGCAACAGGTTTCTAGAGCAAGGAAAAAATAGACCACCTTTAATTTAAACTGATTTCTGGCAGTGATGATGGAAACTATAAATTGTTGATAAGATAGAGTAAGTAAAATGCAGATTTGCTATCGAAAAATAAGTTAAGAATCAAAACAAACAATCAATAAAAGAAATGGCCAGAGTTAACTTATTAATGACTGCACAAAAATTTGTTTACTGATAGGAAAGAAAAAATAGCAGGCATCTTCTACAAAAGAATTTCCGGATAACGACATTATTTGTCTCATTGTTCTCTGGCATTAGAAGCTTGATTCTTCTGGATATGGTGCATCTTGACAGTGCCACATATAGTTGTCCATGGCTGAAGACCGGAGTTCGCAAATCAATTCCTACGAATTTCACCGATTGGCCCTGTGACTTGTTTATTGTCATTGCATACACTAGCCTTATAGAGAACTGTTTCCTTGAAATTCTGATAATGACATCATACGAAGAGGGCTTTAGCGATATTCGTGGGATGAAAACCAATTGACCCTGTTTGTAGCCAGTCAATATTGTCGCTTCAATTACATGTTCTCCGCAGAACTCCACCGTCAATCTGGTTCCGTTGCAGAGGAATGTTATGGCCCTCTATACCTGTATATATTTTTGATATGAGGTCACTAAGATTGGCACATTTATACATTGTTTCGGGCAGTTGTATTTTTGGTTCTGGATTTGTTCCCACCTGGGTACATCCGCAAAATAGAAAATGTTAGTCATCCACAGTTGTAGTATAGACATTAATACCTTGATCATCCCAGGTTCAATGGTGCCTCATCAAAGAATGATAATCATGAAAAGTAATCTTTACCTCAGAATCATAGCAGATATAATGAAGTTTCAGCTTTATTCACGGATTCTACTTCACAATTTATGTTTATTTCCATTATTCTGTCTCTATAAAATTTATAACTCAGCCTGATAATACTGTGAAACACTAACCTATCTCAAACTTACACATATTCTGATAGGGGAATGAGCCTCGCTAAGATATTTGTTGCGCCGTAAACATCTAGGAAGTCACATTTGTCTGGTTTTCAATGGGGCAAAAGTAAGCCTTGTAGTAAATGTTTCTTACATAGCTTTGAAAGTGTTCATAGTAAATAGATTTATCGGTAAACTGATAATACATTCCGAGTATTTCATGTAACACATTGAGGAGGATACAAACTCTAAATAGAAATGCATAAACTGACTGATTGGTTATTGAAAGGAAAACGATTGTAGTCTGGTAAGTTTGTCGCAAGATGTCACACAGAAGTATGTCTGTGTAATGATCCTTGAACATTGCTTTCAACTTAGCCAGATCAGATCACTTCTCCTTGTGGTTCTGAATACGGAGATGGGCTTATTCATAATCAAACTCAAACCAATTTAAATTCCTGGCGAAGCTTCTAAAGATTAGACAATTTTTACTACAATTTCTGTATGACCTTGGTTTGAATGTTATCTACCTGATATTTGATTAGACAATGAGTTGCCTTATATACCGTAGTCAGATGTGTGTGCAGTCTATTGTGAAAGAAATGAAGCAGTATTTACATTCATTGTATATATGTGCGTGCAGGCAGACTCCCCCCCTCCCTCCCTCACTTAGTCAAAGTAAGTAAACTTCTAAGTAGTTGTTCATTTTTATCATAGTTTTTCAACTCTGGGTAAACTGATGCGGATGTTACTTTGCTATTAACATTTGTTGTAGTTTGAAATCTATATTCACCATATTCGTCCATGTACTATGGTTAGCAACCTAACGAAAAGTAATTGTCATCAAAGCAAAAGACTTTAGAGTAGACTTTGGTAAACATTTATGTATTGATCACTTTATTTCTTACCTATTCGGAACTCTATGGGTTGCATTTCTGTAGACTATGGTAAACATTTGAATTTAAAGACCCCGTATGAAAATTCTTGTTGGCTTACTCTGAACATCCGTACTGGTAATTTGATGGGTTTCAGCATTTGATTTAAGGTTTATAGTAAGGCATTTTTTTTTCTAATATCCATGGCCATTATTTCTAAGTTCATAGAACAAAATGAAATTAGACATAAATATGACATACGGTGAATTAGTATCCTGGAATTAATATTCTGTAAATGTTGACACATCACATAAACCTTATACACAACTCTAATGATGGCTTACTTTGTTAACATACAGTGAATTAGTACCCTTGAATCTGGCCCATTAAACAACATTACATTTAATCTCTATGTTTCCTATTGTGTTATCTCGTACAATGCCTTTTATTTTTTCGTTCAAATCAATGGAAACTAAGAGTTAGAACGACATACCTGCAGCAAGAATTCAGCAAATTCGACATTCTCGGGGTCATCATTTCCCAGCCCCATGTTTTGTGTCAATTTCAGAACAATAAAATGCCATAACTAATAAAGTGATGACTTCACTTTCTCCACCAATAAAATGCCAACTCCATGGTTTTCCATCTGCACCATAAACTCAAATTACTTCTTAACTATGAAATTACAAAATTAGCTCGCGTAACACTTAGTATTAGCAAGACTCTGGTGACGTTATTACAGTCGAGCCATACCTAATCCAAACTCGTAAGCGTCCTTAATTATTCATAATAAATATAAAATAGTAATTGAAGTGTTATATACCTGAAAGAAACCCCATTCTTTGCAAGCAGAATGAAGCCTCTCCTTCAACCCTTGATATCGATCCCTACACCACAGCAACAATGAAAACACCACAAAACACTAACAAACCCTAATCCAGCTATTGGGTTTTTAACAAAACCAAAGAACCCATATCAAACAATAGTAGATAAATCATCGCCATAAATCTCTAATTTGTGCATTATTACAGAGGACAAAAATAGGGTAGAAAATCTAACGAAACCTGCCACATGCAACACGGTATTGTAAACCTGGTTGGGTTTTAAAAACTGCAGATATTATACTATAAACAAAGGAAATTATATAAAGTAGTTTTCCTTCGTTTGGATTCTCTTTTTTTTGTAAAAAAAATCCAAGCTTTATTAACTATCAATAGTTACAGCCATTCTTATGCTTCAAAAAAAAAATCAATAATTACAGAGATCAAAGCTCAGAAGATTCCCAAAAGAAAATCCAAACAGACTAAACTAAAAACAGGGACAACATGGGACAACATGTCCTAAGTTTAACTAAACCTGTAATACACTTTATCAGGAACTTCCATTCTCAACAGATTGCCAGGTCTAGAATCAAAACGTAAGGCCTGCCATACTGTGAATGCACACCCTTCTTGGAAAAAAAAGTCAGCTGAAAAATTCACTTAACGAAAAGCATGTCTAAAATGAAGTTCTTGTAGACTATAACAGATACGTTTCCACCTACTCCGAAAAATTCAAGGCAGTTTATGACTCATAAAAGGCTTAATAGCAGCATTTGAGTCAGAATGAATAATGATTTTGTACTTATGATTATCCACTGCCCATTCCAATGCAGGAATAGTAGCCATCACCTGAGCCATAAAGTTTGTCGAAACACCCTTCCCACCTGATTCTGCCATTACGAATTCACGAATGGTATTTCGAACCACAAAACTATATCATGATACTCTAGGATTACCCCTTGACGCCCATCATAACAAATCAAAATAGCATCATCAAAAGGTATTTCACCTTATTGCAAACTATGCCAAAGGCATTAAAAATGTGCAGAGCATAGGCTCAATTGTGCATAACCACTTTTAATCTTACTTCAAAATCATGAGTTACAGACAACACCCTTTGTATGGCTCTAGTACTTTCAGGCACATGGTCATCAACGCACAGTTTATTTCTGGTGAGCCATAAAAGCAACAATAGTCCAAAGTTCATGGATAACATAACTTTTATGCTTACTAAAAGATGGTAATTTATCAAAAGAAGTATGAGACCTCCCAGCCATTTCCAGGGTATTCGACTATAATCAGAATGCCATTTCCAGGGTATTTGACTATAATCACAAGAAAAGATGATGTTAAGCAAGACTGTTAGGAGCTTGAGGATCAGTAGTACTGAAAAAAAAAAAGTGTTGGATAAAACTACTTTCTCTCCCTCCCTTGAAACCATCTCTTCCTCCACGTCTTACACCTTTCCACCAATCTGATCCTAGCAAAATAAATTCTAAAAGAATTCTAGGAATGTAAATGAGTGAAAAAAGAGAAAAGAATGAAGTAAGGCTTAATTCTAGGCTCTACTTACAATTATAACAATGGTTTATTGGAACCCATTGAAGAGGTCAGTAAAGTAGAAAAAAACATTAAAGAGTTTTCCTCCCTTGGAAAATCAGATAGGGAGCTAGGGATGCAATGGTTGCAGCTAAAGGCATTTATTACTAAGTCAAAAAAAAGTAGAAAAAAGATTTAGTTCCAACAATACTAAGAGCTTATGCAACTAAATGTTCCTTATTTTACTTAAAAACTTATAATTAGACAAAAAAACAACATAACCTGTTTAATGTGAAATGTATAGATACATAACAAAAAAATGAATGGAAACATAACGAATTTTAAGCTGCTACTCATCTTTCTTTTATGATTTTCAGCATTAAGCGACAATGCCATTCAAGTAGAGAAGTAATTCGTTGCATACCATGTCCAAAAATGGCTCTAAAAGAAAGTAAAAACTGCGAATGGATACTGAAAATAAATTTCTCAAATTCTTACACACTTACATAAGGATGTTCAGTGGAAGATTCAAAGTAGTACTATTGGTCCTTTTACAGCCGTACCTGCAGCCGTATTCTCACTTCCACGACTACTTGTATTTCACGCGTTGGAAGAACACGTGATGTCTTAGCGCCATTACAATTTGATGATCCTGCCATCACATTGATAACAATTAGATACAAATTCGAAAACGAAAAAGAATGCGAAGGTGCTAAATACCTCTGACATTCAAAATCACGAATATTATATTAAAGTTCTTCATTCAATTCAACAAAATTACTCTTCGCCGCAAAATTACAGCTCAAATCATATAGATTCAACATAAATATCGAGCAAACCAATAAATTACCAACAACTTTATTTTTTGCTGAACCAACGTATATACTATTTATGAGTAAGTCAATGAATAATGTTTAAAAACGCACAACTTACAGAAGTTGTTATCTGAACTTATAAAAAGAGAAAGATCTTCAGCACCAATTTTTTTATCTACTTTTTAGTTTAGTCACAGAAAACTATACCAAAAATTCATGCTACAAACATCCTTACAAAAGGGAAATTAAAGAAAGTATAAGAAAATTGTGCCATTTTCATAGCAACAAATGTTGATTTACACAGTTTCAAATGTTCATTTTATCGTCTGTAGACTCTCTAACCCTAATTTTACTAGCTACACAACCAAGTCAAGATGATGCCAGATTAAGTAAGCCACTTACATGCTGATCATGTATGCTTTCATGCGAGACCAAGCATAATATATAGGAACATATCCCGTAAAGAAGAAATTAGGACTACTACTACGTTTTGTAAAATAAAATATTATTACCTTAGGTAGATGGAGTTGGCCTTTTTCTGCATTCTCCAAAGTATGAAACTGCAAATACACAAATGCATGTATAAGAAAACCATAGAAGTGAAACATGAATGAATTGAAAAACAAAGGAAGAGACCCACAACCAATTGAAGGGGATCAATTCCAGGCGTAACTTCACCGAATTAACTAACAGAACAAAACTATGCATACTTCATATACAATCACTGGATCATCTAAATCCCTGAAGCACAAACCATAAATCAGTATTTGGGAATTACAATCATCAAAGAAAAATGGAACCCAAATCAAAACAAAACCTTTCAATCCATCAACAATAACAAAAATTTATTCACCAAAGCTTGGTCTCAGTTTGCTGTTTATCAAGTTGAGTAACATAATCGATATCAATATGGTCAAGCACATCTGGTTCCAGGAAATGACAAATTATAGAATCAGGAAGAAACTTAAGTATCAACAAATAACATTGAAGAAACTGGTAGAAATAAATCAGGAGAAACTTACATATATTGTTCACAATGCTCGCCATCTTTCCATTAAGCAGTAGATCCATGAACTCTTGCTGCACAAAATTAAGGAAACTAAAAGAGAGATTGATCAAAACCTATATAATACGGCTCGGCCGAGTCATCCGAGTTAATCGCGAGTAACTCGGGTATCGGCCTTTGGACGATACGATTCTTAAATACTCGACCGATATTGTAACTCGGCAGGCAGTGTCAAAGCTGTCAGATAGTTGTAATTACACCATAAAACCAATATTGTCTTTCGAGAAGAAGAGGAACGAAAGGAAATGAAGCTTTTCTAGCCCTATTTTTGGATGAGCTTCTCCAAATTAAGGATGAGCTTCTCCCAATTATATATGGTAATAGAATAGGACGGCTTGCTCTGACCAAGACTCCACTTTTGGCTCCGTCGATGGAGCGTATGAATTTTCTGGAATGATGGAGCGTATGAATTTCCTGGAATATAGATAGACCAAAAGAGAGAATACAGATATAGAAATAGGAATTATATAAAAAAATAAAAACTTACCATAAATCACGTTTACCATTTAATTTTCCTAGATCTAAACCTTTATTGCCATATCAGCTAATTGATTGACAACTAGTAATTTGTTCTTTCCATAACTATCAGTTGAATATTGGTGATTAACAACTAATTACGTGTAGAAGATTGTAGAGAAAGGAAATATTGATGAATCTCTTCTTGATGTTTCCGTAGATAAAAAAATTGTTGTTTTTGTAAAGAGAATAAAGAAGGCATATATACAGAGAATAATTAAGTGACCAGAAATTAGGAACGAAAAATAAGGAAGGTATATCAAAACCAATGAATGAATTATATAATTGGAATCATTTTATTGCAGAAGTGATTCAAGTGAACCAATAACGCTAGGAAATTTATTTCTCGGAAGTGCAATCTAAGAGGTAAGGTGATCCATCGAGATTCACAAATACATCTTACTGATGGCAAACTTCTGCTTCCATGGCGTCAACGTTCTACCTTACAAAGTGTCGTTTAGTATGAGCCTGAAATATATGAAAATGAATATATTATGAATTTTCTTTTGCTACTTCTCAGTATCACTTAGCAAATATATTTCTCTTGATTTTTCATGAAAAATGATAACTGTTATTTCCATGAAATTCAATCTATATATTTAATAACAAACAAAAATTAAGATAAAATTGTAATAGATGTGTAGAGTTTCTATTCCAACCATGCAATATCAAGGAACCAAAAAGCAAAAGAAATTACCATCATGCATAAGAACCCCAGACCAAGAACCACAACATCTTAGAACGCAAGGTCATTCAATCTTGTTCTGATAAAATGGTCTCTTCTTTTTGTTCACCAAACATCCTGGAAACATGATTATCTTCTCTGACTCATACTACAGAAAAGCAATAAAAAAAGATTAGCACAACCAAATTAGTGAAAACTGTGGTTCGACTTAAAACTGGCAAATTCAAGAGGCAATAAGCATATTTAAATAAATAGATAAAATAAACAAAAATATATTGGATTCCTAAAACAGTGCCATACTATAAACTGATATACCCATTATAACATTCTTGATTCCAACTCTCTTTTCAAATTTCCAAACCCAAGATCAATCAATGAAACTCCGGTTATATCCACATTTCTAGGTAGCAATAAGTATTTGATGTATAAATTAAGGTAGGTATGCTTACAGGGGTGCCCTTTACAACTGCGGGTACATGCCCAGGTGTCGTTCCTTCAATATCTGGAACCGGTGCAAGACGTGATACTCCAAAGTCAGCAACCTTCCCACTACATCTGGGGCCGACTAATATGTTGCTGAATTTGACGTCTCCGTGGTATATGGGGGGATCTGCGTCTGCGTGTAGGTAGAGGATACCTTTAGCTGAATCTGTAGCTATTCTCAGTCTCTTAGCAAAACTCAATGGTGCTTTTGATTTTGCTTTAATATCAACAAATAAAAATCAATCAAACAGAATGAAAATTAGATAATCAAAGTCCACCAACAATGGATTACAAATTCATTGCAGCAGAAAATGTTTACCATTGAGGTGATCCCTTAGTGTTCCATTTGGCATGAACTCGTAAACTAACATCTGCATTAAGACAGTTATAACGACACCAGATAAAGTTTATCCGCATAAGAGGCCACGTCAGTGAGAGCATGTCTGGTTGTTGTCTGAGATCATTATTTGTACTATATAAATATAGCAGTGGAGTAGCAATAAATCAGAAATATGTATCTGTTTGCCTTCTTCATCGCAGTATCCAATCAAACAAACCAGGTTTCGATGATGAACCCTTGATAGCAGCTTAATTTCATTAAAGAATTCCTTGTCCCCCTGTATTGACCCCTGTTGTGCACCCTTAACGGCCACAACTACTCCATCAGATAGAACACCTCTAAATACCTTACCATAGCCTCCCTGACCAACCTGAGTAGAGCTGTCAAAATTGTTTGTAGCTAAAGCCAGTTCCTCGAATGTAAACCCTTTAACATCGTTAACTTTGATTGGGTTCCTCTTCAACACTGCTCATATACAGATGAGGTGTTAATTTGAATCACGTATAGTACATCTAATACAAAATCAAACAATGAGAAAAGGCTCACAGTGATACTTACTTGGATGTTTTTTTTGATACTCTGCAATAGTACGCTTTCATATGTCTTCTTGCAATAAAAACTGAAACCAGTGCAGTTAAAGTAACTACTCCAGAAATGAACCATCTAGCAACGTACTGTGTTTAAAACCAATTGAGCTTTCTTTTGTTTTCTAACAAAATGACCCCATGCAATTTTACTCATCGTTTAAATCCAAGCACATCCACTTTTGTTATTTGAATTTCTTTGAAAGCCACATCTCCAATCAGGCTTAGTTGACAGCTCTACACAAAATTTAGAATCAGAAATTGAAAAATCGAAATGCAAAGAAGCGAACAAAAAAATGCAATACCTTAAAGGTACTGTGATCCTGTGAAGATGGGAAAAGTGAAGGACTGGGGTTAAGACTCTGGATATCAGAGTCAATGAATCTCATCACCCTTCAAATAAAAATCTTTAACATCAGGACAAAAATTTCAAAATTACAAATTACAAATTTTTACTTATGGAGAAGAGATTAACCCTAGCCAATATTAGATTTGACCCAATTTATTTCTCAGTTAACCCAAATTTTACCAAAAAAGTTAAATCAGAAACATGAATTCCTTAATGATAAGTTACTTGATGACTCTGCAGGGAGGAGTAACGATTGGTGCGAACAACCAAAATATTTGCTTTTCTTGTTTAAAACTCTCTTCTTCTTCATTAAACCCTTGCTGATTTTCAATAGAATCCATCGTTTAATCCTAAAACTAAGAACCCAAAAACAGAGGAGTTGTTTTAATGGAGGAAGAAGGAAACACAGAAAGAGGGTACTACAGAATACAAACATACTGCAAATACAGATTGGAAGTTAAAAAGTGAAAGGGTTTCACGTACTTTTGATTTTTGTTGCTGCAACAGTGAGATTTTTCGGAGTAACGAATCAATACTTCGTCTTCTGAAATAACGAAAAGAACAGACAGGGCCCACAGGGTACAGAAAAAGCGAAAACCCCTTTTTTTCTGTCTTCTTCTTCCATCAAAAGATCGGGGGATTTGACAAACATAGAGTTGTATCTTTAAATAAATAAAATACATATTCAGTAATTTTAGTAAAAAAAAAATGTTTCCATAAATATACGTTAGCTCTTAATAAATATAGTACTTTTTAATAGGTCAAGGTGTCACTATCCAACTAAATAAAACTCAACAAAACAAATTTAACAGAAAAAACTCATTATAAACCAACTGTCCATATTACCCTTGCTTATTATTCAGCCCAACTCCAGAAACTATTCACGCCCATCACGCCCACTACGCACGCCACCTTCATTTAACGCCATTAATGCTATTTTTTCCCTCTTAACTTCTATCATCTATCATGTCGAAAATTCATACCTGAACACCTGAACCAACATCATCAGAGAAAAAAACCTGAACCAACATCATCGTCATCATCAATCATATCAAAAATCATCACATTAATCTCCCTGAAACAAAAGTCATCACTTAAATCATCATCAACAGTAGAACTTGAGTCGTAATCAACCTAAATTTCTGATTCTAAAACGATTGTTGATCATCAACAGTAGAATTGAGTCTTCTACTTTTAACTCATCATAATCTACCTGAAGTTTCTATTCAATTCTGTCATAGTTTAAACCTAAGAAAAATCACTGAAGATCATTAAACATGGTGAAGAAACAAGACAAGAAGATGAAGAAAAAACTCAATACACCAGTTAAGAAACAAGAATCTACGAAAGGTAAATTAAAGTTTATAGTTTCATCATATTCTGTGATTGTTTATGGTTGAAAATCAAAATGCATTTGGTAAATAAGGTTTCATCATATTCTGTATGTTTATGATTTTTAGTTTCCAGATTTTGGTTTCGTCGATGTATTTGGTTAATAAGGTATCATCTCTTTCGAAATTACAGGTTTTATAGTTAGGTTTCAGTTACATTTTTCTGAAACTAGATTTCATTAATTTTCATCTGTTTCAACGTTTAGATTTCATCTGTTTTAACCTAAATTATTGTGTTGGAACCCAAATAGGTTTCATCCTATTCTGTGTGTGGTTGTGACCAACAATGTTGGTGGTTTTTTACTTAATTGGTATTATGATGGAACCCAAAAAGGTTTCATCCTAATCTGTGTATGTATGTGACCAACAAATGTTGGTGGTTTTTTACTTAATTGGTATTATGATGGAACCCAAAAAGGTTTCATCCTAATCTGTGTATGTTTGTGACCAACAATGTTGGTGGTTTTTTACTTAATTGGTATTATGATAGAACTCAAAAAGGTTTCATCCTAATCTGTGTATGTTTGTGACCAACAATGTTGGTGTTTTTTAGAAAATGCATGTTTTGATGGAACCCAAAAAGGTTTCATCCTATTATGTGTATGTTTGTGACCAACAATGTTGGTGTCTT
The DNA here is from genome assembly GCA_023531435.1 of Papaver californicum. Classification (NCBI taxonomy): domain Eukaryota; kingdom Viridiplantae; phylum Streptophyta; class Magnoliopsida; order Ranunculales; family Papaveraceae; genus Papaver; species Papaver californicum. Next base: position 11,672,933 of record JAJJMC010020972.1, on the reverse strand, counting down.
TTTACTTAATGCATGTTTTGATGGAACCCAAAAAGGTTTCATCCTATTCTGTGTATGGTTGTGACTAAAAAATGTTCGTGTTTTTTTACTTAATGAATGTTTTTATGGAACCCAAAAAGGTTTCATCCTATTCTCTTCTGTTTGTGCTAATGGTTTACTTATTCTGTAACAGGAAAAAAAAAATCCAGATCCATACAGATGCTCATTACAACATTTGTGTGCAGAGGCACCAAAAATAAAAGCATTGATACAAACTAAAGAAAAACACATGAAGGCACTTGTTGCATGTCCATTCTGGCGTTTCTTCAAACCGTTCTTCGATGGTACCCTTCAAGCAGAAAAATTAAAGAAAACAACAAGAGCAGTTCAGATGATCTTAGGGTCATTTTATAGAAGTGTAAAGGGTGATAAACCAGATTGTTTCAAATTGATGAGAGCAAGGAATATGATACTACGGACAACACCTGAACAGTTCGCTGTCATCTTTGGTCTACAAATGATGAAGAATGTAGATATACACCAACATGTTGAGCTGAAGAAAAATGTGAACATGTTTCAAGTTGAGTATTTTAAATGAGCTAAGAAGATGAGGAAAACTGATATTGTCAGAGCTATGATGGAAATAGCAGCAGATGAAACCAAAGCTGAAGACTTCGTCAAGCTATTCATACTCTATCTCTTGGTTTCGATATTTGTCCCAAACAAAGGTGGGCAGAATCTGATATCAAAATACTTGTACCAAGTATTTGAGATGAATAAAGTGTGTTGGCCTAATGTTTTGCATGTAAATCTAATTGAGTCTATAATTAAAGCTGAAGAAGTTGATGATGTATCAGGTTGCGTCATTTACCCACTGGTAAGTTAATTTTGTTTCTTTTGATTCATAAAATGTTTATTTTTTTATTTTTCCCAAGTTTGATTACTAATTTAAATGTTGAATTGTGTATTGATTTTTTACAGTATTGGTTTGCTGAGATGACAAACATCACTTTGAGAGAAGATGAAAGCGAAATGTACGCAAGGTTCGCTAGATGGAACCTTGATGAAATAAATGGTGAATAATTTTGATGATCTCTCCAACAAACCAGAAATTTTCTCCAAGGTAAAAGCAACAACAGCTCTTGTTTGTTTATAATTTTTAATGTCTGCACCTTATTCAAGATGAAAAAGCAAAACTATGGAACCAAAAAAGGTTTCATAGTTTATTTAATACCAACTTATTAATCATAACTTTTCTTGTATTCCACAGATGAATGTGGGTTACCGTCAGGGATCCTTCATGTTAGAATATAATGAACAAGAAATACGCTTGGTCCAGCGTATAGAGGAAGAGGAAATTCAGCTTGAAGAGTACATAGATGGTGAAGGAAATGAAGAGGAAAATGCAGATGTTGGTGGTGAAAGAAATGAAGAGGATAATGAGATGGTTGGTGAAAGAAATGAAGATATTGGTTCTGAAAGAAATGAAGAGATGGTTAGTGAAAGAAATGAAGTGAGTGTTGAAACTGGAAATGAAGATACCACATACAAGGAAAAATATAAGTGGGCAAGAATTTTGATTGACAAGCTTACAAGCGTCGGTAACAATGGGCTTTCGGAAGAAGATCAATCAATTCTCGCAAAATATGATGTTGAAGATAAGTTAGAACTAGAACCAGTGAGGAAGACTTACGTGAGAAAGAAACGTAAGCGAGATGAAGCAGAAACAGTTTCATACACTGAACAAGATATGGAGGAATTGATAACCAATACTATAAAAATTATGGATGTAATGGTTGAACAAGATGATGTGAATGTTGAGGTTGAAGAAGATAGAGAACAAAAGTCTGACAATGATGAGGTGATAATTTACTATACTTTGTTTTGTTTTGATTTGATTTGATTTGATTTACTATACTTTGTTTTCTGAAATCAATAAATATTGCAGGTAATGAATATATTTGAAGAAACAGAACAACATGATGCAGTGGAACCTGAAAAGGTTTCATCTCATGAAGAAGTTCAGGATCAACATGATGCAGTGGAAGCTGAAGAGGTTTCAGCTCATGTTGAAGTCCAGGAGCAGAATGATGCAGTGGAACCTAAAAAGGTTTCAGCTAATAAAGAAGCTCAGATCCAACATGATGCAGTGGAACCTAAAAAGGTTTGTAGATGCAGTGGTTGTCTATCCAACGAAGAGAGGTTTCAGTTCATGAAGGTTTCAGCTCATGAAGAAGTTCAGGATCAACATGACGCAGTGGAACCTGAAGAGGTTTCAGCTAATGAAGAAGTCCAGGAGCAGAATGACGCAGTGGAACCTGAAAAGGTTTCAGCTAATGAAGAAGCTCAGATCCAACATGATGCAGTGGAACCTGAAAAGGTTTCAGCTCATGAAGATGTTCAGGAGCAACATGACACAGTGGAACCTGAAAAGGTTTCAGCTCATGAAGTTCAGACTGAAGAGATTTCGGAGTTAACTCCGAACACAATTTAAGATTTGGAGGTGGCTGAGAAGGTAGAATCTGAAATCAAAGCGAAGCAAGCCAAGGACAGTATAATGAAAGAAGTTTCAAAGTTAACTCCAAACAAAATTGAAGATATAAAAGTGGCTGAACAAATTGAATCTTCTTTGACGAAAAGTAACTTGAGGAGTGCAATAGAAGAAATTTCTGAATTGACTCCAGACACTATAGAAGATATCAGAGTCGTTGAGAGAGTAGAACTGGAAGCGAAGAAAAGTTCTTCATCAAAGCCAGAGACACAGATTGAAGTATCAACTCAAAGCCAAGGTTCAATTGATGAAACTATTCTTCAACAAATGGAAGACGAGTATGCAACCACGACTTCTACATCAAAGCCAAGTAGTAAAGGCATGTGCTACTACTCTGTTATAAACATAGCAAATGATGTAATTGCTTTAGAAGATGATGTGCCTCATTTCAAGTTGGGATTGACGGAAACTGACAGTGAGAAAGAAGATGGTGAAGACATCAGTCCCGACAAAAAATTGAGTAACATAATCTCAAGGATGAGAGAAAACAAAAGGACAATGCAAGCACCTGTCAAGATGCAGGATTATACACCTGAAGATGCTAAGAATAAGAAAAGAAAAAAGACTCGGTGTGTGAGCAGAAATCAAAAGAAAAAGTTGGAGAAAAAACAAAAAGAGAAAAGGGAAGACAAGTTGAAAGCAGTGGACAACTTAAAAATTATGCAACTGCTGGATTCAAATGAAAAACAGATTGTGTGCAGATATTTTAAAATGCACAATGAAAGGTAAGTGGCATTCATACCATTAAGTTTTTTGGTTAAATAATTTAAGTGTTTTAGTTTCTTTTATTCTTCTTAAATATTAAATTTGTTTATCAACAATATAACAACAATGACATGGCTTGGGAGAAGGACGATATGGGCCTGTACATTACAGGAAAAAATATGAACGCTTTGATAAGAAAAGGTGACATAGAAGGAGATATGATTGAGTTCTACATGCTCAAATTGCAAAAAAACATAGCAAAGAACATCAAGAAATCAGATGGCAGTCCTAAGTACAAAAGGGTTGTTTTCCTAAGCACACATGTCTATGTAAGTTTCATCTAACTTATCTTATACAAGTGTCTTTCTGAAAACAATGAAACCAATTTTGGTTTCATCAAAATAAGGTTTCATCTGTTTCAATTATATTTTTCTGTAAAAAAAAGGTTTCACTGATTTTCAACAATGCACTCATTTTGATTTTTTATTGAATTTCAGACAATGCACTTAATCGGTAAAAGTTGCCACACTGCGATTGAAGCTTTCATTGATAAAATGGACTACACTCCAGAATATGTCTTCGTTCTAATCATAACAAAACTAAGTGAAAAGACGTATCACTGGACATTGTTAGTCTTTGATAATGAGACTGGAGAATTCTCTCATTACAACTCAATGGCCTCCACTGAAGATGAATGCAAAAAAAGTGCTGAAAGCATGAAGGAAAGAATGGTGTCAGCATTCAGAAAACATGTATCAAAGCTCTGCCTGGACCCATCAAGTCAAACAAAATAATTTATTTTGAACACCGCTTTCTGCTGTCAACAAGATGTGTAAGTACTTTTAAAAGAAATTGTGATATCTTCATTTTAATACCTTTTTTTTTATTTTTTTATTTAAAGATATTGTTTTATTAATTTCAGGAATGATTGCGGACTTCATGTTTGCTATTACATGAAGAGCCTTTTGAAAGGAAATTTTTCATCCGAAGAGCACATAAAACAAAAGGTGCAAAATATGAGGCCAAAGTTGGCATGCAAGATACTCCTTGACAAAGTTGAAGACTAATACTCCTTGACAAAGTTGCAACTTAAAGTGGAAGAGAAAAGAAGACTGATTGTCAAACCTCATGGTGGTTGTTTGTTCATGAAAGAGAGGTTGAAACTTAGGTTGCAACAATGTTAATCAATTAGTTTATGATATATTACAAATGGTTGTCCGTAAAAAAAATCTTATTCAATATTAATCAGTCTTTTGATCAATCAATACTCTTAAGGATGAAATCTTTTTGAATGATTTGTTTCATCTTATTACAGTATGATTTATGAGAAATGTTAATCAATATTTTCTGTTTCAGCTTATTACAGGTGAAGAAAACAATGAAACCAAAAAGGGTTTCATTGTTTTTTTTTATTTCATCTGACTACAGATGAAAAAAAAACTATGAAATCGAAAAAGGTAAAACTATGAAATCGAAAAAGGTTTCATAGTTTTTTTAAATTTCATCTTATTCCAGAATAAAACAAACTATGAATCCGAAAAAGGTTTCATCATTTATTTTTGTTTTCATCTTATTCCAGAAAGAAAAACACTATGAAACCGAAAAAGGTTTTATAGTTTTTTTAAATTTCATCTTATTCCAGAATAAAACAAACTATGAAACCGAAAAACGTTTCATCATTTATTTTTGTTTTCATCTTATTCCAGAAAGAAAAACACTATCAAACCGAAAAAGGTTTCATAGTCTTTTTAAATTTTATTTTACTCCAGAAGAAAACAAACTATGAAACCGAAAAAAGTTTCATCATTCTATAGATAAAAAAACATGCGCTACAGGCCTGTAACTTATAAAAAGACTGTAACTCTGAAAAAACAAAAAAAACATGAAAGACCTGAAGCAAAAATGAAATTTTAACTGTAAACAATATGAAGATTGAAACATATAGTAGTGTAAACAAAAAATGAAAATGAAAAAGTCAATGAATTATTGTCAAAATAAATTCACATCTGCCGCGCAGGGCATGTCCTTCGGTTATGGGTACTCAAAACATGGCAGCTACCACAAGTTCTCATCTTCTTATTAGGAACTGAACCTGTATTAGGAATTCTCTTCTTCTTCCTTGGACGACCAAGTTGTGGTAGAACATCAGGACCAAGAACAAGAGATTTTGGAGACACAACCGTAGGCTTTTCAACTGTGGGAACAGGATTGATTGGTCTTGCATAGGATTCACGGTAGAACATTACTGTAAAATAGAATTCAACATACTTATACGGGTCTTCTTCATTTAGCATGATACAACGGATAGCATGGGCACAAGGAAAACCGTTGATGCGCCAGCGGTTGCAAGAACATGTTCTTATTTCCAAATCGACTTTTTGTGTTAATGTAGAATGAACTTCAAACACATATTGTGACGACTTGGTGACATTGTATTCACGGCCATGCATCTTGTTGTTGTACAACTCAGTTTCAAACTCTGGACACAAAGTTTCTCGCCACTTCAATAATGTTGCACATTTCTCACGACGTACACACATTTGATTCATAAGCTTCACTCTGATCTCATCAACCATAATGGCTATAGGCTTCTCTCGCTCTTCAACGATCCAACTATTGAAACTCCCAGCAATATTCGAACACAACCTACCATAACGACGACCCGGGAAATAAAAACTTCCCCATTTATCAATCGGAGCTCTACTCAGATAATCTTGTAACTTCTGGCTTTTGACCTGCAATAAATTCTCCCAGTTCTCTGAAAATTTTATATGTGTATTAGCATATGCACATTTTTCAAACAACCCAAGCAAATAATTGTTATAAACCTTACTGGACTTCGGCAAGTATGTATTGATATTGTTCTTCATATGCCAATAACACCAACCATGAGCAACATCAGGGAATACATCAGGGATTTGATTCACCAAACCAGTAACTCGATCACTAACAAAAGTAAGCTTTTTGCGCATAGGAGAAAGTACTTGCTTCAAATTCTCCAAAAACTATTTCCAGTTGGCGTCATTCTCCGAAGAAACAACATCATAAGCAAAAGATAGATTTCTGAAAAAACAGAACAAAAAAAAATGTCTCAGCATATAAGAAAACAATGAAACCGAAAAAGGTTTCATCCTTTTAAACTACATTTTTCTGTAGAAAAAATGTCTCAGCATATAAAAAACAATGAAACCGAATAAGGTTTCATACTATCAATTATATTTTTCTGTAAAAAAATAGGTTTCGCTGATGTGAAACAAAATAGAATGTTTAAGAAAATTAACCGCCATTCCCGGTTAGACCTGTTGCTGCCATGATATGACCAAGGTATTTGCTCTTCAAATGGGCTGCATCAAGGAATAACAAAGGACGACAGTAATTGAATCCACGAATGCCTGCTCCGAAACAGATAAACAATCTCTGAAATTTTTGAGTCCCATTTTCAACTTCCAAAACAACACGAGATCCAGGATTAGTTTCAGTCAATTTGTTTGTATACCATTTCAAGTACATAAATGATTTCTCGTTCTCTCCCCATGTAATATTCAATGCATGCATCTTCCCTGCATATGCATAATAACGACTAATGTCAAAGCCGTACTCTCTTGTAAACTGATTCATAATATCTTTTGTCTTCTTCTTTGGATTCTGTTTAATCTCTTCAAGAATCAAGCTACTAATAAGTTTCTTCGACAAATGTGGTCTGTTAACAACTCCACCACAACAAGTATGCTTCTTATTTAACTCCTTGATAATAAAAGGACTACCTTCAACACCATCAATAGAAACAACATATATATGCCGTTCACATTTATCTTCTTCCTTCTTAGAACAACATGCACCAATCCTCAACTTCTCATTCCTTGTCATCTTAAATGAATACCCAGATACTGCATGATATTTTAATAAATCAGAACGAATTTGTTGAACACCTCCATTAAACACCTGATTGACACCCTGAAAAAGGCCAAACTAATGCGCAGACTTCAATGGTTCTTTAACTTTATTACAAACATCATAATCAACTAAACTTCGTGGCTGCTCATATGGTATGATTGCTGAAATTCCTGAACTACAACTAGAAAACTCATCTCTATGCCTTACATGTAACTCAACAGATGGAAGCTTATTAAACAAAGTAAATAAAGCAACCGATTGGAGATCAAAATCAGAATTGATAACCTTTTGCTGATCACAAACTATGTGGAAAATTTCAATAGAAAAAGAAGAGAATTAACACCAACTTGAACATATATTACCCTTCAAATCACAAACAGATGCTTGTAGACCAATACGAAAAGATAATGTATCATCTTTATGAAATATAACAACGAGAACAGATTCCATAACCTACAGAAAAAAGTATGAAACCGAAATAAGTTTCACTGTATGTGAATATAAACAACAACAAACAACAAAATTTGAATATTAACATCAACAAAATAGCAAAAATATGATTCCATAACAACAGGAAAAAGTATGAAACCAAAATAAGTTTCACTGTATGTGTATATAAAAGAACAACACCAACAAAAATTGAATATTAACATCAACAACATAACAAAAATGTGATTTCATAACCTACAGACAAAAGTATGAAACCAAAATAAGTTTCACTGTATGTGTATATAAACAACAACACCAACAGAAATTGAAAATTAACATCAACAACATACAAAAATGTGATTCCAATAATATACACAAAAAAAAGAATGAAACCAAAAACGGTTTTACTGAATATAAACAACAACACCAACAACAACATTTGAAAATTAACATCAAAAACATAACAAACTCTGATTACAATTATATGCAAGAAAAAGCATGAAACCAAAAACGGTTTCACTTGTTTGTGAATATAAACAACAACACCAACAACAACATTTGAAAGTTGGATTTCAGTTTCATAGGAATGATTGAACTAATACAAAAGCTTGAACCGAATGAGAATATGATCAACAACATACAAAAATGTGATTCCAATAATATACACAAAAAAAGAATGAAACCAAAAACGGTTTCACTGAATATAAACAACAACACCAACAACAACATTTGAAAATTAACATCAAAAACATAACAAAATCTAATTACAATTATATACAGGAAAAAGTATGAAACCAAAAACCGTTTCACTTGTTTGTGAATATAAACAACAACACCAACAACAACATTTGAAAGTTGGATTTCAGTTTTAGAGGAATGATTGAACTAATACAAAAGCTTGAACCCAATGAGAATATGATCAAAATTGAAAGAAAAAACTGAAAATACAGTAGCAATCTTCAAAAAACAAACAATTTGAAGTTACAGTTCCTGATCTTCACTTGAACAGAAACGAATACAATTTTGAGTTTGGTTCTTCAAAAGTATGATAATCAAATAAAAACCAAAATCAATAAATCGAAAATTAAACTTACCTGATGAAATACAACTGAACCTGAGTTTCTGTTCTTCACTTAAACAAATACGAACTCGGTTCTTCAAATAATCAATGGATTTGAAACTGTTTGAGATGAATCGAAGCTAGAATTTATGTTCTTCAATTAAACAGCACCAAAAACGAACTCAAATCTTCACTCACACAGCAGAATTTGATTTGAAGAAGATATCTTGAATTAAACAACACCAAAAACGAACACAATTCTTCAATTAAATTTCAGGAATCAGATTTGGAGAAGATATATTTTGATGAAACCCTAGCCGAATTTGGAGAAGATATGTGAATTCTCTCATCCGAATTTTAGAGAAGATTTGGTTTTAAGATTTGTTTCCATTTAAAACTTATAGATTATATAGGAAGGGCAATTCGGGTATATTGAAAATAATTAAAATCTAAATTTAATTAGTATTAAGTAAAATGGGGTTTTTGTCTCATTTTTAATGAAAATGGTTTTTCTTTATAAAAGATAATATGGGAGGGTTTTATGCATGGTAAGTTTGTTCACCTTGGTTTTTTATACCAAGTTTTAACTTTTTAAAATAATTATATATATATATATATTCTAAAAATATTTAAATATGTTATTTTAATGGCTTAAAATTTTATGAAAATATATAAACCCAATATAAATATATAAAATAAATTTCCAATCATCCAAACTTAAATATCAAAATCCAACGGTTAGACAATATAATATATGAAAGCCGTCCGTAGGTAAGTAACAACAACCTACCCAATCTGCACTATACATTTCCCTATCAACATACTATATAACATCAAATTCCATCCAACAAACACGAATGACTTCACTCTAACCGATGAAAGTATATGGTTACGCTAACTAACCAATAAAAGGAAGAATAAGCTCCATTAGTACTAATTTTATTCTGGAATGAGAGATGGTATTGAATATTAAAATTGTTAATTATTAAACCGTGTTGCCAATTCTCTAGGCACCTGAGTCAAGAGGCGCCTTACGGTGCTAGGCTGACTGAAGTGTTGACTCACTTGTATATGGATTTTGGTATAATAATCCAGTGATATTAACTATACATAGCATTTTCGGGCTTTATCCAATGCTGACGAAAGTCAATGCACCTGACTGAAGCCATTGGCAGACTTGGACTCCAGCAATTTCGAGTAATATTACTCAAGGAAAACTAAGGGGCTGCCTCTCTAAAAAGTGGAAGAAGATCTTGTCGGTCAGATTTTGTACAAGGTACGAATTTCTAGGGATCAAATCCATCCTCAGAAATATTGAGTGAAATGGTGACACTGTGTAAGAACAATTTCCTGAAAATATTAATGAATTTCACTACTGTTATTTGATACATCAAAATTTGTATCCCCTCACAAACCCATGAACATCATAATATCATTCTTCCACCTTAACCAGCTTTCTATGATTTAGCAAAATGAACCCCTTTTTAAGGGTCCGTAGGAAACAAAAACAAAAAGTTTAATTTTCACCTTTTCTTTACATCTTTTAATCGGATTTTCTTTTGGTCCGCATGTCTTCTTTTCTCTCCCTACCTCTTCTCCTGTTGGGCTGATTGATTCTCTTTCATGATACTCATATCAACACAACAACAATAATAACAAATAAAAACATCTTTACCCTTTTCCATAAAATAATATATACGCTTCGGAGTGGAGCACTTCTGCAAGAGAAACCTCACGTACGTGAGAATCACTAGCATAATACCACGTAGAACCCTCATTATCTTCCTCTTTCTTCCCTCTGCTTTTGTCACCTCTCACATATGCAACGTAATGGCCTCCCCTCATAGTTCCAGAGTGCTCCACAATTCCAAGCAAGGAATATTTGTACTCGTCTTTCTCAACAGACCTGCAAAGACAGTTTGTCCAATCAAAATCCAAACATGAACTCATTAAAAAGACCATCTCCAATAAAAAACACAAATTATAAGACCACTGCAAGAATATTTGGACGAAAATTAAAATTGAATAGCAAAATTGAATAGAAAGTTGAACTATAGTGCAAGGAAAAAAAAATTCACTGTTTTGCTCAGAAATAATATCGTTGGAAAGGGAGTGCACACGATTCAAATTAAACAATACAACCCACTTCACAAACACTTTTGCATTCTCAAATAAGTAGCAGTAAAATATTCATCCGCGTCGGATGAACAAATCACTCTTGTGACTACAGAAATATATGACTTCCAAGATAGAAAGAACTAAAGAAGGGAAATGGTTTGTTTGTAAATTCATGGAATGAAAATCCAAAAATTAACACTTCTAAACTGGAAATACTTCAACAGATATCAATCATAACTGCCAGTTCCTTTCTAACACTCGAGTCCCTAGCAATTTCAAAATAATGCAAGTGCCTTTTGTAATGGTGGGACGAATCCCTATTGGATGAAATATTCATGCTAAGACTCGACTATGACTGAAATGAACAATTTATGGTGGGAATTAGAGCACTTGACAACAGAGTGATTTCGCACCTTCCACCTCAATTCACAGCTGATCGTTGGTTGCTCATCAAAACCAAATGCTATTTCAGAATACCGTCATGGCACATTAATCCCTACTGAGTTTATGGAGGAGATCTCAAGAGCTGGTCCTGATGTATAATCTAGGTTTTTCTTTAGGCTGTTATCTATTTTGTGTTAGAGATCGGCAATGCCATTTTTGGGGACAGTTGTAGATTTAATTGCAATTAATTAAGCTCTGCCCCTACAATCTTAAAAAAGCATTAAAAGGTCAGGAACAATATGGCTACGAGTTCATGGGGTGTGGCTTGATGCCTTGATCTCGTATTTGTAACAATTACCCTTGTTTTCTCAAGACATATATCCTTTACCTGGGTGATAGAGATATGTGTATAAAAGATTGTATCTCATAGTTCCCATTATTGCAGGTGAGCAATGAACAAATTAAACAAATTATAAAGGCGTAACAATATTAAGTATTGATAGAAGCTTTTAACATGTTTTTCCCTTTTTACTTCTTTTATACTACATTCTACCGAAAGCTTTAGCCAATCTCTAAATAAGACATGTGTTTCTTTTCCAAGGGTTCCATTTGTTTGAAACTGCTCAGTAGAATCATTAACAGAGGTGCTGTGGATTTTTCCCGAGAGCTTGCTTTATCTATTCCTCTTTGATTATGTTTGCCTTTAGTTTATTTCTATCTTTTGGCTTGAAAGTCCATTAAGTATACTCTAGAAATGCTTCCCATTCTTGTAAGACACGCATAAATATATAAAATGGTAGAACAGCTTGAAAAACAATAAATTTTTAAACAATTGAATAAGATCAGAATGCATGGTTTATAAAACAGAAACTGTAAAAAAAAGAATACAGACATGAAAAGGTTGGAGGTTTACCTGGGGTCCATATATGGTCGAAGATCGATTGTTTCTTCAAAACTAACATGGCCACTCAATTTACTTAAGCGGCCACGAGTATCTTGGCTGAATCTCTTCAGATGAATGGTTAGAATTGAAGGAGCACTATTAATTAGAATCCTTTTAGTTGCATCTCTCTTTACTTTCAGACTTTTACAGTCTACTTCCTCGCCTTCACCGGATTCCTGTGCTGCAGCTGAACACTCTGAATCCATATTTTCTGCTCGATTAATACAACTTTCAGTGGTACCCGACCCATTTGCATTACATGAATAATCGACTTGACAATTAGACGTGCCCACTATAAGATCAGCATTACTTTCGTGATCCTCAGTAGTAATCTTACGTTTAAAATAGTTTGTTGAACCATCAGATCTCACCGATTGGGAGACTGGAGTCTGATTAGTTGATGTGGAATGAGTATCACTATCCTGCTTCCCCCTATCTAAATTTTCATCTATATCCAATAAAGAACTTTGACCTTCATTGATCTGGCAATTCAGACCAAAAGTTGGCTGGCATTCTTTACCTTCTTCCGGTACTCGAACTTGCATAATCTTAGAACAATTATCACAGAGCCAACTGGAAAGAAGAAGTTCAGCTTTTGTAAAATGTGCTAAACAAGTATCTATGGAAACTGGTGCACCCTTATCATCAACTTCATCAGCATCAGATTCTGTACTGTTTCCCGCAAAAAACCTAGATTCTAACATATCATTTTCTGGGAAGCTTTTTTCACCAAACCAAGACCCAGAGTTGGGAACAGAATCCAACTCCGGTTCATTAAATAAATCTCCTAAGCCATCAAACCCTGTATCTTGTCCACAACCCACAACAGACAAGGATGTCTCAGCTTCCTTGGTCAATATATCCTCATTATTTGAAATTTCCTCTTTATACGGAAGCAAAATAGCTTCAGAATCTGGAACCTGTAAAGGGAATTCATCCTTACAAGAATTTACCTGAGAAGAATCCAAATCAGGTGCGGATTCCTTATTTGCAGGGACAACCTGGCTTTGTGAATCTGAGTTATTCTGTATCATATCAGTTTGATCAGCTAGTTTCTCCTCAGAAGCTTGGATAACTGGATCATTATTTTGGGAGAACGAATCACAGTTACCTAATGCTGCATCTGGTCCAAGATAATCCAACCACGAAATACTATCAAGTGTTTCTTCCTTGGGGGGCAAAAAAACTGGTCCCGATGAGGACTCCTCGTTTTCCGATATGCCTGAAGAGTTGTTAGCTAATACAAGAACACCATCATTTTTTTCCTTTACCTGGATCTTTCCACCTTTTCTTACTTCCCTTTTTGGAGGCAACTTCTTTTTCTTAGGTCGACTGAGTACTGATGGCTTCCTCGACGAAGGTTTCTTTGTTGGTACTTCTAGTGATAGGTCTAAAAAAGGCTCATACACATTAGATGAATGACCACATTCTACACAAGATACAGTACTAGATAGTTGGCCTCCAAAGATCATTTCCACCAAGATGGGACATGAATTTAAACTGGTCTCATCTTTCTCAGTATTATGTGATTTTCTCACAGCCAACTCTTCTGTACACAGTCCGTCAAGTAAGCATCGAAGTAACTCATGGCTGTCCTGTTGCTGATATCCCCTAAATTGGGGGGCCTTAGCACAAATGCATCCAAATAGGTTTTTAGGACTTATCCCATTTCTTGAGTCTGATATGAGGCTTGTTTCAATGAAAAATTTCCTCAGTGCTATAGTAAGAGGTCCAGCAAACTGATTCAGTTTCATCAAGTGATCACGCAGTGGGTCCATGGATAGAAGGTTTTGCATAACGGAATTAAAGAAGCAAGTGTTTCCAAGATTGAGCAAGCCACGCACTATGTACCGACCACTTCCGTCCAGAACCAAAGATTCAGCGTTTTCAATTTTCATTATGTCTCCAACATTTCCAACATCTTCGGAGTCCATTGAAGGTCCAATCGATGACTTTCCCTTAATAGCCTTTACAATGTTGCCTAGATGGTCTTTCTGCTCACCATTATCATCTGATTTTTCAAAAGGAATTAACACATCGCACTGGAAGCAATATCGTAGTTTGGGGTTGTTAAATTGAATGATGCAAGGGTGACGGCTGGTCTTGTAATGTTGGAAGGCATGTGTTTGTGGAATATTTGGATATCCAACACCCCCACAAGAAAAACGTCCACATTCTAAGCACACCCAAACAGATTTCAATTCTGTTTTCTTCTGCACAGAGCCTGCTCCGTTCTTCTTCCCATGCTTGCTCCTTCCTTTGCCTCCCCTCCTCTCACTAGCATGTTCCCTACAATCCTTACACTTAACAGATTCTGATGAACTGATTTTCGAAGAGATTTTATCAAAATGCACACCCTCGAAAATATGGGTACACAGCTTTTTCTCCACTACCAGCAAAGAGTCATTATTCACATTCTCAGGAGGTGGATTTAATCTTGCCAAAGATGTTCTCGAGGAATCAGAGGAAACAGCCCTCTCCGTTTGTATGTTTTTTGTCTTCCTTTTCATCTTCTTCCCCATTGAATAATCCTGACTGCCAACAAAAGGACAACATTACTACTTTAACAAGTACCAGAAAACAATCAAATCATTCGAAGTAAAGTAACCGGCTCATGTCCATTATTTGTAACCACCCATCATCAAACCATAGGACAACAACCTAAACACAGAAAAACTATCAAAATGAGGGGGTTGCAAATTTTAGGAGGGGCTTATTATCGGTAAACAAATTGTACTCTATTCAGTTCCAATCTCTTATATGCCGTGTTTATTCAACTTTACTCCATTGGTCTTGAACACTGGCTCAAGTTAGCAGGTAACAACTCTAAAGACAACTTCAAATCTCACTATAATTTCAACTTGCCTACTAACTATGCACTTATGTGCTGATAAGCAAGTGAGCTAATAGACAAAATATCAAACAATGTACATAGATATTTCTAACAGTAACATAAAATAAAATAAATAAATATCTACAATAATATCTGAAAACTTTAGCAAATTAAACAGAAATAATCCAAGTTAAACTAATGGGGTTTCTACTTAATTAATCTTCAAACGTATACATACATAGATAGAGACACGAATTTCTACCTTAAGGATGGATACGGATTCAGAGACTAGAGAAAGAAACAGATATGTCTATAATACTTTATAATCTGAAGCACCAAACTCCAAACCCTAGATAATCAACATATATGGGGAGATGGAAGAAGAGAGATAATGAATTCAATCATAGAGGATTAGCAAGAGATAGAGTTAGAGAGATCGTACCTTTGTTTTAGGATTAGCGAGGAGGTGGATGAGGTTAGGAGGGGAGCAGACACCAGTGTTGAAGTTGCTATTGAAGAAACTGGAAAGGGGGGAAAAAGTGATAGTGTAGAAGGGTTAATGCCTTCAGGTAGGACAGTGTCGGAAAATATTGTATTACAGAGTGGTCAAAATTGTCTTTAAAAGAAGAAAGCACGTGCGTGACACACCAGTAAGGCAAGTTGAATATACACTTAGGTGGTGTTTGTTTTTTTTCACTATATAGTGATTATCACTTTAAAGTGAAAATCACTTTAAAGTACTTGCACTTTCAAATGTTATTTTGAAGTGCAGTGTGTTTGTTTTTTAGGCACTTTAAAGTGCTTTTTTAAAGTGATCTGTGTTTGTTTTTTCACTTTAAAGTGTTTTTAATGTTACAACTGTCTATTTTACCCTTAGATATGTTTTTTCAATTTTAATCTCAAAATCCATTCTGGGGCGACTTATTATATTTGGGTTATATACGCAATCATTTTATTTATTTTTTTAACAAAAAATTTAATTAATTTTTAACAAACATTTTAATTATTTTTTTTTTAAAATTATTAAAAAGCTACCAGAAAAAAGTAAAAAAAAATTGAAAAAAAATTGAAAAAAAAAATTAACAAAAATTTAAAAAAACTGTTTTTATAAAAAAAATTAATTTATTAATTATAATTAATTAATTATAATTAAGTAATTAATCAAAATTAACACTAATTAAGCAAGGGGTAGATTAGCCATTATATAAAATAAATGGATAAGAGATTTATTAAATGGTGAAAGTTTAGATTTTTAGGTTTGTGAAAGATTTGGGATAGAGTTTGGAATAGTAATAGTTGTTAAAGGATAAAATGGGTAGTAAGTGATAAATATTTGAAGTGGTAAAATTGAAGTAGCTTTTTGGTACTTCATATTTTGCACTTCAAATCACCACCACTTCAAGTGATAATCACTATATAGTCAAAAAACAAACACCCAATTTTTTATGGGTCCCACCATTTTAAAGACATTTGAAGTGAAAATCACTTTAAAGTGCAAAAAACAAACACCCTCTTAGTCTTTAGTGGAATAAAAATCGACGAATTTAAGTGGAATATACACTTAGACCTTATTAGAAATATATGGGCTTTTCCTAATTCTTTTTGGCTTCCGATTCTATAATAATGAACGATTTTTTAGGACTTTTTAGAATTTAACCGGATCTTTTTGTGCTTAGATCATCCTTCCTATAAAATTAAACAGGGTCTTAATCAGAAAAAATGACTAAATTACCATTATTAAAATTAACCTAATTTAGTAACCATCTAAATCTAATTATATATAACTCTAATATTAATTCCAAAAAAAAAGAAACTTAAATCTTTTTTCTCTTTTTCTAATCGAATTGTTAAAAGAAAATTCTTCATCTTTTTTTCATCTTCATCTTTCAAAATCGTCGTTTCGTAAATGAATTACATTAGAAGGTAATTCCCGATAAACTCATTCATTTTTATACGTTTTTGATTGTTAATTCGAGTTGAAATCATGAAAATATGGGTTTAAGAAGTGGTTCCAGTGTAAATTTCGGTTGGGAACATTTAAAAAAAAACTAGCAAGATGACCGAACTTTCAATTTAGGAAGAACACCAAGAACAGTTCAATTGGGAAGAATTTTTTTTTCCTAACCGAACTTTTTAGTCCAAAACCATATAATGAGTTCGGTTAAGTTTCAAATTTTGTTTTCTTAACCGAACTTTGATGAGAACTTTGCCGAACTTTATGCTTTCCTATTTAAATTTAACTAAGTAATTTTGGTTTTACTTTTAGGGGCATGTCGAAAGATAAGAAAATTGTACCGATAAGATGTATCTTCGTACATAATGTTGGAGAAAAATGAACTTTAAAATGAATTTTAGTCTTGGTGGGAATGGATCTTCAGAGCTAGATGTCACTAAGGGTGAATAGCTCATTTTTCACTATTGTGAATGAAGAACCTTTAGTCTCATATTGGAGAGACTAGAGATGAATTCTCTCCTTATTACCACAAAAATTGCAACTAAAGGAGGGCCCTTAGGGTTTAGAAGCTTTTGTGGTTGGGGGAAGACTAAGGCAATGAGCTAGTTGGTGCACACATGCTTTTCACACATGTGCGGTTCTTCGCACCGAAGCACGCATGCTTGCGAGCTTGCGGACTTACGGACTTGTGGGTGTGGGTGTGGGTGCGAGTGCGGGTGTGACTGTGGTTGCTGTTGCGGGTATGAGTGTGTGTTGCGGGCGTAGCTGAGGCTGCGGACCAACCAAGACTTACGTTTTTTTAAACGGTTTTTTGACTAATTCAAATCTTGTTTTAATTATGGGGCGTATGACCCGACGAGTCTTTAGGAGAGAATTATTTTTAACCGTTTTATATCCGTTTTAACCATTATCTCCATGATTAATGCGTGGAATTAATTTTCAAACTTAATGTCCGTGATTATTGCCAAATTCTCTTCTCCTTCTTCTACCTATAAAAAGAAAACGAATTTCTCCATTAAAATTCACTCCAGCAGCAGCTACTATCCTGTCTTCTTTTCCCCTCTTCTTGCTTTGTTTTGCGCATTGCTTGTTTATTTCCCTTCCACTTCTATCTTGTTGTTAAGTTCTTGAGGGTGATTAGTATTGTGCTTGTACTAATCATAACGGTAAGTTCTATCTTGGACACATCTCCTCTGTTGGGGTATATCATCTCTCATTCTTGAGGAGTACCCGAGGACTATTATGTTAAGGACAATTTGCTGAGCATGTGGCTCTGTCCATTGTGTGTGCATCATCAGAGATTTCCTAACCTTAACAAATTTCTTCTGTTTAGTGTTTTCCATTGTTGCAAAACCAACAATCTTAACACAATATCAATTTCTTCTGTAACAATGGGTAAGAATGATGTAGACAGACCAGAAAAATTCAGTGGCAAAGATTTCAAAAGATGGCAATCCAAGATGCTTTTCTTTCTGAGTTTCCATATGTTAGATGAACTAGTTCTGAAATCCTTTGATGATAGTCTGAATGATGCTGGAAATGAAAGAGAGTTGGAGAGTTGGGGTAGACAGAACTATATGGCAAAGAATCATATTTTTAACTATTTAGAAGATGCATTGTATGATTTCTATAATGCAAAAGAGAACTTTTCTGCTTATGATTTATGGGCTGCCTTAGAAGCAAAATATCAAGCGGAAACGGCTGGAAGCAAGAAATTTTGGGTTGCTAGGTTCTTGGAATACAAAATGTCTAATGATAAATCTGTAGTTGATCAATTCCTTGAACTTCAGCGCATTATTAATGAAATTATTGCTGAAGGTATGGTGATTGATGAAACGTTTCAAGTGTCTGGTGATTGAGAAATTACCTTCTTCATGGTCTGCTTACAAACGAAGATTGAGACATGAAACTGGTGAAGTCAGTATGGTTGAATTGGGCAAGAAGATTCAAGTGGAAGAATTGATGTGTTCAAAAGACAAAAACGTATCTTCCGCAAGGGACGTGTCCAACAGAGCTCATGTAACTGAACACAAGTCTTCCGCAAGCCTGGACCGCAGCAACCGCAAACCTGATCCGCACAAGAAAGGTACATTTTTGAAACCTAAATATGGCATTGGTAAAATTAAAGGTGCTTGTTATGTTTGCGGATTTCCTGGCCATATGGCAATACATTGTAGAAAACGTAAGGATTTTAATAACAAGAAAAACAATGCTAATTTGGTTGAAAACAACAAGAACGAGTTTTGTGGCACGGTGTCTGAAGTCAATTTGGTAACCAATGTGAGAGACTGGTGGGTAGACTCTGGTGCTAAGCATGTCTACGGAAACAAAGATATGTTCACCTTCTATCAGAAGGTAGGGAAAGGAAAAAAACTCTACATGGGTAACTCGTCTGAAGCACAGGTTGCGGAAAAGGCAAGGTTAGGCTAAAGCTCACTTCTGGCAAAACTCTCACATTGAATGAAGTTTTTCATGTTCCGGACATCTGTAAAAACCTTGTATCTTGTGGTGTTTTAGATGATAAGGGTTTAAAACTTGTATTTGAATCTTGGAAAGTTATTGTCACTAAGGGTAAGGATTATGTAGGAAAGAGCTATAAGACTGAGGGTCTTTAAAAACTTAATGTAACCTCTGTTGAAATGAATAAATTTGATTCTTCTGCTTATGTTTGTGTGTCATTGAATATTTGGCATGGTAGACTTGGTCATGTAAACTATAAGTAAATGAATAAACTGGCTAGCATAGGCTGCATTCCCAAATTTACATTGGAAAATGAACATAAATGTGAAATATTTGTTGAATCAAAATATGCTAAGAAATCTTATAGAAAAATTATTCACAGAAATTCTAACCCCTTAGAATTAATTCACTTAGACCTAGTTGACATGAAATCAGTCCAAATTAGAGGTGGTAAGAAATGGTTTGTCACCTTTCATAGATGACTGTACGAGGTACTGTCACATATATTTACTTAAAGGAAAGGATGATGCCTTAGAAGCCTTTAAAATATATAAACTAGAAGTTGAAAACCAAATGAATGCTACCATTAAAACGGTTAGGTCTGACCGTGGTGGTGAATATGTAATCCTTACAGGAGACTTTTGCATAAAACATGGCATCATACATGAAGTAACCCCTCCTTATTCACCACAATCTAATGGTGTGGTTGAACGGAAAAACCGAACCCTTAAGGAGACGATGAATGCCATGTTAATTAGTTCAGGACTACCTGCAATCTTGGAGGGGGGGGGGGGGGGG